>JAQIUQ010004205.1:0-24751 GCA_030378365.1 Hybognathus amarus
ACAAAAGTTATTTTTGACAGTCGAAGGGTGGGACTCCCCTTTTCCGGAAGTCAGTTGTGATTGGACGGTTTTTGAAGGTTTTTGTCCAATGACTTGCACTGATGGGAATAACGCGTTGAAATAAACGGCGTTACTAACGCCGTTATTTTTTTCAGTAACGAGTAATCTAACTAATTACTTTGACTGTCACTATAACGCCGTTATCATTGCCGACACCCCGTTACTGCACGTTGCTCTAAGTCGCACAATGAACTTTTTTTTTTTAAACTTCATGATAGGACTCGTGCGCGTGTTGTCATGAGAGAAGGGAGGATGAGATAACTCATTGGCTGATGTATAGTAAGATTACGTCTTCAGCCAATCAGAGAAATTGGGTAGGTGGGTGTTTCCGCATTCACAGTGGCGGGTGTTTAGTGCTACAGGACACACAGAGAGATGGAGAGTGAGGAGGACTCCAGCAGCAAAACAGCCTTTTCCAGATGGAAATATCGGCACTATTTCAAACTCACCGAGGTTAAAGGTAAAAATGTGCACGTCGAGTGCACATTGTGTTCCAGAACGAAACATTTGTCCACGTCTTGTGTTAGCAACTCCAACTTAATGAAGCACCTGTCGACGGCTCAGCGCTTCAACCAAATTAGTGGCTCAAGATCGAGAATACACAGGTAGGGGGGCTAGTGTTGACAAAGGATCCGCTAACAAGGAAGGAGTCGGACCCTCCCCATGCAAGCAACAAAAAATTGACTTTAGTACTGCCTCTGCTCCCCAGAAACTATCGCAGACAGAGCTCTATGGCTTGATAGGAAGATACGTTGTGGAAAACATGCTTCCTATATCAACAGTGGAGTCAGACTCTTTCAGGGCGTTGATAGGCAAAATCCCAAGAAAAGGAGGCGTTGGTCCGCCCTGTAGAAAGACGTTTTCGAATTACATTGATACCGAATATGCTAACATGAACGCTGAGCTAAAAAAGAATTCGAGCAACTGGAATACTTAGCTACAACTGCAGATATATGGACAGCACATAACAAAAGCTACCTAGGCGTAACTGCACACTGGATGCATCCAGTAAACATGCAACGAAAAAAGCTGCCCTGGCATGCCGACGGTTTCAGAGGGCCGTCATACCCACGATAGTATTGCCACAGAACTTGACAACATCCACTCGTCTTATGGCATTTCGCACAAAATAACGGCAACTGTCACTGACAATGGCTCGAATTTCGTTAAGGCGTTTAAGAAATATCAGTCAGTTGAGGAGGATGACTCTGAGGAAGATGAGCGAGGTTACTTTTGTTGACATAAATGATGTCTTGCAAGCCCGTGTTGATGAGGATGATGATGTGATTAATTTACCACCACACTACAGGTGTGCATCACATACACTGAATCTTGTGTCATGTTCTGACATTGAAAAGTGGATTCTCTCCAGACCAGAGAAGGCACTTTACAGAAGTGCAACTGCAAAATGCACAGCCTTGTGGAATAAGGCCAGTGGTTCCACCAGTGGCCGCAGAGACAGTAGAGGATGTGGTTGCAAAGAAGCTGATAGTGCCTTGCAGTACCAGATGGAATTCTTTCTATGATGCTCTAGCTAGGATTTCAGGATTTGCAAGATTCCCATAGTGGACCTCATTACCATCTCATCCAAGTTTGGGTCAAAAGCAATCACAGAAAAAGAGCATCAGCTCCTAAAGGAATATTGCATTGCAATGAAGCCACTGACAGTCGCCCTTAGATATCCTCCAGGGAGAGGACAACTGCTACCTCGGCACACTGCTACCTACCCTGGAGAGCCTTGATGATGAAAACCCTTGAGCTGAAGAGTGGGCTTCAAATACTTGTGGACCTTCCAGAGGCAATTGTGGAGGTCAGAACTACATATCTGTAGTTTTTCATTTTTAAAATTGTGTATAATGTGTATAATTGTATAGATGTGTATGATTATAATAAATGTGTATAATTGTCTATAGTGTATTATATGAAGAGTTCAGATGCAAAAGCCTCTAAATGCCATTTGAAATTTTCTTTCTAAAATGACAATTTTTATCAAGCTTGTATATTCAAGTTCAGTAATTTCACTTAAATGACAATTAATAAGTAATCTTCATTGCCATTTAAGTGAAATTACTGAACTTAAATATACAAGCTTAATAAAAATGATAATTTTAGAAGAAAATTTCAAATGTCACTTAGAGGCTTTTGCATCTGAACTCTTCATATATTGTACTCAAAGTGTGTTTTTTTTTTTTTTTTTTTTTTTTTTTTTTTTTTTTTGTATATTTGTGTGTATTATATATTTTGTGTGTGTTTTTTTTTGTGTGTGTGTGTGTGTGTGTGTGTGTGTGTGTGTGTGTGTGTGTGTGTGTGTGTGTGTGTGTGTGTGTGTGTGTGTGTGTGTGTGTGTGTGTGTGTGTGTGTGTGTGTGTGTGTGGTGTGTGTGTGGTGTGTGTGTGTGTGTGTGTGTGTGTGTGTGTGTGTGTGTGTGTGTGTGTGTGTGTGTGTGTGTGTGTGTGTGTGTGTGTGTGTGTGTGTGTGTGTGTGTGTGTGTGTGTGTGTGTGTGTGTGTGTGTGTGTGTGTGTGTGAGAGAGAGAGAGAGTGAGAGTGAGTGAGTGAGAGAGAGAGAGAGAGAGAGAGAGAGAGAGAGAGAGAGTGAGTTTGTATTTGTATAGAGACAGTCAGTAATGTGTTCTTTGCTTTATGTCATTTCAGGCAATAAAAACAAGATTTGCAGAGGTGCTGGACAGTGACAGTGCTCTCCTGGCTGGCTGTGACTCTGCCCAGGTTTAAGTTACGTTGGCTGCAGAACCCAAGAAAGAAAGGACAAGGCCAAAGCAGAGCTGCTGGCGGTATGTCGTGCAAGTGTAAGAAGTGAAGACCAGCATAAAGGTACAAGCACCACCACACCCACATGTACCAGCTCAACTGTTGAGGATGCATTCTTCTCCTTTGATGAAGAGGATGACACTTCTGCTACTGCGGAAAGTCAAGTGGCAGATTATTTGAAATCAGGAGCCCAAGGGATTGACTCACTTCATGGATTTCCCCTTATAAAGAGAATTTCCCTAAAGTATAATGCTGCCACTCCTTCCAGTGCTCCGGTGGAGAGACTATTTAGCCTGGGGAAGCTGGTTTTCACACCAAAAGAAACAGACTCTCTGACCACAAGTTTGAGAAGCTGCTTCTCTTGCGATACAACCACTGGTTTCAGAGCTAAAATGTTGACATGACTGGGCTGGGTGGGTGGATGCGAGAGGAATGCACAGAGTTTGATTTAACAAACCATGAACATTTCCAGTTCAATTTGCACTCCTGTAAGCTATTTACTTTCTTCAAGAAACAAAATTGGAGCACTTTATGTCCATCCATTGTGTACTAGTTCTATTAAGTTAGAGTTGCATTAAGTGAAAATTTGTGCAGGTAACTGTCTTTGCTGTTGGTGAGACAACTGGGTTGGCTGGGTGGATAAATGATTGCACAAATGCAAAATGAACGGATGCATTTATGCACTTTTAAGTTTTATTGAAGAATTACATATACATTTTCAGTTCAGTTTAAAGCCTCTGTTAGATTGTGTATTTCTCTTTTTGAAAAAATATTTTGAGAAGTGTATGTCCATCCGCTGTCGTTTACGTTGAGTTGCAATAAATGCAAACCTCTGTGCAGGTACTTGTCTTTGTTGTCGTACACTCTATTCATCTGGCTTATGAAACACGCTTTTGAGAAGGTGGGGCCGAGCTTAAGTTACTTAAGGGGCGAGAAACGAAAAAGTAACGCAATAGTTACTTTTACTGGTAACTAGTTACTTTTATAGTGGAGTAACTCAGTTAGTAACTCAGTTACTTTTTGGGAGAAGTAACTAGTAACTATAACTAATTACTTTTTCAAAGTAACGTTCCCAACACTGATGACTTGTAATCATAGACAGTAAAAGAAATGGACAGAGCGATCGTCATTGGCACTCATTGAGGCGATTAAAGCCCGCTTTTGGCAAGGGGGTAATCCATGAGGCGGAAGCTGAAGCTGCCTCAAGGGGCCGCCATTGTAGCGGGCTATCTCCTGCTGTTAGCATCCCATTGACTCCCATTCATTTTGGCGTCACTTTGACAGCGAATAACTTTACATTTGAGGCGTCCAAAGACTCCATTTGTCCATTATTTATTTCTAAAGAAACACAGCAATGTATAAAAGGCTCCATTACTTTGTATGTTACGTTATGGCCCCGTAGAAGCCGTTCTTGTAAAAATAGGCTAAAAATTGCGTCATAACCACTCGACTGTCCGTCGCGCAGTGGAGAAGTTACCGTATACACAGGAGGAGAAGCTCGCACAGCCTTGCAGGCAATCTTTTACTGTCTTAAAGTCAGCCCATGGCATAGATAGAAGCAAAATGACAAAATAATTAATCAGAATACTTACAAAAAGTTGCTCCAGGTCGCGCTTCGCCGTCTCTGTGCACGATTAAAATTTGTGTAGGCACAGCTACTAGACGATTTACAACTGTCAGTTAGTTTGCTCACGTGACATCTACGTCGTTGAGCCTGCGCAGAACGCTCGGCTATCAGGAAGTGAGTGCCCATGTTGAGCTTCAGCTTTCTTTTGAGCTTTCTTTTTTAATAGAAAGTTTTAGTGATTGTTTAATAGATAGTTTTAGTTGCATTGTGTTGTTAAGAGATATTTACAGACTGTAATGACACATTTCCATGGTTATTAGCATTGTAAATCTTCCAAAATTCTTATGAATTTTTACATAATAATAATATAAATTGTTCATTATATTTTCTATTTAAATGTAAACGGGGTTCTGGCTTCTGAAGTTTAAGATACAGAACACAGCATATTATAGCTTAAAAATGCCTTTTCAGAATTTGCTACCGAATACAGAGAAACAATATTAATTCAGCAAATGAATAAACCCAGCAAAGCTATTACAACATTATATGGTGATCTTAATCATCTAACTTTTTGTAACCTAATAACTTAACAAGAGAAAGAATTAGGCAAGTAGTACACATCATAAATGATTAAACCCCATCTGCACATAACATATCATAAAAAAATTAAAGACATTCATGCTGCCAGAGCACCTTTTACATTTAATAGAAAATATAATGAACCACTCAAAATTGACATAATAGTAATACACAGGATGAAAACAAAAAGCTTACACAACAACTCTTGCTTATTGATATAAACAAGTAATTTATCTTTTATCCAAAGCCCTTGTTATATTTACAACTATTTAATGGACACTTTTTTTACATTCTGAGGTTCTCAGATCCATTTTAATTTTGGTGGGAGTAAACGTAAATAGTGGTAAATGGTAGAGGTGAACTCACATCAAATATGACTTTTTCTCCAATTTATTTTTAGATATTTTAAGCCAATAGCACAAATCATAGTGTTTTAAATATAAAATGTAAAAATTTTATAAGAATTTTGGCAGATTTACAATGAAAAATGTGTCATTACAGTCTGTAAATATCTCTTAACAACACAATCCAATACACTAATACTTTCTGTTTAAAAAAGTATCTGATATATATTCTATATTAATAATGCATTAAATCACATTACACATTAGTTAACCACAAATAAAACAGATGAAGTGATGTCAGAACTCAAGTCAAGTGAATTACAAGTCATTGGACAGGCGTCCAATCACAACTGACTTCCGGAAAAGGGGAGTCCACCCCTCGACTGTCAAAAATGACTTTTGTTCGAGGCGGCCGAAGAAGCAAGCGCGGCGAGAGCAGATAGAACGCGAAGAGCGTGTCAGAATGATCATGCACGCACGTGGGCTTTCATCCGTCAGAGGAGCTTGTCACGTAGCGCGCACGGGGTTATGAATGGAGCTCGCGGTCCCCGATTTCCTCGCGTGCGGATCTAGGTTTTACTCCTCTCGTGAAAGTCATTTACCGTGCGCGCCAGCATCGGTTGTGGCTCGGTTCTTTTGACTTCCTTTGCCGTCATAGGAAAAATAGTGCCAAAAGTCTCATGACAGTTTTTCGTACTTGTAGAATTTTGTTTTGTACTTGAAGGTTTTTGTGTTGTACTTGTAGAATTTTGTTTTGTACTTGAAGGTTTTTGTTTTACTTAAAGTAATTTTTTTTTTGTACTTGAAAGATTTAAGTTTGTACTTGGAGGATATTTTTTGTAGACTGTTGTGATAAGTGCCATGGTTGCGGCTATGACGTGATCACGTAGGGTGGGGGATTGGCAGTTAAACGTTACTAGAGCCTGTGTTGTGTATAAGCGGTGTGTGTTAAGCTACAATAAGTTCTCAACACGGGGATTATCATTTCTACGCGCACATCTACATGGTGTCAGAATGGCTAAGGACTCCGCCGCATTGACCCGCTCATTTTCAATGAGGATATCGCTCACAACTGGGAGAAGTTAAGCGAGAATGGTGCGTCTACAGCAACGCCGGATTATCAACAGCTTCAAAAAAGGTGAAGGCTTATACGTTTCTTAACCTTGCCGCCGGAGGGCGCTGGATAAATTTGACACGTTTGACTTCGGGGGCAGGACCAGAGGACCCTGACATCCTGATCAGAAGTTTGAACAGCTTTGCCTGCCAAAAAACTTAATTATGGACAGACATGCATTTAACACAACCAAACAGAAACAACACGAGTCGGTCCAGTCTTATGTTTCCACACTGAAAATAATGGCCAAGAAATGTGAGTTCGGTGCACTAAATGATGAACTGATCAGAGACCGTCTGGTCTGTGGGATCCACAGTGACCCTGTCCGTGCACAGCTTTTAAAGGAGAAGAAGCTAACATTAAATTCTGCCATCCAAATCTGCATCCTGCATGAACAGTCTGAAAAGGGCAACAGAGAGTTAAAAAAGGAAGCAGAGGTGTGCACAGTGCAATTCAACTCATGCCCAAACTGCGGTGGGCAACATGCACCTGACCGCAGCAAATGTCCAGCTTTTAACAAGCGCTGCAACACCTGAGGGAAGCCCAACCACTTCTCAAGATGCTGCAGATCAGGAAGACCATCCACCGCCACCAGGCCAGCACAAGTCCCACCCCCCACTGCACGTAGGGGCAAATACGCACACGTGAGTGAACTAGACATGCAACCAACACAAGAACCAACTTATGTGTTTCACTGCGAGAGCATAGAAATTTTCTACTGTGAAAGTATAGACCAACCACAGGATGTGCGTGAGCGAGATGAAAGGTTTGTTATTATGAAGGTAAAACAGTAGCTAAACTTGAGAGCACGTAAATGTGAATTTGAGAACTTGTACAATAAATATTCGTACTTGTATGTGAACATTTACACTCACAGCTCCGATTTGAAAACCTGTAAAATAAAAATCTGAACTTGAACGCTGAGATTTGCACTCACAGACAACAGTCACAAACCTGTATTCTGAATCTGAAGCTGCAGACAAGCAGTCACAAATGTGTAAACATTTCTTCTAACATTCAAATTCGCAGTACAACCTCAGATTGGCACTTGCAACTTCTCAAATCTGTCACTGCAAGTTCAAATTTCGCGCCTTGACTTTTGCTACTCTTTTCGCGATATATGAGGTGCAAAACTGATTTGTGCACTTGTAACTCAGTCGCGGCGAGAGAGAGAGAGGGGCGGGAGCAGGGTGTTCAAACGAGCCGTGTTATTGGTTGGCGCCTAGCCAATGAAATGGGATTTCGGCATGATGATGTCACGAAACCCGCCTCCTCGTGGATGTTCTGAAACGCTAACATTAATGCATTAGACTGATATTAAAAGAAATAAATGATATTATCAAACTTAGTAAACCACCATACTAATAATGCCTACTAAAGAAAAGCAGATGAACACAGAATATGATGAAAGAAAGCAAATTTGTGTTCAGTGCAAATAAACCAGCTGCCTGTGCTTTATTAATGATGTATAACGAATTGTGTTAATTGCTTTTTATTTTATAACTGTTGGTCCATTAAACCTCATTAAGTGTTTTCTTGGGTTTCTATGAGAGGAAAATGCTTAACGTACAATTAAATGAGTTGCGTTCATATTCTGCTCAATTGCTCCTCTGTATGCTTTATTTATGGTGTTTCCTGAGTTTATGGTGTTTCCTGTCTTAATCTAACGTGTTGCGTTCATATTCTGTGTTCATCTGCTTCTTAGTATGCATTATTAGTATGGTGGTTTACTGAAGTTTGATAATATCATTTATTTCTTTTAATATCAGTCTAATGCATTAATGTTAGCGTTTCAGAACATCCACGAGGAGGCGGGTTTCGTGACATCATCGTGCAGAAGTCCCATTTCATTGGCTAGGCGCCAACCAATAACACGGCTCGTTTGAACACCCCGCTCCCGCCCTCTCTCTCTCTCGCCGCGACTGAGTTACAAGTGCACAAATCAGTTTTGCACCTCATATATCGCGAAAAGAGTAGCAAAAGTCAAGGCGCGAAATTTAAACTTGCAGTGACAGATTTGAGAAGTTGCAAGTGCCAATTTGAGGTTGTACTGCGAATTTGAATGTTAGAAGAAGTGCAAATATATTTTACACATTTGTGACTGCTTGTCTGCAGCTTCAGATTCAGAATACAGGTTTGTGACTGTTGTCTGTGAGTGCAAATCTCAGCGTTCAAGTTCAGATTTTTATTTTACAGGTTTTCAAATCGGAGCTGTGAGTGTAAATGTTCACATACAAGTACGAATATTTATTGTACAAGTTCTCAAATTCACATTTACGTGCTCTCAAGTTTAGCTACTGTTTTACCTTCATACTCAATTATCTGCATCCAACACTGGCAGACAACTGTTTGTGAAAATTGACACTGGGGCCAAATGCAATGTAATATCCAGGGCATTGCTACAGCACACTGATCCTACTGCTCACATTAATCTCAGTAGAAAGCAAACCTTTGTTGCCAATGGGAACCACATCATCCAGACACTTGGTGCAGCAGATGTGAACTTCACTTGTGGTTTGCTGCACTTCCAAGTCGTAGAAAGGAACGTTAAACCGCTGCTAGGTCAGAGACAGTGTCAGACTTGGTTATGTAAATTTCGCTCCATAGTACTGCTATCCTCCAGCATGAAATGCCTGAGTTTGTAGAATACAAGGACCTGTTTGATAACAGCACCATTGGCAGGCTGCCTGTGGTCTACCACATGCGCCTAAATGCGTACCACCATATGTGCTCCAGACCAGTGCCGCTGGCCATGAGGGATAAGATCGTGGCAGAGCTCCACAGAATGATCAGTTGGGAGTTATCACACGATTAGGAGCCTCTGGTGATATCAGCCTTGGTGGCCGCTAAAAAAGAGACGGCAGTATTAGACTATGCATTGACCCTGTCAACCTCAACAAAGCCCTATGCCCCGTCACCCTTGAAGACCGTGGAGGAGGTGATCGCTGACATGCCGGATGCCAAAATGTTCAGCATTCTGGATGCTAAGTGTGGCTTCTGGCAGGTGCCGCTAAGCAAAGACTCCTCAAAACTCACCACCTTCACGACTCCCCGTGGTCGCGATGCCTTCCTTAGAATGCCTATGGCATCACCACAGGGAGTGAGGTTTTTCGAGGTGCATGGAGCAGCTTTTTGAGGGCAGCCATGTCCGAAGTGATCGACGACATCTGGTTTGGGGCCGCTAAGAGAGGAGCATGATCTGCGCCTTCGCCAAGTCCTCATGGACAGAATATGGGCTGTCAGCCTCAAACTGAACCCTGATAAGTGCCCGGAGTCAGGGTTACCGGAGTCCCTTATGTCGGTCACCTGCTCACTGACCAGGGTGTTAAACCTCGATTATGCCGAGACAGCTGCTGTCCGCCTGATTCCCCCCAAAGGAAAAGCACAGCCTCCAGAGGTTCCTGGAGTATGACCAACTACCTGGCCAAAGTTGCTCCCCGGGTTACAGTGAGCTCACTGCCACCCCTGCGTGAGCTTTCGTGTCAGGGATGCTGACTGGTGCTGGCTGGGACCCCACACAGCAGCATTCAAACAAAACTAAAAGAGGTTTCTCGCCAGCCCCCCGGTGCTCAGAAAATACTTTGATGTTCAACAACCTGTGGTACTGCCAGCCTGAACGCCTCGCAGCGTGGACTGGGTGCGGTCTGCCTCCAAAACAGCAGGCCAGTGGCTTTTGCTTCAGAGGGCCCTCACAGAGACTGAATCGCTCTACGGTTACAGAGAAATTGAAAAAGAGCTCCTGGCCCTTGTATATGCCTGCACCAAATTCCATCATTATATATACGGACAGGCTGTGACCGTTGAAACTGACCATCAGCCCCTCATCGGCCAGTTACTTGAAAAAGCCACCACACACTGCCTCCATGCATCGCCTCCAAAAGAGGATGATGCAGCGCCTACCAGCGCTAAGGAAACCTAAATGTCACCTATAAGAGAGGGCAGGGAGCTCCACGTCGCTGACGCTCTTTCCCGTGCATTCTGGCCCTCAACTGACCAGGCTGAGGACATGGACAATTACGAGGTCATGGGCAGTGGACGTCCTCTCCTCGCTGAGGGTCGAGGAACCTGAAGCGCTGAGACACTGGCTGATCCTGTCTGCCGGCGCCTCTCAGAAGTTGTTACTGCTGGCTGGCCCACTGACATTTAAGGAGGTGGCATGTGATCTGAGGCCATTCTGCGCTATGAGAGGAGCTCACAATCTCGATGGCTTGCTCCTCCGTGGTCGCGTTCATTCTCCACATCGCTGCAGCGCTACTGCGCAGCAGCTGACCAAGGCCACCCTGGCTCCAAGCCACCAAGCGCAAGCCAGAGACCATGTTTACCCACAATGACATTGAAAAGAGAGGTCTCCAGGCGTGGCCCCTGCAATGCTCTCAAGCCACACCAACCCAAAGAGCCCCTCCAACCACACTTACATCGTCCCTGACCTACCGTGGTTCCTCACAGCAGATCTGCGGCGTTGTTTGAGTGGGAGGGGAAAAGAGCATCTGGTGCTTGTTCGCTCCTACTCAGGGTGGTTCTGAGATCAGACTGGTCTAGGGGAACTCCTGGTGCCACACTTGACAACGAAGTCTCAAACGCCACTTCGTCACCCAGCTGGAGTGCCACAGCAGCTCATGACAGACAATGCCGCCTGATCTTCACAGAGTGAGGAGGATTCCAGGAGTTTGCTTGCAGGTGGGATTTGTGCCATGTCACCAGCAGTCCTCCAAGTACCCTCAGTCAAATGGACTTGCTGAGAGGGCTGTGCGCTCTGCAAAGCACCTGCTGGAGAAATGTGCACGAAGACGGAACGAGACATAGATGCAGCCCTCCTCAGCCTGCGTAATACACCCAGAGGGACTGCCATCACCAGCTCAGCGCCTGCTTTCCCGGCGCACCAGGGCCTTCAGTTCCCAGTGACCAAGGCCATGTGTTCCACCTAAAGTGAGAGGCACATGTTCAGGTGGCCCTGACACAGGCGGAGACAGAGGAGAAAAGCCTACTATGACAAATCTGCTAGGCCCGTTGACTCCTCTGCGACCTGGGCAGGCTGTGAGAATGCGAACACAGAGAGGCTGACGACAGGCTGGCGACAGTGATGGGAACGGCACCGCAACCTGATGAGTTACCAGGTCAAGGCTGAAGGTGCCACATATGTCAGGAAACAGACGCCACCTACTCCCAACGCCTGAAACCTATGCCTCTGCCCCCTCAGCAGAGGACCCGCCTGCTGCCGCTGAACTTGCACCTCCACCAAGTCCACAACCTGTTGCTGTGGAACCAGAAATGGCACTGGGTAAATGGCCCCTGACTGTTACTCGCTCAGGGAGAGTATCAAGACCGAGCTACTCGCTATGATGACTTTATCACTGTCTAGCTCTGTGACATGCAGGCACATTAACATTTCATCCGCACTACAGCCTCCTCTGGTGGCTATGTGGACTGTGGATACTGTGTTTTGCTGGTTCTGTTTGTTCTTTTCTCTCATTTTTCTCTTGTCTCCTCACTTGAAAAAAATGTAAATGTAGGATAGGATGGAAATGTGAAGTTGAATATAGTGCTGTATGCCCCGCCCAGTACGTTTCATATGCATTACCCATGTTCATTCCACAGTTTACTAAGTTTCCTTCTGTGTAAGTTTGTGCCTTGTTCGCCATGGGTTACTACTATGTTACTTGATGGAGACTCGTTAACTTACGAAGGGGGATGTAGACTGTTGTGATAAGTGCCATGGCGTTGCGGCTCTTGGTGATCACGTGAGTGATTGGGCGGGGGATTGGCAGTGATACCGTGACCTGAGCCTGTGTTGTGCTGTTAGCGGTGTGTGTTAAGCTACAATAAAGAGGCTAGTGTTCTAGACACGGGGATTGTGGTTCCTTACGCGCACATCTACATTTTTGTCATTGAAGAAATATATTCCTATTTATATGTAAAACTCTTATTTGCAAGAACAATCTGCATTAGTTTGTGAGTGATGTTTTGTATTTACAAACCACACTGAGTTTGTTTGTGAATCATTGGGTGTGAGTAAAACATGTTTTGTGTCTGTGTGAGGTTTCTGCACATTCTCAGAGAATGTCTAATTGAAGAAAATTGGCACTGGCTAGTTGCTTCCAGGGTTCTGGACTGGCTGCAGTAACCCGTCCCTGGCCATGCGGGAGCACTGCGGGTAGAGTGCAGAATGAATGGGAGTCGATTGGGGTTTCACCCCAGAAATCCACTTTATCTCAGGATGTAATTTTTTGTCAAGTAATTTGAAAGTGGCATTCAAAAGGGAGGGCTAAGATAATACGCTCAGCTGAAAATTGCATTTTTTAAGTTCACTTATCTGTTCTAAAAACCCGTTCAAAAATGTGTGATGACGTCACACAATAGCAGAATGCTGGCGGGTTCTGGCCAGCAACGAGCCTAACCTGTAAGAAATCGAAAAAGGACTTAAGTAATCGTTCATTCGACTTTTGGCCTATAATCTTTATTGAACTCGCGGAATGAGACAATATAATCTATGTTGATTTTCCGATCAAGCAGGCGAAAGAGACACATTTAGCCGTTTAGCCCCATGAGACTCCCATTCATTCTGCTCTTGCCCGCCGACCCACCTCCAGCCTGCGAACTCTGATGAGTAACTGCAACCAAGATGTATACACAATGGGGCTAATAGGAAGTGCCAAGGCTCTCCGTTAGACTGGCTCCAGACATAATTCGCTCCATGTTTCTGGCGGGCTATGATACAATGAGAAGCGGTGTCCAGTCTCTCATTCGGTTCGCGAGGCGAGTTCGCTCATAGGCTGCAACAGTTCCCACACAGAGTAACCAATGAGCTGCTAGCTAGCCTGCTCATGGTCTGCAGCTGCTGAACTGCCGTTGACAATGGATACAAAAATTAGGATAATTTTTTGGCTTCGTGTTCTACAGAAAAGATGAGATTTTCCCGTAGCGTAATCTAGCTTATGCAATGAGGGAATGCATTCACGTGAGCTTTCCCGCCGGAACAACCCCCTCTCAGCCTGACCGAGTGGCAAAAGATCTGCTGCGTGACTGGATTTAATAGGGGAAACTGCGAAAATGCGACTTAAAACGAACAATTTTATCAATTTAAATTAAATGTTGGACTCAATATAGTGTTCCTTACAACTTACTAAAGATCCAGTGATCCATGGATATTATTGACATGCAGCCAGGAATCGTGTTGCCTGACATTTAATGTTTGCCTGATTTCAACACTGGGGAAATAAAAGCAATATAGACCTAAACATAAAGCAAATTTGCCTGTGAATGTTTTATATAAATACAATATAGGTTTAAATCTGGGTGATTACTTATATCAGTGTATATATATAGCCTATATATCATCATATTGTCCAGCCCTAAAACTTTATAGTTTTTTTTAGTCAGTGTTTATTAAAAAAAACATCCAATAATGCAGAATATGGAATGATACATATTTAATTGATGAGTTGTTAAATATATATATATATAACAATACAAAATATATGGGTATGGTTTTACAGCTAAATTCAGCATATTGACACAAAATGAAAACTGCAAATCCACCTTTCGCTGACTGGAGTCCAGTTGTTTCTGTGAATTGCAGTGATCCATTTGCTCCTCTTTCTATCGCAGTCTGTAAAAATATACCTCCGATTTTTTGTCAAATCTAGTTGTACAGTCAATTGCAAAGCTCTTTCCCACTTTATATGTGTTGTGTTTGTTTTTCGCGGCATTCACGCTGAAAACATATACAGCCGCTCAGTCTTTTTGCCACTCACTGTGAGAAACTGCAGCACTCCGGCCGGAGGTGGCGTCACGCGCATTTCCCTCTCTACGGGAGAGAAACCTCTTGTAAGGCCCTGTCCCAATATCCGCACTTGCGCCCTTGTGCCCCTCAATGCGCGTTCTCGCTAAGGGGTGCAAGACCATAGGGTGTCCCAATTCTCTAATAGTGTTCTCCAGGGGTGATCGTAAGGGCACTTAATGCACCCTTTTCGCAAGTGCGCATCAGACCTCACTTTGCTGTAGGATATTACCCAGAATCCTTGTAGTGTTGTGACGTTTCGAACAGCTAACCAATGGGGGAGAACGGTTGCTATGGTGCTGTCCGGGGAGCGCAAACTCCGACGAGAAAGGAAGCCGGTGTGGTGAAGTGTTCAAATGTAAAAATATTAGTGTTATTAAGTTACTAAATGTAGTTTTAAGAGTTTTTCACTCGAGAATGTAGTTGTTTAAAGCTCAAATCTGTGGTTTATTTATAAAGATAGCGCCTGTTTAAAAAAATGTATCTGACGTTTTCGGAGTTCCAAGTGATCACCGGGCGGCGGGACGGTGCTAAGCGCTCTGTACCCCGCCTGCCACATCCTTGCCCCGGCTAGTCATTCTGACGTTTCCCGCGGGCTCTGTGTCTAACGTTAGTGGTTAAACATGAGCTATAAATCGGCTGGTGTATATCTAACAGGCGATCTTTGGTCTCATTAATCTATTATTGTTCCCTGGCAAATCGTGGGGAAAGTGAAGTTTTATTTAGGCTATTTAACTGTAACGTTGTAACGTTAGCCTGTTATATTTGACTGAATCTTTTAGCTTGCCTTATTTCTTGACTTGTACAGCTTCTTATACTTTTTAGGCTTATACTTTAATAATGTCTATTGTTGATCAATAAAACTGAAATTTAACAAAAAAAAGACAGGGTTGTGTCATTTGATTTCATATAAGAATATTTTAATATATAGCCTATAACCAACATGTATTTTTTCATGAATGGGATGGGAAGAATTTCATTATCAATTTCCATAATAACAATTAAAATTGCATTTCGAATCGCTGTGAATACGGTAAGGCAGTATAAGCTCAGGTAAACCTCAATCACAATTTATCTTTGCCAAAACTGTTTTAATATTAATAACATTAATAGAAAGGTTGGTAGCTAAGAGTAAAAAAAGATATTGATTTTTTCATTCAAAGGATTGTGTCATATTACAGCTATTATAAGCGGCACATACATTAGCCAAATGAACAGTGTTTCTGTTTGCTGATCACAACAGAACTGACGTAGATTTTTGACGTGTGCAAAACTGTCCCAATTCTGCTCTTCACAGCTTCGGGCCCTTGCGCACTTTCTTCGCTAAGTGCACTTTCAACAAGTGTCCACTTCCAGGAAGGCCTTAGGGCTCAAGTGAGAATTGGGACTGGGCCTAAGAAACCAGCGCATTAAGCCGAGATCGGTACTGCACATGCGTAAAATAAAGAATCATACTACACATGCGTCTATGACGTCGCCAAAACACGCCACCGTCCAGTACGTATTGGACCATACCAGCTACGTCATTCGTGCTACAGGCTGAAACGAAAACCTGCGAAAGTCTCAAAATCCAAATGAATCAAATGAGGATCGACTCAAAACGAGTCAAATAATGCACGTGCCACCTCACCCACATGCACATCTTTTGTTACATGCATGCGCAAATTCTGAGCAACATTAATACAAAATTGAGCTTTTGTATTAACATCAATAGCTCTATTTGTACAAAATGCTGCACATTCGTGTGATTCTGGATATTTTGCACACACATTTGTATTGTAGGCTATTAGTTTAAATGTAGTGACGCACATTTGTGAATTTGTAAAATAGCTGTGCAAACATTATTAACTAGCACCGTCCAGGCCTAGTTGTGTGTGGGTTGTAAAATCTTTAAAACCCGCGAAAAGAAAGTCTCAAAATCCAAATGAATCAAATGAGATTGACTCAGAAAAGACGTCAACCTGATCCACACATGCATATCTTCTTTGTTGCATGCCCAAATTATTATACTCTAATAATACAAAAGAAAACATTTGTATTCACAATTGTCTCTATTTGTACAAATTGCAACACATTCAACACAACACAATTGTGCACACGCAACTTGAAAGGCATTTGGTAAAACGTTTCTGCAACGTTAATCAAGTTCATTGATATTTGTGCTTGGACTTCATTTTGATACTATAATCATCCGATACATTTTATGTGATGGGAATAGATCTAAATACTTCAAAAACTTCTCACAATTTGTTAATCTCGATAGCTGTAATAGTAAAATCGTATAATAGCTGTAGTAAAACTCTATTGAGAACAGTTTCAGATGTAATACATAGCTATTTCATATGCAAACATGTCAGCCAATCACAGCAGTCGCCGGTTAGCGAATTTTTTTTTTGCAGGATGGTAGGGGAAGACTCATCAATATTCATTAGGGAACTCATCCCTGATTGGTCTTCTTAACCCCAGTGACCAGAGCCGTCTAGAAACAGAGTTCAGACACTCTCATAGGCCGCCATAGGAACTTTGGAATGCGGAAGTAACACGTGTCGTGGAGCCGCCAATAGTTCCAAACACGGATAGTTCCAGCATTGAACCCCATTCATTTTCAGTGCTTCCGAAGTACTCTCGCTGGTAAGTTCATTAAATTACTGTATTTTTTTTACATTTGAACGCATTAGCCGTGCTCTCATGAATCTAGTCAGTAGTTGTAATTGATGTAGCCAACTTTAGTTAATGTTTATTGGAAGAAAACAGATAATTGTAGCTAGCTTACGTGACCAACACTCCACTAACGTTAGGTAATAATAGTCAGAAATGTGTAAATTCAATACTGAGGTAATAGTTAAATGTGATGTTGCACTAGATTGTATTCGCAGTTTTTTGTTAAACCTATTTACATACATAAGGTGGTCATAAAATATTAGAAATATATAAGCAACAGTACAGTACAGCAGCACCCCCACATATAATACCTCAATGCTAAAACGTGAAAATGAATTTACACCTCAATTACAGTATAAAAATCCTGAACATCATAGAAAAGCAGAATGTATGGCTGAGCTTTATATGATCTCATAGTGCAATGAAAATATAAAATTATATTTTCCCTAATTTGATAAAATAATCATCCAGCTTCTTCCATAACGTTGTTGTAAGAACAGCAATTTTAATAACAATAGTGGTTTGTATATAGATATTTTTGTTCTCATTTAATTTCAAATTATGTACAGGAGTAGAGACAAATGTAACTGTTAACTGTAGGTGTGTACTCTTAACCTCATGAAAATGTTTAGGAAACATAGGCTTTAAATGTGTATTTTAATCTGTCCTTTAATGTATTATATTTAACACCGTTTCCTTTACTTTACCACTATCAGTTTTCTCCAACAGCAACAGGCTTTTCTTCCAGACCCGGTCTCCTCTAGGGCCTATTGACACGCTTTGCTTCTGGCAGGGGAATGCAGTCACACACAAATACAAGTAACTATAGCATTACTTGAGTACGTGGAGTTTGAATGCTTTTGTTATCAGTGTATGGCTGCTAAGCATTTGACTGATTCTCGATTCACCAGCAGGTCTCCAGATCATCAGCTTCAGTGGCAGAATGTAATGGCTATTGTGAACACTTGTATTCCTTAACTGGCCTGCTTTCTGCCATCTTGCTCTCCCTGTGGGAAGTCGAACAAGTTTCTTTGGAGACGAACATTCAAGGAAAACTTACCTACCCTCACTCTAGATATAATATATAATTAAATGTTTTGTTGAATGCAATTGGTTGCCTTGTATATTTTTTACTGTTGACCAAACTTCTTTCTTGACATAAACTGAGCAGCTTCAATTGATTATTTGCTTGTTGTGCAGGTTTATGGGAATGTATTTTAACATAACATAAGGATGTTATTAATTATGACCATAGAAGCACGAGGAAAATATACACAGTAAATATTGGAAATGTATTATACCTTATGGGAGCAGTCCCCCTTCCCTCCAAAATTCAAAACACACAATTTTTTTTTATTCAAATGGCTTTGACATAAAAGTTTCAAGAACAAAGTGTATACACTACCAATCAAAAGTTTTGGATCGGTAAGATTTTTTTATGTTTTTAAAAGAAGTCTCTTCTGCTCACCAAAGTTGCATTTATATGATTAAAAATACAACAAGAAAAAAAACAGTAATATTATATATATATATATATATATATATATATATATATATATATATATATATATATATATATATATGTTAGTTAAGTGCAATTTATTCCTGTGATCAAAGCTGAATTTATCATCATTACTCCAGTCTTCAGTCACAAATGATCCTTCAGAAATCAGTATAATATGATGATTTGATGCTCAAGAAACATCTCATTATTATCCTTGTTTAAAAAGTATTATTATTAAAATTATTTACATTTTTATTTCAGGATTGTGTGATGCATAGAAAGAACAGCATTTATCCAAAATAGAAAGCTTTTGTAACATTAAACACTACCGTTCAAAATTTTCTATTCATCAAAAAAAATCATGAAATAAATTGTACGCAACTGTTTTCAGCATTGATAATAATAATGAATGTTTTTGAGCATCAAATCCACATATTAGAATGATTTCTGAAGGATCATGTGACACTGACAACTGGAGTAATGATGCTGAAAATTCAGCTTTGATCACAAGAATAAATGAGATTTTAAAATGGTATTAAAATGGAAAATAGTTATTTTAAATTGTCATTATATATAAATGTGTGTGTGTGTGTGTTGTGTGTGTATATATATATATATATATATATATATATATATATATATATATATAAAACTTTATTTTTGTATGTGTATTTTTAATCAAATAAATGCAGCTTTGGTGGGCAGAAGAGATGACTTATTTTAAAAACATTAAAAATCTTGGCCTGTCCTATTGATCCAATACTTTGGCTGGTAGCACACACAACACATATATATGTATATATATATATATATATATATATATATATATATGTATGTGTGTGTGTGTGTGTGTGTGTGTGTGTGTGTATATATGCTTGTGTGTGTGTAACTGGAGAGATGGTTACTAAGTGAAATAATTAGATCTAGCATTAATGTTATAGGATTAGTTTTAATATGGCTAATGTACAACCTACATCCTTTCAAACCATTCATCAGAACACACACAAATACATATGTATATGTATAAAATATAAATGTATACTTAACTGAATCCTGTCAACAGTAACGTTAATGTTATGAATTATTCCAGTCAGTAACCATATTTTCATTTTAATTTCAACCGACAACACTGTTAACGTTAATGCCGTCTCTCCATCATATTTACAGAAACGTGTTGCAAATGGTCTTTGCTGTGCTGTGTTAATGTATTCTACGTTATGCGAGAACCCCATTTCCCTCCAAAAATAAACACAAAAACGTATTAATGCCGTTTCTGCTTCTACCTAGAAAAAAATGCTATTATATGCAAGCCATTTAAGTGTCAACGTAAAAATCAATGTTCATTATGCGTCAATATTTCCCGATATTTGCTGCAAATACAGTTTCTGCTGTCTGCCCCGCTTTAAAATCATTGGCAACGCAGGTTTGTTTGGAACTATTGAGAGCTACACGAACCACGTGACCGCGTGGCGGCGAGATCAAAGAGTGTCGTAACTCTCATATTTAACGGCTCTGACCAGTGACGGTTAGGTTTAGGGGCGGGGTTAGGGTAGGTCATCAGTCCTCAGTGACGGTTAGGTTCTAGGGTGGGGTTAAGGTAGACCAATCAGGATGAGTTCCCTAATGAATATTGATGAGTCTTCCCCTACATACTGCAGAAAATGAAATTCACAGGCGCGGTTACACACAGCAGACACACCCTTCAAACAGAGCATTCAAATCAGAGGCTAAAATCAGGCTAGGAAAAATGCCTTTTATTTCTAAATTATGACTATTTTTGATCTTAAAAACATACTAAAATTACAAGGGCAACCTAGGAAACATAAAAAAAATAATAATAAAAAACATTCTAGGGCACATTTAAAATGCATGTTTTTTTTTACTAATGCCAGTAAATCAGTTAGAGGTGTGCATTGATGAGATGTTGTTAAGTGCATTTCACCTGTGTGTGTTTTTATGGGCATGAATAGTTCCAGATGTGTTTTGTGAAGTTCTACATGCATTTCTGTGTGCGTGCGTGTGCGTTTTATGTTTTGCAACTGCAGTTATGTTCAAGGAAATAAAATAACGAAAATCAAATATAGCTTTTCAGTTATAGCATTTAATATGCAAGTTTGCCAAAGGGCTAGACATGTTTTTAATTAAGTTAATTTGATGCATTTAAATTAATAAAAAGAACAGACTTTTATTCAGAATCACCCCAAAATAACTTCTATTTACAGTCCTTGCCACTGTAATTTATACATTTATTCCAGATATTCATTACAAAGTACAAACAGAAAGCAAGTAGCCTGAGACACTTTATGTCTGAGCGGGATCTGAGCAGGATTTGTTTTACCGGTGAGCGTGAGCGACTCATCAGTGGAACATTCGCTTGGCACGCGACCGATCGAGTGGAGCGCACTCACATAGAGCGAATATTGAGCTGAGTGTCACACCGCTTCGCTCACATGCTCTACTATCCACAAACAAATTGCTTTCAATGATGTGTGTAAAATTCAGAATTCAACGAATGCAGTGCAACAACAACAATATGTAAGGAATAATTGACGACAGGCCGTTGAATTATTAGAAAAATAATGCACATCCGAGGTGGTAATGCGTTACACCTCGGGTGTGCATTATTTTTCGGATAATTCAACGGCCTGAAGTCAATTATTCCGCTTATACTACAGTTACCACACCTCAAAACATTGTTCAGATGATTCATATTCACTAGTTTCTTACGCATCTAATCCCATGCCTTCGTTGCTTATTCCAAAACGTCCTTTTAGAGGTATAGTAACAGAGGAGACACTGATAGCCGACTAATGTAATGATGGGGACACACTTAAAATTCGCTGAAATATTCGAAGACCGACTGTTTCCATCGACTGTAGCAGGTCTTACTAAACACCAACTGTGTGAACACAGACTGAACGCGCTGCTGTGCTGAACGAGCGTCTGGGCATGATCAGTCAGAAATATTAAATTACATTAATAACTGGTGTAGGCCTAAAGTCTGTCCCTGCTTTATGCAGTTATTAATGCAGTTATTAGAGAGAGAGAGAGAGAGAGAGACGTTGAAATAAAAATAAAAAAATTAAAATTAAACTGTATGTGTCAATTGATTGTGAAGTTAGACATCGAAAATTGCAGATTAAGCGCATGGGGCTGCATGTCTTCTCTTGTTATGAATTGAATCCTAACTCCGCGCAGTGATATGGAACTGTAATGCGGTTCAAACTTGCCTGAAACTTCTTTAGCCGTGCGTTTCCCTGAAAATAATTGCACACCTTGAGAACGTTCTCAACCAATCAGAATCAAGCATTCAACAGCCCTGTAGTATAAAGTTAAATAATTATTATTATTTATATTAATAATAATAATAACTAAATTAAAAAGTTTGCCGTGACAAACTTTAAGTTGGCTTGTGAAAATTTGACCAGAAAGTTTGAAGAAGTTTAAAGTAGTTTGAAATTTAAATTTGTTTAAAGTTAAATTCATTTAAAGTTTAAATTAGTTTTAAATTTAAAGTAGTTTGAAGTTTAAATTAGTTTAAAGTTTAAAGTAGTTTAAAGTTTAAATTAGTCTAAAGTTTAAATTAGTTTGAATTAAAAATTTAGAATAGTTTAGAATAGTTAGAATAGTTTGAACAATAAGTTAAAATGATTAGCATGTTGTTAACATCATGCTAACATGATTAACATGTTGGTAGCATGATTGTAGCTCAATATTAACATGATTAGCATGTTGGTAGCATCATGCTAGCATAATTAGCATATTACTAGCATCATGCTAGCATGATTAGCATGTTTGTAGCTAGGTGCCAGCATGATTAGCATGATGCTATAGGCAGTTGCTAGGGTGTTCTGGTTGGTTGTTATGGTGTTGTTAGATGGTTGCTAAGGTATTCTGGGTGGTTGCTAGGGGGTTCTGAGTGGTTGCTATCGTGTTGCTAGGCGGTTGCTAGGGTGTTCTGGGTGGTTGCTAGGGTATTGCTAGGCAGTTGCTAGGGTGTTCTGAGTGGTTACTAGGGTGTTGCTAGGCAGTTGCTAGGGTTTTCTGGGTGGTTGCTATGGTGTTGCTAGGCAGTTGCTAAGGTATTCTGGGTGGTTGCTAGGGGGATCTGGGTAGTTGCTATCGTGTTGCTAGGCGGTTGCTAGGGTGTTCTGGGTGGTTGCTATGGTGTTGCTATGCAGTTGCTAAGCTATTCTGGGTGGTTGCTAGGGGGTTCTGGGTGGTTGCTATGGTGTTGCTATGCAGTTGCTAGGGTGATCTGGGTGGTTGCTATGGTGTTGCTAGGCAGTTGCTAAAGTATTCTGGGTGGTTGCTAGGGGGTTCTGGGTGGTTGCTATCGTGTTGCTAGGCGGTTGCTAGCGTGTTCTGGGTGGTTGCTAGGGTGTTGCTAGGCAGTTGCTAGGGTGTTCTGGGTGGTTGCTAGGGTGTTGCTAGGCAGTTGCTAGGGTATTCTGGGTGGTTGCTATGGTGTTACTAGGTGGTTGGTAGTGTTCACATATGGTTACTATAAAGTTTTATAACATTCTTTACATGTTCTTGGCATGATTTAGCAAATAACTAGTCCATATTAGCATGTAGCTATTCACAGCTAGCATGTTTAGCATGTTGAAAGTCCTGTGTGCTAGCATGAGTCAAAAGACCCAACCCCCATCGCGATACAATGTTCTGATGCTGAGATATAGCTGTTAAAAAATGGTTGCTAGGGTACTCTGTTTGGTTGCTAGGGATTGGCTTGACAGCTGCCAATCCTGAAAGTCCAATATGAATGATTTAAACCAACCCCCATCTCTATATGATGTTCTCATGCAGAGATATAAATCTTGCTTAATGGTTGCTAGGGACCTCTGTTTAGTTGCTAGGGAGTGGCTTGGCAGCTGCCAGTGATGAATCTCCAAAAGCTGCTTGTCACTATAAATTATATAAATCAACTCTCATGACTCTGTGACATTCAGAATGGTAGTATATCCCTCTTTAGAATTTGGTTGCTAAGGTGCTCGTTAATGGTTGCTAGGGCATGGCCAGAAATTGTTGAAGTGATTCATGGTTGGCTGTTTGCTATCCAGAGTCAGACGAGACCACCCTCGTGTTTCTATGACACTTCTATCCGGAGATATCCCTTCGATCTCTTTCAATGGAAGTCTATGGGAGTTGTTGCTAAGGTGCTCTAAATGGTTGCTAGGGCGTGGCTTGATAGCTACACAGTGATCCTGAGAGACTGATTGGTCGTCTGAGTAAAATGAGCCTGCCCTCTTGTCTCTATGACACTGTGATCCAGAGCTATGTTCAATATAAAACCCTAATGCAATAGGACAGCCCATTTCATATATAGTATATTTCATATACTGTCTCTCACACCAAAGGCATTTGTCTTATCCACTGCACCATCACCACCCTAGTACACTCTAGTACATGTGCCTCAGCCATCTCTTCAAAAGTAAGATTTTTAAAAACATTTTAATATAAAGTACACTAATAAATATTTATGTCCACTAGGTGACACTGTGGTGTTTACATGTTAATTTGTCAGAAGGAAACCTTTAGAGTCTAGAAACTCATTGCAGCTAAAGACACAACCATGTATTTCAAATCTGAGAAGGATGAAATTATTTTTAGATGATGCTATGTATTTTTTCTTTTGTGGAAACCAAAGAAAATCCGAGGTATGAACTGAAACTTCTAGTTTGTTCTGTTAACAAATGCTGTAAGGGCAGAATTTCCAAACACAACTTTTGCCTTCAGTGCAAATGTAACAATGAGCAATTTGCAAATACAATTATTTAAAGGTGCTCTAAGTGATGTCGGGTGACGTGACTTCTTGTTGAAGTTTAAAGTATTTTCAAACAAAACGGAGGCTAGATAGACCCTTCCTCATCCACGCACTGACCCCCAAACGTGTGACCAAACGTGTGACATCGCTTAGAGCACCTTTAATTAAAAAATGTTTGGGCCTAAAAAACGTGCTGACATCGCTTAGAGCACCTTTAATTAGTTAAATGTCTAAGTAGAGGTGTAAAGTCCTGGTTCAGAAAGTAAAAGTGCTACTCAGTATTTTAACGCATTAAAGGTTGTGTAGGTCAGAATTGAAAAAAAAAACAACTTTTTTTCCAAATTTCTTTAAACTTTCTGTATATATCAATGCATAATTAAAATCTAAGTACTCTGAAAAAGAAAGTATAAAAATCGAGTGTCTGTAGACCTCTCACGACTGTTTTAAATACAGCTCATTATTTCCATTCACTTTACCCCCTCCCTTCTTGGCTCCTTCCAAAGCCACGCCCCCAAACACATGAACGCGCAACTCCGACAGCTGAGCTGAAGACGCATTATTTACCTCAGACGAGCGGAGAGGAGAGGAAGAAGTGCATGTAGTGACATCAT
>JAQIUQ010004206.1:0-204321 GCA_030378365.1 Hybognathus amarus
GGTTACGTATTGCTGAAACTGAAAAGTGTTTCTTAAAGCAACATGAATGTCATCAGTTTTTTAATATTATTTCAATCGTATTATTTGACTAGAACAGCTTAAATCTCCAGGGACAGCTGCCGCTATTTGGATGAAAAGTAGTTTAGGGAGACGATAACCTCTTCAAACACTACAACTAAGCAGAAAAAAACACAAATACATTATAGTTGCAGTAGATATCATTCATTACACTTACCGTGCGATGCATCTAAAAAGGTCTCGGCCGTACGTATGTAGTGGCGTGTCGCCGAATTCAATAACATGACCGAATTAATTCTAAGATCACTTAATAGCGCCATTGGGTTCTGTCACTACATTAAGCAGCAATATGTACTCGAACCAAGTATTGCAAAAGTATATATATATATATATATATATATTTGAGTTACAGATCTTTTGCTTTTTGTATCCTATTATGAATCATTAACATTTTACATTAGCTGTTTTTTTTTTCTCCAGTCTTTCTTCTGATATTATAAAGATCACGTAAAACAAAACCATTTGTATTATAACAACTCAGGCATGGTACATGGTGAGTACTCACTAAAACAGGCAGCGATTAAAAGTGTTAGAGCTCCATTTTTATCGTGCACATTACGTTCTCTTAGAGCATGGATGGGGTCACTGAACTGACATGAATAAACAGAAGGCCTCGTAATGACATTGGTATTATACTAAGGACAGTATTAACCTCTTACTCGCATTCTCAAACAACTGATTAAAATGTCGTTCCTCACTCAGAAACTCTTGCTCATTAGTAATTTGCTTCTTCAATCATAACTTCATCAGATGCCAGACTGATTTGCCACAGAGACAAGATTAAAGATCTAACGCATAACCTCACTGGTTATTACTTTTTTTTTTTTCACATGCATGTTTTATCCTGGCTGACCAAAAGCCTAAGTTCAGCCTTGTTGTTGACGATACTGTTTAAATCTGCTGGAACAAACAGATTGCTTTTCGGAGTCAAAGGCCTGATGAGAGGTGCTTTTTAGCACAATTTAAACATGATTGGTTTTCCAGGCGATGTTTGGGTTATTATGGATTATTAACAGAAGACGTCTGCGATGTACCTGATTGTGCACGGGATTTCTGTATTCCTGGTCGTGGTCTGTGGGGATTACAGAAGGTAATGTGCTCTGGATATTTGCGTCCACAAAACTCATTCAAATGAACAATTTATATATGCAATTATAATTAATTATTACATTATGTACTTAACCTGAGCTAATACTAACACTTACTATTCTGTATCTATTTACATGTACTGTGCTGGACTAAAATGGGCACTGGTCACATCAATTGCACAATTGTTTGTTTGGGTCGCTTCTGTCGATCCCTCATTTGTTAGTCGCTTTTGGTGGATAAAAGTGTCTGCTTAATGATTAAATATAAATTTACTTTATTGAGGGGAGAAATTAATTAAGATGACGATCATATCTCACACTGCTGCTCCAGTGGCCTTTTTTTCCTGAGCGTTTGCAATGGGATTCCTGCAGTACGCGAGCCACTAACTGTTATTTTACTCAGAACGTTGGCAAAAAGATCAAAAGCGCAATGAGAAATGTAATTGTAGTCTTCGAGTGACTCAGAAATAAATTAGGAAAAAGGGCATACACCGCAATCTCAGACACTCATATCTAGATTTCTCACAGATATTTCCCCAGGAGTCAGTTGATAGTTGCTCTATAGTTTTTACAGAGGTTGTTTGGCGAAAACACAATTTGATTTCAGGGTTAAATTCGCAAAGTGCATTTTGAGAAATGGTCCATAGCTTCCCTTCTGAAATTACTATTAGGAGCTTATTTGAGGCAAGCAGCAAGGAAAACCTTGACATGTGTAAACGCATCTGCTTGTTTAGGCTGCTCTAATATTGGCATACTTAAGTTTGGGAGACCCACAATCCATATGTAAGAGAGCTGCCATGGATGGAGCTAACACAAAACTCAAACACTATTTTACTACTGAATAAAAATAGCAAACAAAGTATACTTCAACATATACTTGTTCAGCATAACTGTACATGATTGATGATTTGCTTGAAAATTGAGGGTTTTTAACCATCTGCTTCCTGATTTGCTTGAATAAGATTTACAGAAAGTTATGAAATATTTTGCTCAGATATTGTAGCTTGAGCTCAGCTGGTAGAGTGCTGGTGTAAATGCACACTCTTATGTAATGCATTTTTAATTTGTTTGATGCTGTGATGATCCAGCACTTGAAAAATCCGTTAGGTCCTTTGATTTATGTGTCCCACTCCCAGTTTGTTTTTTCTGTAAGATAGCATAGTCTGTGTCTTACCGCATACTCACTCGATGAACTTTTGGTCTCTGGTCGGTCGTCATCCCGAAGCTGCACTTGGGCTCAACCCAAGCAGCTTGTACACATGAGAATAAACCTCTTGCAAGTGTGGTGTGCGAACACGAGACTGGACCTCGTTGGTTCTTGCTTGAAAGCTCAAACGTGCTGCCGTAACATGAGAATGAACCTCATTGGTTACTCTGACTGTAGAAACAAACATGCTCTGTAGATTTGGTTTACCAAAACCGTTGTGTTGAACGTCTTCTATGTAATAAAAAGCCTAAATTCAATCTGTTCATTACATACAGCTATCAAGTCTCTTCAGAAAATTTTGACTAAACCACTCTTTTCACTCTTTGGGCGGGGGGATTAATTAGATTAGCTGTGCAGTGCTTGGTAAAATAAATAAAACAAAAAAATATTAGACTATTTGAAGTATATAAGATTTCCCAGACTTAATCATTTTGCACTGAGATTATACATGAGTCTGTCACTCTAAGGGTCGCACACCGGACCGCAGCTCACGCCTTTAAAATTCGAACACATTAATTCTCTTAGTGGAGGTACACATAATTGCGCTGTGCATTCGTCTGTCCGTTGGCACCCAGCGACGGTCAGAACGGTTCTTCCAAAACTTGCAGCGCTACAGAGCGCCATTTACATAAGTTCTCCATCAAATTTAAATTATTTTTGTCTCAAATCGTTGCTGATGGATCCTGACTTCGCCCTATGCTGCAATATACATTTCCGTTTCTCGCATTCACTTACCGAATCAGCTGCTCAATGACAATTGCTGATGTTCTTGTATTTTCATGAGATTAATTCATTTATTAACGTATGTTGTAGGTAAGTTTTTTACAACTGGAGACTGGATTAGGAATCAATTGATTTAATTTGTGTAGAATAATCATAGAACAGACATTATCTTCATCTCTGTCATTAAACATTAAGCATAATTGGCTGCCATACACTGACTGGTAAAAGTGTGTGTGGTCGGCGTGCGATACCTTGAGTTGTCCTGAGACGTTACGGTGTGCTGCCGCGGCGCGCGTGCTGTCTTGACAGCGTTCCATCATGTGCCACTGCGCTGCATGATTGCTAGCCTGATGATTACAGAAAATAGAACTAGGTAACCTAGCTATTAGCACAAATAACTGTTGAACAAAGATGGACATAATTTAAACTTTTTTTTTCTTATGTTATATAATAACTGACAGACATCATTTCAGCCGCCCTCGCAGAATGAGGCTGAACATAGGAGCTCAGCTTCGAGGCTGAGACACAAAGAGACTATTAACTTAAAGCTTTTACTCTTAAACACAAAAGGCACGTTAACTATAATAAAAAAATCATATTTATTAAACAAACCAGATCAAGACGAGAGCAGAAACAAATAAATGCATGACTCTGAAAAAATAAAGATAGGCTAAAACAAAACAAATTCAGTGGGCACAGCGCAATTGCGCATTAGGTTTAGGCATTGGGTTGGGTTAATCCAAAAAAAGTGAAAACAAGGGGTGTTTGAAACAAACTACTACCTGTAAAACAGGGTCACTAAAACCCCATTAGCAAGTAGTGCTTTCCACCTGATGAAATGAACACGGCAAAACCTCGACCAATCAGAATTTGGTTCCTGAGGTAGAATCATCGACCAATAAATCGACTAGTCGACTTGCAAATTTACAGTGCCTAGAACACTTTATAAACTTGTTGTAGTTGTGTAGCCTGTCGACAGAGGGACAGAAAGCTCTGATCTAGAAAAAGATCTTCATTTGTGGTCAAAGATGAATGAAAACCTGTAAGCGTGTTGGAACGACATGAGGGCGAGTAATTAATGACAGAATTTTTCAGTTGAAATATCCCTTGAAAAAGAGTTGTCACATAACCTGCTGTCAGATGTCACTACATGTCCTTATAAACAAGACATGCCTTAGAATAATGTCAGTCAGTAGCTAAGTTTTCATCCAAAGTAGCAAATTTAATTTTTGTGAATAAAGCATTTGTTTCCATTCGATTTGTTCAAGACAAGAGCATCATCAAACTGGCAAAAACTGGCACAAAGTGGATGGAAGTTTTTGCAATCGGGAAGCGCACAGTGGCTCTTTTTTTTCCTACATCATAAATGACTTGCGTCCTTGAGAGCGCACACAAAGTACAATAAACGCTGTCATCACGTTACTCTTGAGTTTGTATGCCTGCTGAGGTTGAGGAGCTGAGGTTTGAAAAGCGCACACTTCTGTTCTGACACTTTCCAGACACTTCTGGGAGGACATTATAGCAAATCATTTCTGATCACAGACATTGGCTCAGGCATGTCAAAATGATGAAGCCGACATTTGAGATGCTGTGCAAGTGCAAAATCTTTTTTTCATGGGCATTTTTAAGAATTCTCATGCACTTCTCCCGGCATTTAATTATATTTTTTATGCAATATGCCAAAATGTGCATAAAAATAGGTGGATGGAAACATGCATACAACTGTCAGTTCTCTTAATGTTAGGTGTCTAAATCCCCCCCCCCCCCCCCCCCCCCCTTTTTTTGGAAAGTGAAATGAGTGCCATTGCATTACCACCTGAATAACTTAACAGCGTTTTCCGGTTTCAGATAAATAGATTCAGTATTTGTTTTCCTTTATTTCTTTTGTTTTATTTTGAGAGTAGTTGCATGACTGAGAGGTGAGTCAGATGTTAAATGGTGTGATACTGTGAGCAAAAGCTTCCAGCTTCTCAAGAGAAAGGCTTACAGGGCCTTTGACAAGTGAAGGAGACAGCGATTAATCTCACGAAATAAATCCTGAATTAGACACTTTCATGTCTTTGTGCTGGAACAAAACTTTTCTTTTTGACCAGCCTTAATACAGGCACCAAAGACACCTACTAGATCTAGATATTAAGAAATGCTAAATTATTAATGGTCATAGCAGGACAAATCATTCTACTACATTAAAGTTAGAGCTCAGTTACAAGCCAATAGTTTTTTAAAGGGGCTGTGAAGTGACTGGACTAAAGTATTTCTTCAGGGAAACCAGAGATGAGGGAATCACCCCCACCAGCTGTGTGCATTATAAAAATATTTATTCTCATTTCTGTGAAGCTCCATGTGATCCAGCATGTATTTTCAGCCTTGTTACCCAATATCTTCCATGCATAGAATACTTGTAACCCTCTGCTATTTTCTCTCTCGGCTGTGTGTCGACCAGCACAGCCAAACTCACAGCACAGCACGGCATTCTCTTCGAACAGTCATTTCCTTTCTGCTTGTGGAAGGGACTAGTTCCCTAATTTTTAAACTGCATATTTGTCTTTTGCATGTGTGAATGATTTCTTGTTGATCTGACTTGTCGCAGTGTATGAACTTCTTATCTTATCTGTCACATTTATACAAACCTATGCCCTGTTTACTCACAACTGGGTGGTGGCTTTTAAATAAGTGCAAGACGTTTTCAGAAAAGAAGAAGTTCATTTGTTGTCTTTGTTGAGGCCATGCGTGCTGACCCTTGTATCATTATGATTGTAACCTGATAAATGTTGTCACAGCTGTGAATGACCTTTAGATCTCCCGATGCCCTCCAGCTTCAGTCAACACTCTTGTTTGTAATCTTTAAATTGTTGTTCACTCTAGGATGTGTATTTATAGATGCATGCCATTAACCACCACATCACTTCAGAGACTCTGATCAGTTATGAACATGATTTTAAAGCTGCACAATTAGTGTGTCCTTGAATGACCTTCAAAAAAATGTAAAAAAAGTTATTTGAATACTTAAAGGCAGGGCTTGATAGGGATGGGAATTGATAAGATTTTATCGATATCAATGCCACTAATCGATTTCTGCTTATCGATCCGATTCTTTAACGATTCTCTTATCGATTCCTGATAGCACTGTGTGGGAAAAAGTAGTCATATGCTTTTTCAGGGGGAAAACAAGTGGTTTTATTTGTTTTAAACCTTACACTTGACTAAGCAAACTGTACTTTTTATGTTATTTATGTAATAAATGGAACCTTATTAAAAAGTTTTACGATTAGTTATTCAACGATTATAAGTCCTGTGAGTTCAGTGTTGGAAGATATTCTAACCATTCATTAAAACGAATCGGTTCAAATGAGTCATAAGTTCGCGAATTGAACGTGTCATCATCGGACGTGTGCGCGTTGTGTGATTATCCCGGCGGTAGGGACATCCCACAAGATGTGTGTCATCAAAGAAAACATTTCATTCCTGGATCGTTTTTTCCATTTATTTGAAGTGTGGTTTATGTCAGCTGAATGTGCGGAACGCTTTTCAGAGAAGATAAGGCAACGTAGGCCTATTTTAGCACAATTCACGGTCAGCGGTAATTCTGGAAAAACAAATCTCCGAATGCTCCACATGAAACTTCAGTCTCCTGACCTTACCATCGTGTCGATTATTTTGATTAATATGTGCGAGGGAGAGGGAGAGAGAGAGAGAGCAATACAGGGGGACTCTCTCTCCTGCTCGTTCAGTTTAACATACGCGCTGTCACAAGCGCAGCGGCTCATCACTACAGAGAGAGACAGTTTTACTCACTGATCAAATAAGGCTTTGGCGGTACAAAAATTCGCTTGGGACAGTTGTGAGTTCACGGTCTGTAGCCTACATACTATGGTTGAGTCAGAGCAGGAGCTTCGATAAGAGGAATCGTTAACGTCGAGGGCATACAATATCAATGGATCGTAAAACTTAGAACCGGTTCTCAAGTGGAACCGGTTCCCAGTTCCCATCCCTAGGGCTTGACATACACTTTTTTTAGGCACTTGTCCTTCGGTCAAGTAAATTTATGTTTCACTTGTCCATGCACAAAAGTCACTTGTCCAGGTAAAGATTTATAATTTTATCTAGGGCTGCACGATTTGGGGAAAATTTCATTTTGCGATTATTGAGGTTTTGATATGCGATTGCGATATAATAAACAAATGGTTTCATGAGTCAACTTGTTTGGTTCTAAACCAAATGCACACACAGATTAGTGATAATTCTGAAATTAGCAATAACAACTAAAAGATTGATAACAACTAATAATAATGATCAATAAGCCATTGATGTCTGGATTAAAATTAACTGTCTAAGTTAACAGGTAGGACATATAGAAATTGAATAAAGTTATCAAAGAGTCTGCACTGCATACATTTTAAATTTTATATAGATTACTCCTTATTAAAGCTACACAAGTTCTTTGGTCAAGAGCAGTGAGTAATTTTCTCTGTTCCCTTTGTTCTTTCATTAACTTTACTGACAGAATGCTTTATTGGTAGCTGGCCCTTTAAGAGCAGCCAGTGGACAGAGACGCATCACACGCGCCATCTCTCACGAGTCACAACTCTCTATGTCCATCATAAGACTGCTCTTATGTTATGAAGATACTCGACAAATGACATTTTGGCTTAACTGTGTGTGTTGTTGATGTTCGTTCAAGCGCGAAAGAGAACTTCTGGACCTGTGCATGCGCATTATACTGGCGCGCGTCTTTCTGTGAGTCACATTCAGGACATTTACAGGCAGCGCGAAAAATGTGTTAATATCAAATCGGTAAAATTAAATCTGTAAAATAGACGTAACGAGTGGCACATAACATGAAGTAACATGGCATTTTATTTTGTTTGAAATTTAATTTGTACCGGCTCGGACAACTAATTTTCTCTTCTTGTCCTACAAAAAAATCCACTTGTCCCGGACAAGCGGACAAAGCCTTAGATGTCGAGCCCTGCTTAAAGGGATAGTTCATCCAAAAATGACAATTCTGTCAGTAATTTCTCACCCACATGTTGTTCGAACCTGTAAGACTTTAGTTCATCTTCAGAACACAAATTAAGATATTTTTTATTAAATCTGAGAGCTGTATCACTCCTCACTCCTTCTATTGTAACTGAAACCTGCCGGCCAGAAAGTTAGATAAAAACATCATTAAAATAGTCCAATTGACTACAGTGGCTCAACCTTAAGTTCATCAAGCGACGTGAATACTTTTGTGCGCAAAAAACAAACAAAAATAACGACTTTGTTCAACTATTCATCTTCTACTGTAAGCGTTGTCAATTCATTTCGCGTACCTACCTCGAAAGTGATAAAATAAAACAAAATTCTATCAAGTTTATAGACTGTATCAAATTTAAAGTAGTTTCATCAGGCATTGTTTTGTAGGGATTTACAAACCTGCGCACATATATTCAAACGCACATAACTATAAAATCAATTCTTAATGCGCATGTGAACGTCATCACAGGTTCGCATTTAAAGTCTGTTTTGAGACATTGATATACATTTTACAATACAGTTACTGTAAATCCGCCCTCTAGTTCATAAACGCCCGAGGAGAACTGGCGCCCGACTGAGCCTGGGTTCTCCCAAGGCTTTTTTTTCTCCAGTGGGTCACCTGATGGAGTTTTAGGACACCATTAGGTCACTGAGTTTTTTGGTTTCTTGCCATTGTTGGCTTCGAGCTTGCTCAGTTGGGGATATTCAAATTAATTAACCAATCATTTAATACCATTGATCAGCTCTACCAAACATGGATGAGTGTCATGCTGGCCAATAGAGAGAAAGCTCTTAGATTTCTTAAAAACAATCTTCATTTTCGGAATGAACTTTAAGTCACAATTAAAATGTAGTAATGACATTTTGAACACAAATTAGGGCTTTTTATAGTTGTCAAAGGTTAGAAAAACACATTATGAACTATGCCCTGTGTGAATTATAGGGGACCTGAAATCATGCAGTTGTTTGTTGGTTAGATTTAATAGCAGAAATTACTTTTTTGATATGAAATTATCTATGCAGTGGATACATAAGTGTCTACAGTAAATAGTTTGTGGGCCCCTGTGTCTTGCTTTTCCTTTTTAGTAAGCTCTCTCAGGTATGACATTACAGAAAAATTTCCTGTTACAAATGCATGTTTTGTCTTTTAACAGATATCCAGGAATTTTACGAAGTGACCTTATTGGTATAATCAGAGATGTGGGGAATCAGTGAAAGTGCCCGATGTGATGCCCCCTATGAACCTGTGGGATTTCTCAAGCATTCAAAGCACAACGGTGACTTCAGACACCCTGCCCAGCCTTAGCACCAGCATAGAGGTAAGAGTGCTCCAATTTCTAATTATCTGAATTAGATTAGCTAATAGAGCTCAGAAATGTCTGGTCTGATTTTTAGTGTCAATTTGATGTCGTTTAAGACTTCTGCATTTGATGCTAACACATTCCCAGCATCTCACAAACATCTCACAGGGTAAAAACATTGATGTTTTTATAAAGAAAATGTCATACAGCTTGTTTTTCATTAAACAAGTCATGCCACAACATGGTCGTTTAATTAGACAGCATTTAGATTACTAAGCACCAATCAAACATGACATGATTGACATGCTGAATTGGGATTAGATGGTAGTCTTACATATTAAATGAAAGGACGCTGTGTGGATGCTGTCATTGGGGCTTTTTTGTTCTTACACTTCATTTGTCACGGTTCTGGGGTGCGTTCCTCTAAAAGCAACTATGGGAAACAGCGCTCGACAGAGCTTGCGACCATAGTTGTCTAATGATGCTTTTGGGAAACACACCCCTGAACGCAAAGGAAATGTTCCCCCTACATGAAACACGTGTGCTTTTGCTGTTACACACTCTTATGTAATCATCAGTCAGTCATTCTGGAATCTGACATCCTGCTTTGCATGTTACCACTGAAGTCATTTTTGGTGGAATTCACTGTAATCCATTTTAAAGATTCTACTGGAAATCATTCGCTGAATGACTCTCACACTGTGGGAAAAGACACTGTCCTCCTGGATTCAGGGGGAGTTTTTCGGTCTCAGTAGCTGTGCGTGATGCTGCTGAAAACAAATATGACAGTCTTTACGCTCCACTGGCTCTAACTGCAGTCTCTGTGCTTGCTGTTAGTGAGCTTGAATACTTTAGTAGCAGATGTTCTCTTTCTCTGAAAGGAGGAACAGTATAATGTAATTATGCAGAATATACTGAAAAGAAAGCAATGTTCAATCATTAAATGTCCTCTTAAAAGTGCAACAACATAGATAAGTTGTCACAGAATTGTTTCATTATCCTTTTTTAAGTATCTAAACCTGAACAAGCAGTGTAAATTCATACATTCTTTGAGCTTAGGAGTAGAAATGCAGATTCCTTCAGACTTTTGCTGCTTAATGTTTGGTTGTGTGTCAGGAAAAATCATTTCAGCACTGACCATTTCTAACCACACTTTTGAAGAAATGTGGAGAAAAAATGGACAGGAAAAGAACACAACAATTGTCTCTTCCAGTCAGTTTTATTCCTCTTTCAGTTAAACATATCAAAGGTTCACAATGCATAGTACTAGAGGTCGAACCGATATATCGGCAGATATTTGGCATTTTTATAATATCGGCATTCGGACGATAGCGTTTTTCTGATTGGCTGATGTGTTGTAAGCGGGACCTTTATTTTGACGGTGCTGCAGACTTTTATTTTGATGGCCGGCGCTGAGAACACCAGCACCTGAGAAGAGAACACGCCTGATCAGTGATCACACAGCGCTCACTCACATTCTCTGTCTTCTTCATTAGTTTACACAATCTCTGTCAGTTACTAACGGCATTACCTTTTTCACAGTAACGAGTAATCTAATTGATTACTCTTCTCCTCTTAATAATGGCGTTACCTGTTACTGCCAAAAAATGTGGCGCGTTACTACAACTCTGATGAAGCTGTTTTTTTTTTCATCAGACCAACTAGATCTCTGAGTGAGTCTCTGAGAGAGTAAAATGTCATTGTAAGCCAATCAGAGGTAGAGTTGGGTGGGTGTTCGAAAGCACGCATAGTAGTGATGGTCATTCGGCTCTTTCGACTCAGCTCACTGAAAAGAGCCGGTCTCTTTGACTACACAAACGGCTCTTTAAATGACTTTGACTAATATATTTAACATTTTTATTACATAATTCATTTCTCTAGGCTAAATTTGTAAAAATAGCTCTTCAGATATCTGAGCCAGCTCCCCGACGTTCCGGGTCTTCAGATCTGGCACATTCGCGAATTCGCGAACGATCCATTACTCGATCATTGTTCGCTGCATTGCTCGTCCGTTCGTTCATTCGCGAACGACTCATTATCACTAACTGCTAACGCTCACTGATCACGAACGACCCATCATAACGCATAGTCCGGACAGGACATCGGACACACAAGGAACAACACAAGCCAGTCAGTCAACGAAAGACAGGTATGGCAACGAGGCCAAATAATCCAAAAGTAGCCTTCTCTAAATGGTATATTGCTTAACAAGCTTAATTTAATTTTGCCCAGTTGTGGCCTGTTGAGGGGCAATAAATATCAAAAGTTCCAAAACATCTATTGTGTTATTTGCATTGATCCACTATATAAACATAATATCTCACATACATGGCATTTGATTGGAGGCTAGTCTCACTTTGTCCCACAGCAACTTTTTTTTAAATGTGTGTACAATATTTCATGTTTCTGTTAATAATATATTTTAAGTGTCCATTTCATTATAATATTTAGATTTATCATAAATAATTGAACATGCACATGTTTTTTTAAGTTCCGTTAAAGAGGGGTAGAGGTGGGGTCACATTTGAGAATTTAAAATTAGATTTTACTTGAAAGTAACGCAATAGTTAATTCCTTAAATAACTAGTTACTTTTAAAATTTGTTACTGGAGTAACTAATTTAGTTACTTTTTGGAAGAAGTAACTAGTAACATTTACAGCTCATTCAGTCAAACTGTCTTTTTGAGTGGAACATCCCCAAACCGGAAGTGCCTCCCATAATCTAAAGCACAATAGTCTTGTTAGGTCTTGTGAGGGTGGATACAGTTTGTTTTACTAAAGGTTACCAAACAAGTTTTGCTCAACTATAACATCTGACAATTGTGAACAAACTAAAAAGATCATACATAAATAAACATGCGTTTGTGCCCAGCTTCTCAGAGTTCTACAAAATTAGATGAATTGAACGCTTGTAATAACAATAGTGATGTTTGTTAGTGACTTGTCAGACCACATTCTCTGTGTCTTATTATATAAACATTGTGTAAAACAGTATTGATGTAGTTTGTATGTTTGAATCAGTCAGTTTGTCACAACACCACCACCTACCTGCAGTGTGTAGATGTGTACAACATGAACATATTTATTAAATAACAGATTATTGGATACAGTCATTAGCTTAGTTGGGAAAAAGGTTTGACTAATATCTCATTGAAAACATTCTCAGACTGACCAATGTCTTAAGACGAAATGGTGTTTACATTTCTATAAGTGAGTTAGTCAATAAGCTGATCCGATTCTCTAAACTTGTTCAGCTACTGCAAATATCACTTGGAAAACCTGTAAGTCTGAGGCTTGAACTTCCAGAGCCTGAAAATCTATTAGACCATAAACACAACAATCACTTATTCAGAATAATTCTTCTCCTTCAACTCTAACTTATTGTGCTTTATAATATTTTGTTTTATACAAACAAAATATTAATTGTTGCTTAGCGTCAAGCTTTTAAACTTCATACTAGTGGAATGTAGGTCATTTTAAATAAACTTATCCAACTCGCACCTCTGCTGTGTATTTCAATGTCATTTCTCTTTTCCCTCTTGTTTCTTTCTGTGTTAATATAATGGCCACTCTCAGGACTCTCCCCTCCTAAATGAAATCCTTCTTGTGCTCGCTAAAGCGAAATCCTCCCACAGTGAGCTGGACCAAGTGAGTATCACACCGGCACGGGTCTGGTGGGTTGGGCATCCCCCATGGCCGCATGTTGGGCCGTTCATTCCTCCTACCCTCGTCGACGGGGTTTGCTCCAAGAATCAGAGGGACTCATGGGTCATTGCGCCCTCATTCATTTAGGCTCGCCTCATGGGTCATAGGTCATAGCATTATCTGTGGGATACCAGGTTTTGGTGGCCAAGCTGTGGGTTGCATTTTCACAATGCTGAAACTTTATTAAAAAATTCTTAAATTAAAAATTTAATTCATAACATCCAAAATGTGACATTTGTTTCTGAATATTTTTTTAATGATTTGTAGAATTGGATTTTTAATTACATGATTATTAAATTGTGCTGTTTAATATAATAATTTCATAAAAAAGTCTGTTTAAGCTTGTGAAAATGTCAATTTGGTGTTTTAAGTTTAAACATTTATTTAAATCTCTTATTCAAGGACTGTATGATTAATGTATTTTTTTATATGTACCAGCAAAATGTGTATTTTATGTTGTTTACTTTTCGTATTGTCTTATGATTGTACCTGATACCTATTATCAAACAAAAGTTCACTTTTCTCATTACACAGACTTTGATAAAACATTTTTGATGCAATATTTAACATCATAAATGTACATTTACCACACTTTACTTTGTGCTACATTCTACAGTACTTGCAAAGGGATTTCTAAAACAGATGCTGAGGGTCTTGACAATTTTGACAGTCATAGAAATGCAATTGTATATTTCTCTTTTACCGCTGGAAAAATGGAAACACAAAAATAATATTTGGTATGATGTCCCATGTACCTCCTATAGAAATATTTTATGTATAGTTTACTTCTATATTCCAAACTTGTGAAAAGGGTCCATTATGGAAGAACTTTTTTAGACAGTAATGTATTTATATTCTGAGAGACTAAGAGGTTTGTGTCATTACTTTATAACAAGTCTAATTGTGGGCAGTCTTGAGGTGAAGCGCATGACAAGTATGCACGTTACGAATCAGCTTAGTTTTTTAAAGAAACTAGTGAAATAATGCATTGCTTTTACAATTACAACAAAATATCTGTTACTTTTTCAAACAAGTAATGTAAGTTACTTTGTTTTCCCATTTATTGACTGGCAGCTCTAGTGTCCCCATGTTGAGAGAAATCGGAAGTGATCTTCTGATGATGCACAAGTTAAAGAACCCAGACACAGCTGAATTATTTCCATAATGCCTCAATCTACCAAGAGTAGCATAAAATAGCATCTGGTTTAAGACATGCTTTTTTGGGCATTAAGTAATGGCACAAATTCCAGTAAATTGACTAGCACAAACCTTAGTAAATCACCTTGCATTATTATTTATTTTAAATAATGCTTTCCTATAAATTGTGTACCACAAAGGGAAACTCCTACATATGCTAAAAGGTAAGCCACAAAAATAACCCCCTGCATGCCTTTTCAGTGCTAATCTTTCACTGCGTGAATCCTGTCAGAAGTTCTTTAACACCAAAAAAGGTTTTGTGGCAAAAGTAAATCTGGCACTTTGTGTGAAATGAACTTTACATTTGCCAGAGATATAACTTTTGTTATGCAACAAACCAGCAAGCACCTGAACAGGTGATAAAAAAGTAACTTAACATATTACTTTCCATAAAAAGTAACTAAGTAATGCAATTATTGCAATATTGTAAAGCATGACTTTTAAAGGAAACTTTCCCCAACATTATTGTTTCCACCGACAGGGTGCTGGTGCTTGATCTGGAGCTGCTCCACACCCAGACAGCCTGCTGGTCTATCATACACCCGGTGCAATGCAGCGCCAGATGCGACAAGTGTTTTTTTGCTAGTTTCAGCCTGACGCAGTTATCATTTTCACATCCTGTGCAACAGCAAATGCATTTGTGGTCTGAAAACAAGGTGTGTTTGCAAACAAGCCGCATTGTTCGCGCGTTGCTATTTTGAGGCAAATGAAATAGACTGCGTCATTGACCAACAAAAACCTGGGGCCAGTTTTACAAAGCTATTTTAGACCGTCTGTAGTGTTGGCAATGCGGCGCATGGGCAACCTGCGTTTAAAATTTGCTCATAGACTAGTCTAATGCAAGTTAGGCTATTTCACAAAAGTAAAGACTTACTTAATTTAGATTAAAAAAAAAAAAAAAAAAACTTGCCTTTAGCAATACCTTAGCCCCAGGCTAACTTATGCCTGGCTCACACTACAGGAATTTTAAAATCCTAACGATTTTGAAATCTGGTTGTAGCTCACACTTAAGGAGAACCTTTGCAGATTTTCTTCCCTCAAATCTTAAACATGCTCACACTACAAGATTTGAAAATCAGCGGCGCATCACACACTACACAATGTTATTTAGATTATCCAGAAGGAAGAGCCTCACGTGATCGATCGCACACAGCAGATCTGAAGCAGAAAAGCGGATGTAAACAAAATATCTGTCCCTCATATCAAGTCATAATCATGAAAAGGTTAGTGTGACCAAGGATTTTTTTAATCATCCTTTTAATATTTAAGGTTAGGCTATTTCTAATGAATGGCTTCAGCTCTGGTCAATACAAGGAAAAAATTCCATTGATCTCCTATGAAGTGAAGCATCAGCTTTGCGTTGCCATGCGCCGCATTTCTGCTGAGCCTTGTAAAGTGGAGCTCAAAATTAAAATTAAATATTAAAATAAATAGCAGCTTGTTTCCTTGCATCTTTATGTGAATGAATCCGCATTTTTACGTTTCCGTTGAATGAACGGTTTAATGACTCACTCAAATGTACCTTGTAACTGGACTGAGCGACAGACGAGAAATGCCGAAGTGGTAAAATATCAGCAGAAAACCTTAAGTAAAGTGAGATTCGAGGATTGAAACTAACTGTTATATATCAATGGCATAAAAAGCTTATCGTCAGATTTATGTTCTGTTATTATATTATGTGGACCCTGATTTTGACGTATCTTCTGTCAACTCCAATTCATTTCAATGCACTTTTTAGTTTCGGTTTCGTTACTGAACACATACTCGTCTTCGTGCCTGTTGACCACAGCGCAACACTTATTTATTTAGCAATAAATAAATAAATTAAGATAATACCGCATATCGCGCTGTTGAGTCACTCAAAATGACAATAATGGAAATTCCTTCACCACAACAGCCCTACTTGTTTCTTATTGGCTAGACAATACTGATGTACCGGCAATCACAATCCTGCTTATCCCGATAAATATTAAACATGTTTGATATGATCGGGATGAGCCCGATTTGTGTGAGAACAAATCAGGAGGTGCAAGATCTAATAATAATTCAAGATTAATGGTCCGCTCAACGGTCAGATTAACGTTTGTTAACTGTCATAGCAACCTTTTTCCAAATGAAACATTTCTTCATATTACACTCTCCACTAAACTTCCCAAGTAAAATGTTCTTGTAACTGTTATATTCCTCCAACAAACAGATATTTTCTGCTGAGGTAAACTCTGCTGAGCGGTTGAATGCGATTACTTTATCCGCCATGTTTTTTGTTTTGAAAAGTGTCTTATTTTACCCATAATGCATTGCAGTGTAGTCCTACTTAAGATAGTCAGAGTCTTAAAGAGGGGGTTGACTGCTTTTTTCTTTACATGATTGTGTTTATGGGGCGCAATATAACATGTATTCGTGGTTTTTCTTTTTTTTTAAGTCTTATTTTTCATAAACTTCACCTTTATTGTCAGCCGTGCTCTCCTCTGTCCCCTGAACGAACGTTGACTTCCTGATTCTATGAAACCGCTCCCTTTGTGTGCTCAGATTGGTTAGTTTGGCCCGGTGTGTTGTGATTGGCTAAACTGTTGCTCACGTTGTCTGGAAGGTTAGCAGCCCATTACCTTTACCGGGAAGCGCGAGCTTCCGGTCCAGATGTAAATAATGGTGTGGAACTGCAGTTCAGTTTGAGGCAGAATCAGACCGAGAAAGCCGCGAATGAAGAGAGTCAAACAGAACCTCACCACACGGCTCTTAATAAAGGTTTCTGAATGATAATTTGCTAAATTTTTTAACTTTATGCACGTTTGTTTTACACAATAGCATCTGACTGGCAACAATAGCAACTGACTGGCTACTAATGTGATACTCAAACAGCGTTGGCATGTTTACGTTCTTGATCAAATCGAAAATAACATCATAAAACATATAGTACATGAAAAATACGTTTACAACATTAGTACTTAAACAAAATTCAGGTCCATAATGTTTGTACGCGTTTGTCGTTGACACAAAATAGCATAACCAGTAGCCTATAAAGCCAGTGCTGGCATTTGAAAAATAATAAAACACAAGGCTACGTCTGGAATTATAGCCTACATGCAAATACATTTAAAATTATTAAGTCTTAGCCTACTTACAGGTTGTTTCCCAACAACTGCTGCCTCTGGTTTTAAAGTTGGATCTGCTTCATGTTAAGTAACAGTTTCTTTTTGAATCCGGTGCTGAACTCGTGGAGATTCTGGAAGCTGTCTTCCGTAAAATGTGCAGCACAGAGAGCTAAATTACGATCGACACTTTCAGGAACATAATCAAACATAAATTGTATCCATTGTTGACGAAGTACAGCGTCTGTGGGAAGTTCGAACACAGAAGAACTGACCGCTGCGTGAAAAATTCACTCAACGAGGAGCTGCTGAAATATGATCTTGCCTTTTCCTGCATATTCCGGAAGGAAGTGGTTGATGCAAATGTTAAATAACCCAGCTGTAGTCCCAATTGGAGTCGTTTTTGTAGGCAATTATACTTCCTGATTTTTAAAAGACGATATCTCTGCTTACATTGAACTTTCAGCGCTGCAACTTTGCAGATACTGTTCATGCACCAACAGCTACATTACACACTATTTAAAATGAAAAAAGTGAAATCACAGGTTGACTGTGATTTCACTTTTTTCATTTTAAATAGTGTGTAATGTGCCCTTTAAGTGCTTTGTGCAACGGTCTTATTTAGATGATCTGAAGTCTGACTATCTTATATCTAAGCCAATGTCAAAGTCTATCTTTGTGAAACCGGCCCCTGCTGGTCTAAAGTTTTTTACATGTATTATAAAAACTTTTTTTTTGTTATTTATAGAGCGCATTAGTAATGTGTGCTTATAGACAGGTACATAGCGCACTTACACTTTGTCCCGTATATGGTCTGCTCCTTAACCTCGCGCATGAGCAGATCCGTTTCATCGCTAGAAAAGCGTTCGGTTTTTCCTCTTGCAAAGTCCATCATGTAAATAGCGAATCCACTGTGGCACGAGCACAACTGGCTTTTAAAGAGAATAGGAGATGAGGCTCTGATTGGTTTATTGCATGTTACGCCCAAAACACACCCGTTACTCATTAAGAGAATAGAGACAACCCATTTAGACTTTGCGCTGCGCACACCAACCATTATTCTAGCCTTAAAAAGTGGATCAGACAGGCAATAAGTGCACTTGCGCCATGTGATTTAGACCATGCACTTAGATCCTTAAAATAGTGCCCCTAATGTTTAGAAGGTAGTGTCGAAATAATGTCAATTTAGATAAAAAAAAGTCAGTGTGGTAAAAATAACATAAAAGTACAAACAAACAAATGCCTCTTATTACAATCAGCAAAGAAACTGCCCTATGTTGGATCCCTTTTTATGTTCAGTATGTTTCGTTATTGTACCATTAACAAATGGACTTATTTAACTTATTGTATAAAAAGCAGCTCATAATGGCGTTGAGACACTGAATTAAAGGGGTCATGAACTGGCTTTTTAAATGTTTTTGTTTCTGAGGTCAACTTATGACGTTTGCTTGGTTTTTACATTCAAAAACATAAAAATGAATAAGTTATGGGCTATTTTCTTCCCTAGTTTTCAGCCTACTTGAAAAATGCTCGGATTTTATGGGCGTATCGCATTGAAGACTAGGAAGTAAACGCCCACTGCTGTGAGTGGATAATAGTTTTGCATATTATAATGAGCTTCAACTCTGTCGTTGGTTTCGCTCGGTGCACGTGGGGGAATTTGTTTTGAAAACCACTGTTGTAAAATGCCAACCGGAATTATTCGCCTATACATGTTTGACCCAGAGTCCGATCCCGAATCGCAGGACAATGAAACAACAGCACCTCGAATACAACGGATACTTGTAGACACACACATAATTATTAGATATCTGTAACAATCCAATGCTAGCCGAGTAGATTACTTATTTCTAAAATAAAAATATTACTCACATAAGTGTGTTGCACCACTCCTGTTGGATCCAATATAGAAGGTAACGTAGACTAATCATGTTCCGTACAACAACGATGTTCCGTACAGATTAACTTTAACCGCTGTTCGCTGAATAAATACTTCTAGGACATACACAAAATGCATATCTGTGTCATCCTCATTTCTCCCTCTTACTGTATATTATAATGAGTTTAACTCACCCATCGGTGCACGTGGGGGAAAACGTCCAATGTTGTCAAATGGCAACCGGATTCGCCCATACATGTTCGACCCAAAGTCCGTGTGTTGCACAATTCCTGTCAGATCCAATATAGATGGCACATCACCGTTCTTTTCTCTTAATCGGTCTGCAAATCCAGCCTCGAATTGTTGACAAAACAATCCTCGGTGAAATGAAGTGAACATACGGATAATGTTTTACACTCATCTGCTGGAACGTCATTAAAAACAAATTTTAACCAGGCATTCCAAATATTGGAATCCAGAGGAAGCTTATGCAGCGACTGTCTTCTTCCACAGCCAGGCACGGCACAACATTTTGTACACTGAATGTTTATTGCTGGGAGCTCGCTCCGGTTTGTCATCACGAGGTATGCTTTTATTTACCTACGTGAATGCGTGAATCGGTGGGCGGGGCTAAACCGGCCGTGTTGAAGTAGGTGTTGATGAGCGGGTGGGGTTTCTTCGTCTTTGACGTCATACTTCCACGTTTTCAAAAACGAAGCGTTTGTTGAGGCTGGTGTCAATAAAAGCTTTTATTGGACTAACAAGGTCGTTTTCAGTTCTGAAACTTCAGGATATTCTTATAATATGATGACCTCCTAAATGTCAAAAGTGCAAGGAAATTTTGATTTCTCAGTTCATCACCCCTTTAATGTCTTAGATGTTTAAAAATGTTTCGCGATGAATGTGTATTTGTAAATCAACATTCATTTTACAAGTCAAGGAAATGTGGGCTGTTTCTAAGTGCTTTCCACCGGCCAAGTTCCGACTTCATAGCACTATTTGTTGGAAACTAGGTTACCCAGTGTTCTTTGTTTTCTCTGGTCCAGAAAGCTTTATGCAACAGCAGCGTGCACTAGTAGAGGCTGCCTCTGAAGGGAAGGGCTAATCACTGTGCACATCAAATATTTATTCTTACACTGCATTTCAAGGCAATGTGCTATAAAAGGCTGCTTTTACACGGTCAGCTCAGTGTTAAAATGTGTGTGAGGTGACTGATGGTTGGGCTGCTTCTGCTGGGAACATGCTTGAGTTCTGCCAAAATACTTTCTCTGTGTGGTACCTGGATTTCTCTCCAGGATTAGTTATCACTTTTAAATCATGCTCTTGTGTCAGTCTTTATGTGACACATTCAGTTGTGAATGGTTTAATTTAAAAAAAAAATGTAGGTAAGGGTTCAGGTAAATTACTAGGTTCAGGTAAATTACTTAAGTTTTGATTATCCTGAAGAGTCTGTTAAGCAATGCCATTCATCAAACCATTGTAAGAGATATAGGATTTTTTTTTAATTTGAAAATAAAATTTTTACTCTGAAATGAGGTCTTTTGAGATCATGCAGCCCCAATCTATATATATATATATATATATATATATATATATATATATATATATATATATATATATATATATATATATATATGAATATATATATTTGCTTGCTGATTTGGTCTTTTACAATGTATGAAAGTTTGCTCATGAGTCGCTATTCTCCGTGGACATTCAGATATGGCGCGAGGACTTTTTTTGGTGTAATCTGATGATGATTTACATATTGCTGTCTGAGAAAGCTGCATATTCTTTTCTCAACATTAGACAACGCAAAAAAGCATTCTGGCATGACGTAAAAAGCGTTTAAGACGATGATGCTTTCGCAATACAGTACAGTAAAATACATCAATACAGCCTAAGTTCTCCTGTCGAAGTTTTTTTTTTTTTTTTTTTTTTTTTTTGCGCTGAATCCAAGAATGCGGGCACGCACTTCCAGAAAGACAGGCGTTGTCTACAGCGGTTTTTAAATATTGGTTTATAGTCACAGTAAAGTAAAGTTATTCAGTCTGTAGAAGTTGAATTAGTGAGATGCTGGATGAAGCAGCACGCGCGCTCTCGCTGATGCTCCTTCGGGTTCACTTGGAGACGTGCGCGCATCTCTCTTCTCTCTCTCTTCTCTCTCGAACTTCATCGGCATGGCTAACATGGAGAGCAAATACAAACACGTGGATGGCTGTTATCTTTCTCTCGTTCATTGAGGAGTAGCGGTGAGCTCTGCATTTATGAACGGATTCAGCGTGATTCTCGTTAAAGAAGAGTTGCGAAATGAGATGCTGAGAGGCGCGAGGTCTCTGTCCAATAGGAGAGAATGGACTGCATTTGTATTGTTACTACCAAGGTAAGCGCACAGATTAACGATGACTTACTGCGACCATCTGAGTGATTGCATGCACTGCATTATAGTTAGTTCGGGTTTTTTTCTGTGTACATAGCAGTACTACTAATTACATGGCAGTATTATCATCTTTTCCTGGGAGTAAATTTTAAAGTTTATTACTTTAATATTATTAATAGTATTTTAATATTGTTTTTGTTGTTGTTATTTGTCTACTAAATAATAATTATAATAATAAGATTTATTTAATGGTTCTTTACACAATATATAACTATATAACCAAATAGTTGAGATTGGGGGACCAGATGTCAATCTGCCTTTTGAAAACCCTTATTGATTGATATTCAGTGTTGCAGTCATTTCCCTGTGTTTAACCCATGTAGGTCTTGCCCTGATAAATTTGCTGCCCCATAGGCAAGTTTTAATATGCTATCCATTGCATCGCAGTCAATTCTACTGATCATTGTGTCATACACTAGAGCTGCATAAATCTGGATCTTTTATTTTTTTTGGCATCACGATTCTGAAAAGACAATTAAATGAAATTGCATGTCATTTACTAGAGGTTATTACAAAATGGCAATTTTTTCTATCAGTCTATATAAAAATATTTACTTTATTTATTTTTTGATTGATTAAATCAATGACTATAACTCATAAAGATTTCACTTTATTATTAGATGGATCAGTGTTTTTGAACAAATCTATTAATTGATTGAGTGCTCTCGCAATGCATTTTTTAACAGTCTAATTCAAATAGCATTGTCTAACTAACTACTATGCAATTAGTTAACTGTTTACACATTACATTTCATTACCTTTGCTTTTATTCCCTTTTTCCCTCCTCTTCTTCATTTTCATTGTTGGGCACCAGAGGGCTTTTTGACATTGTATCTGGCTATAATGCTAATTTAGTGATGTTAAATCAGCCATGTGTCAAGTCTGTGAGTTGCTTTTGTTGTAATATTTCAAATTAAAAGTATTAAAATAGCATTCGTAAAAAAAAAAAATAAATAAAATAAAAAAAAAAAAAAAATATATATATATATATATATATATATATTAAAATAGTATAGTAAATATATATATATATATATATATATATATATATATATATATATATATATATATATATAAACTTGGATGGACGGAGCTCCTAACATTTGCCTATGCTGCAGACCGGCCATGATTTAACCGATTCTCAGCAGCACCTGTTTAGTTAGCTGGCTTTCTTAGCATCTTGAAGCTTTTGGTTTTAGGTCATCGACTCAGGTTTAAGACAATGTGCTGTTTTTGTTGAGCTCATTCCATCCAGATTTTATGATTTATATCATCCCCATATTTTGAGCCTCAGTGCTCTCCTTTCTGCCAAGCAGAGCTACTGAGCCCATATGATCCAGAAGCAGCCTGCCTTCGAGCCATGAGACTCACCATCAGAGACATCAAATGTCTCCTTTCCTAGTATCCGTATGTACCAACAATACCAAAAGCTTAAGGGACGTGCTGTCCAAAATTGCGTATTATATTACCACTGGTGTGATGTTGTGAAACTTCTGCACTTTCTTCCCCTGTAGTTTCTCCCTCGGTTGTAGTTCAGTTCCTTCATTACAGTACTTAATGCCATTATATCTGTTCATAGATGACTCAGCGTGCAATGCTGAATTTGCCTTTTTTTGCTGATTTGTTTGAAGAAAGAAAGATGGCAGCTGGACGCCTTGACAATATCTGGTGTTTTGTATGCCAGTCTTTCCCATCCTGCTTTGATGCCGTTTATCTCAAGGGTCTTACTGTCACTTATCTTGACCTTCATGAGGCTGATGTCCTGTCTTTGATCTCTAGTACTGTGTCTCATAACTGTGGGCTGAAATGATACCCATTTAATTCATATTGGACTATTTATCAACAATATATGAATACTATAGCCAGCACAGTATCGCATTTTGTGTTAATTTGTAGACTTTTTTGTAATAATGAAACGTTTTTCATATTTCAAACTGATTTGAGCAAGTATTATATTTGAAAGTGCTGCTAGGCTGTATTGTGTGTCACGAAGTGTCTTGGTTCGGGAAACTGGACAGTATGAGGTGGTCATTGTGACTGTTTCTGTTGATCATCCATGGTGTGGATGGATCATCCACACTTTTTCACAAATTTATCATCTCTAAATATAGACTACACAAATGACATTTCTAAGTAAACTGATGAATAACCTATGATCTTCTGTTGTCAGAAATGTTGCAGATGAGGCTATTTCTGTTCAAGAGAGCAGCGTTTGTGTCCCTGTGTGGGAATTCTCTCGTTCTGTCTCTTCCCCTCGTTCAGACCGTGAGGCTTCACGGAGGATGGGCTCCAGTTGTGTGGAGTGACTGCATGTTTTCTGCATGCATGACTGCTGATTCTCATGTCTCCTCTGGTTGGTGCCAGCCTCAGGGCATGTCAGACTTACAGTTAAGAGCACATAGATTTCCATGTGGGCTTTGCATCGGCTTCACCCAAGTACCAGAAGGAAGAGTTAGAAAAAAACTAAAATGTTTAATACATCTTTGGCTTTCTCGCTGTATTTTTATTTACACTTTATTAGGGCAGGGAAAATTGTGGCTTCAAGCGCATCATTCAGCGCTCGGAATGCGCATAAGCGCTTTGTGCCGCGGCCCGCGATGTATTAGAGCCTTTCATATCATAATACTTTTGCGCAATGAAAGATTATTAATAGCCTTTTCTTGTTTTGTCCTATCTATCATATGTTGCTGTCTCATTAAACAGCTGTGCTATACATTTAAAACATGTCTCAATGGTATAGTAGACCAGACTATATAATAATTGATCCTTTTGATTTTTGTTATCTTGTTTTTCATGAATGTACAAAGAGCAATGTGTAAAGTTTGACAAGATTTAGTGTTACACTTGTCTCGTATTTGTTCCCCATTAAATGTTTTTTCCCCTAAATGTTCAGATTTTATTCAATATTGTGCACTTGTGATTTTTCTAGACTAAATTGTACTGCTGAATTATCCATTAATCTAGTTTATAATAGCATTTTTGTCATAGATTATGATCATATTTTTGGGGATTTGTTGTTTTTCTTTATAATGAAGTTGTATTAATTAGATTGTGTATAACACACAAAAGAGTTATAATCAGTTCAACACAGAGAGTTATAGAAATTCTACTTGATTAAAAAAAAATCGAATCGTAAATAGAGTTTTTTATAAAAAAATCGCAGATTTTTTTAAGGGAAAAAATCGCCCAGCCCTACACTTTATACATTTATCAGAATTTAGTATAATGTGATTCAGAGGTTTTTCCTTCATAAACGTTCCTCTTAAACATTTTATTTGCTTTCTGATGAAGTTACTTACACTCATACTGTCCACATGATATTTGCTTGTCAACATTATGCACTCTGAAAAGTTTTAATCAGGGTCAGAGTTTACAGTGCAGCTTTTATTAAGTCTACAGGCCTATTAAGCTTAGCAGTGGACAAGAGCTCTGTAATAAAAAAAACTAGCCATAGACTGGCCTGAAGAATTAAACAGACACAAGTAATTCAGCTTATTTATGCGTATACATGTGTGCACCGCCTAAATATGGTGTAATATGGCTATGTTGGGGTCGTTGTAGCGTAGCCTGCATCAAATGTCATGCTACACATTATCTCAATCCATGCAAATGAATGACTCATTGGTTCAGAAATGGACCATTCTCCTCTGGGCATTACAGTCTGCGCTAATCACTTTTTTAAATATTCATCATCTTGTCTGTGTCACAGCAAAGATTCAAATGAACGTAGGAGGCACCATTGTCATCTAAACGTGAATTGCTATACTCTACATACACGCATAGCTGATGTCTCTCAGGTCCCTGTTACTCTCTGCCATTTTAATGCATGGTGGTGAGGTTGCCAAGCTTTCTCAATCTCCTTGTGCTTTTATGCTGAATTATGTATTTAGTGGCTCTGAAATATCAAGTATTATTTGTAGGTAGTATTTCTTCATCTAAAAATACTCGGCTGTTTGAAGCTGCTGGTCAGCACGGATGGAGTAAAGGCTCGTTCACATTAAGGACGATAACTATAAAAATAATGTTAAAGATATAGTTACACTAATTCTGGGGGGCAGGTGAAATCGCGTTCAGTGGTTCTGTTAAGGGTGTGACACAACAAGCTGACGTAAAAGAACTACAGGTGATGAAAAGCTTACTGTTGACTGTTGTCTGACTGTAGTGGTCGACCAATATTGGTTTATAGACCAATGGCCTATATAAAGCCATATGTGTGTGTGTGTGTGTGTGTGTGTGTGTGTGTGTGTTTGTACACTGCAGTTCAAAAGTTTAGGATCGGTAAGATTTTTAATGTTTTTAAAAAAAGTATCTTATGCTCACCAAGGCTGCATTAATTTGATTAAAAATGCCAAAAAAGAGAAAAGAAATTGATCCCTTTATTTAGCAAGGATGCATTAAATTGATCAAAAGTTACAATGTTACAAAAAATTCAATTTCAAATAACTGAAATAGAACTTTGTAATCATCAAAGAATCCTGAAAGATTTCGCCCACAACTGTTTTCAACATTTATAATAACTGTACGTTTAAATAATATTTAATAAATTAGAAATAAATAATTTGAAAACTAATAAAAAACATAAATCTCTAAATTTAACAGACTTTAGATGGCAACTTCTTGATTCTGTAATCAAATTACAGTATTTTTGTCAAATAACGAAATTGTTTGGAAAAAATAGGAATAAAAATCTTGCCAAAACATTCAGTAATCTGGTAGCCTTAGTAGTTAGTGATTATGTTTGCACTGGGAATCATATTTTTTTTTTCAAATAAAGACAAGGCAACACTAATTTTACATAGAGAACACAGTGAAAAATACATGAACATGTTTCAGTGGGAACTGAATTAAATGTAGCATAGTTTGAAATCAAGGGTTTAAAGTTTGTCAATCGCAATTCACACTGACTGTCACGCATATCACAACACGTTCAACCAGGCTACAAATGTGCACTTCAGAATATCTGACTAAGATTGCAAGGTGTGTGAAATTGAAATGTTTATTAGATATTCGAATGTTTGTTTAAATCATAAAAATGCATATTTGCTGAATGCTGATGGTTTAACACGATAAATGAGAAATTATTATAGTGTTTGCCTTTCTGTCACTAAGAATATAAAAGCTGTTAGGGCTGGGCAATATGTAAAAAAATATTTTATTGATAATCGCCTTAAACAATATTGCGATATCCGATTATATCGTCTAGTGAGGTCTCCCCACAGGAGACCTCACTGCCGACATACACCGTATACAAAACATGTTGAGTTTGGCTGCACTTTTATCTAATGATTGCCAATAATTCAGCTAGTTTAATTTAATGATTTAAACGTTAAAGGTTTTACTTTGGTTAGTTTGGCTTGAATGAACATAAAACATTAGCTTTGCTGTTATGTTTGTGTTGCTAATATGCTTTTAGCTATATTACTTTTTCATATAGCAGTTTATTTTATGCTCAGACGTAACCGACAGGGTTAATGAGGACATGCACCAAAATATTTTCCCGTTCAAGTGTATAAAGACCCAATTTGCATGGTGTTTGAGAGTTGGTTTTCTGTGCGCACACTTGTCAGACTAAACACGAATACCAAATTGAGTTATTTTTCACGTCGCTTGTGCTTGAATGTTTAAATTGACAATAATTGTGCAAATGATACATTTTTGTAATGCCATGGTACTGGTATCTTTGACGCTATCCCCGGGCCATTGTCCTGACGGTAATACCTTTCATAAGTATTTATTTTTAAAATGTTAATCTCTATCCATGGATCTCTAAGATTTCTTTTTGCATTTTTTTTTTTTTTCAGTTTTTTGACAAGATTTTGCTCTAAGGTTTTGTCTTTATCTATGAATAGAATACAGTGGTGCATACAGTAATTCTACAAATGCTATGTCTAGCTAAATTAGAAGTGAGTCACAGTCATATGTTCAGAGTCTTTAAGACACTATGAAATCAAATTTGAACTTGTTTGGATTTTAGGCCATGTCTGCTATCTATGAAAACATTTATATGCGTACACTCCTCAAAGTTGACAAAAACTTTTAGCAGACTTCTATAATATAAATAATTATCATTTAAAAAAATCTGCGTCTATATTTAACTAAATATTTAAAGCTGCAGTCCCTAGCTTTTTTTGGGGGTAAAAAAAAAGCCCACCCCAAAAAAGCCCCCATTATTACAAGCTTACTGCTTTTTTTTCAAAGCAGTAAGCTTTTAATAATGTTTTTAATCCCAGTGGTACTGGTGGATTTCCGCGGGAGATTCAAGCATGTCTTTGCGTCATTTTGTTACATCTGTACACATAAAGAAGGAGTCTCGGCTAGTAGGCTCTTGTGTGTGAGGATGTTGGAGGTGGAGATTTATAGCCTTTTCTCACAGCACTTGATATAATTAAACTTATCAATTTGATGGCGGATCCAGAAAGGTTCAAACGACAATCACAGTGACAACAAATTCACCAGCTGTAAAATGCAAAAGACTTTGTTCGGACTTCGGGGCGGCTACAGAAATAAAGAGACTGACACTAGACCCATGCGAAAACAAGGATGCATATCGGAAGGACATTACATGTAGTCACACAATGCTGACGTTGTTAACATTAACAATTTGAGAACAAAGTATAGTTTGCACAGTTTTGCGGGATATGATAACTTAAAAGTGATTTTTAGAATTAATCAGCGTGATTTACTGCAATGTCAGTATCAGTCCTTTCTTGCGCTCACTGGTTGCTAGAGTAGTTAGCGTGCTTGGTGGAAAAGTGGTGACTGATATTGTATTCTTTGAGAACTACACAGGTTTCTTGGCATTAATAATACCTTTGATCGGACTTTGGTAATATTTTGCTGTCCCACTCTTTATTAAAAACTCTCCTCCTTTCTTTGGTCCTCTCGTTGTTAAAGGAAACTATTTTTGCATGTTTTTTTTAAACATTTTGTCAGTGATTCTAAATCAAGACAAGGATACTAAATGATTTTTAGCAATGTAATGTAACATTACAAATAGGGCTGTCACTATAACCACAATATTGTAATACCGCGATACTAAACAGTGAGCCGCAGAGGAATGCAATCAACCGCATAAAGCTAGGCCCTTCTTGTTTTACACTTCAAGCTTGTGTATTGAATGTTAAATAAATGAATAATGATAACAATTCCACCAACTGGCTTTTTTACTTAAGACTGTGTACCATTGTTATTTTTTATCATATACTTGCACTAAACAAGCCTAAACAAGGCAGTGACTGTGTGAGAGAGAGAGATCGACTTAGCGCGAGCAATTACTACTTCTGTCCTTCTTCAGGTCAAACCATATATTCGTGAAGAAAAAATAAGTTTGCCACAAAAACAAACATATGTGCTGGTTTAGTGTTTCAGAGTTTAAATATTATTTATTTGATTGTGTGAGGTCACTTCTCCACCTCATGTTGTTCAAATCACTCAAAACCGGTGCCATTCGTTTTGTGCTATGTTAGTGCCATTAAAGCAAACACTGTAACTATGTTCCTTCCCCAGATACAACAAATATAATTCGGGAGCTGTGATGGTTCTCTCTACCCCATTTACCCTAAATCGCGCAAAACGGTATCCTTCATTATGAACGAAATATTGAATCGTGGTCATTTAGGAATGAGATCGCGGAGAATCTTTTTCCTCTATATATTTAAAGGGCACCTATTATGGAAAATTCACTTTTACATGGTGTTTGAACATAAATGTGTGTTGGCAGTGTGTGAGCAAAACCACCCTAGAATGATAAAAATCCACCCAGTGGTTTTTTATAATCTCAATAAATCATCTGCACTGTCTCAGAACGAGCTGTTCTAAGATTCAGCTCTTTGTGACGTAGAATTGAGCAAGGGGTTTGATTGACAGTTTGGTTGTGGCCTAGACCCCGCCCTCTGTGATCTGAACACCATCCTCCATTGTTTCAATGACAGACGGTAATGTCTCTTGGAAACATAAGTGTTCTGTCGTGGACTCGTGGGTTAATCTTGTTGTTGTGGCTTAAAGTTAATCCTCATGTGTGGATCGTTGTCTACTGTTTGCGATCCAACGTCACCTCTAGTAAGTGTATTTTATGATTTTTTAGCAAATAGTCATTTCAGTCTGTTTGCCAATTCAACAACAAAAGCGTCTAAAGTTGTCGTCGTCGTCGTAGGATGTCTGTGTATATAATTTAAACCTTGTTTGTATAGTGTGTAACCACATGTTTAGAAATATATATATATATGTTGTTCTTTAAGTTAGCCATCTTCTCACATTTGCCACTGAAGCACCTGTATGACAAGTAAACATGACGCCACAGGTCCCTCGCATAAATGTAATTTTGCTTGTAGTAGCAAACTTTATCACAGAATGTGTATGTAACGTTAGTTTAAAAAAATTGCGCCAGCGTTTGTGTGTGTCTGTGTGTGTTGCACAACCATACTTGCAAAAAGACGCGATTACGACTCTATAAGTACATAAATGTATCAAATACCCATACCGAGACGTACTGGTCTATTCTCATCTGTGTTTATTCTGCCAGAGTCTCTTCGTACTATTTATATATTCCAATTCAAACGGACGCTGAATGACAGACAAAACAACGCGTCTCTCACTCTCTCAGCCCTTCTGCTTAGACCGACTGCCATAGGTATCAAGTGACGCCCTCATCCAAAGGCAGGGCGGGGATATACAGCTCATTTGCATTTAAGGTGGTATCAGGGTTTTTCCTGCATAGACAATTATGAGGCGACCACCTCCGTCAAAATTTCGGGTCCGCCTCTCGAAAAAACTCAAGTCAGGGAATCATATGATTAGATACCTCTTTTCCACCGACACGGTTCCGCTGCGGGTTCACAACCTGTTTCCATTCTCAAACCGTTCTGCACATTTCGACGGCATCAGAAAAATAATTTAAACTTGCTGGTCTCGAACGGAGCAAGGTAAAACTGCACGAGCCGCTGCCCCTCCCCTTTTCCAACATCTCCTGTCAGTCATCACAACCACTACAGACGCACGCAAGTCAAGAAGCACCTTCCTTCCGCAGCATCGAAGTGCCTTCACTTGTCACAGCCAGGTACCGATAGTGTTTTTCTTAAGCTTTGGCTTTGTTGTGAAATTCAAACATTTAGGCCTCGTTTACACTGCATGGTTCAAGTGACCCAAATCTGATTTTTTCCTCTCATGTGGCACAGATCGGATATGACCGGTGAACGTGTGAGCAGGAAAAAAACGCATGGATTTCGATTTTCTCAGATCGGATTCAGGCCTCATTCATAAGTGGTAATAAATCGGATATGAATCGGATACGTGCATTTGTGTGTGCCATGTAAGCAGACAAATCGGATATTCCCCACTAAATGCGAGTCGTCCGTCATTAAAAAGTGCGCGATTACATGCGCGATGGAAGAAAGGATACACACAGTGGAGCAATGCGGAGGTTTCATGTCTTTTGAGTGTTTGGGGCGAAGATGCAGGGTTGTTACAGAAATAAATCCGTATTTGAACACATTTCACGAGACATGAGGCATCGTTTAAGTGCTCGTGGCTACAGTGCCTCTCCTCTCTTTTTTCCTCCGCCGTACAAGACCAATGTTTTGATGACTTTTCAAGATATTGTGGAAAGAAAAACACTGGATAATTTAAATCACATCTGTATCCATTGCATTTCGTGCTGTTTTACTTAATTTTCCGGGTCAAAACGTCTACATTTGGTAGTTTCAGCAGTGTATAGTGTAAATGCAAAAATAGGATATGGGTCACTTTTAAAAGATGATGTAAGCAGGTCGTCAAAAAAATCGGACATAGTCAGAAAATTGGATTTGGGCATCAAGACTTGCAGTGTAAATGCAGCCTTAGTTACTTAAAATATATCCATAGAGCCAGCCTGACTTAGGCAATAGTCCAAAATTTTTCTGCCGTTTTTATAAAATAAGCTATCACAAGTAACTTAGCAGGCACGTAATTTACTACTGTTTTGTAATTTCATGGCTTACTAATTTACGTTGCATAAGTTAGTTTTTTTTTTGCTTTATTTACATTCAAGTGATATACAGGGCTTGTCAGATGTTACCAGCTCAGTAACATCTGACAGGACAGGAAAGTTAGTATTTCTGAGGTGAGGAAACTTTATTTCGAAATAAGTTTCGAAAATAACGTTAGAATAGTGACACTGACATAGCCTGACAACATCTCATCTGACAGCAGATACTGAATCAGGTACAAAGTGTTTTTTCTCAGGACTCAGAGTGATGGGGAGTCATGTTAGCCTCTAACAGAAAAGTCAACCGCTTTTAAATGCACATCGTTCAAACTGTGTACACTGTGTAGTTGATAATGCAATGTTTGAAAAATCTGAAATAGAGCCACATTTTTCTGGTTGTGTAAATGAAAGTAAATGCTTGTTGCTATTCAACTACACTGTTGTTAATATGGCCCCTATGAACTGTAAATAAAATCTAATTATCTGATTATTAAAATACAAAAAAAAACATGCTTGTAAAAAGTTTTTTTTTCAGCCAGTTGAAGGCGCGGTACACTTTCATGTGTACACATGATCTGGATTTTTTTTTTACCACCTAATTTTGAGCCAGAAAATGTTCCATAATGACGTGCGGAGTGCACCAGATTAATGCATTTATCTTTAAAATGTGCAAAAAAATTTAAAATGTGGGGTATTTTGAGCTGAAACTTCACAAATACATTCTGGGGGCACCAGAGACCAATATTACATCTTGTAAAAAGGGGCATAATAAGTGCCCTTTAAGAAGAGGTCATCACTTTTTTTAACACCACTGTTTTGGAGCAATTTTGAGTGCATGGAGAGTGATGAATATGCATATGGAATTGATGTGCGAATAAGGATATGCATACAGGTGAAACTCAAAAAAGTTATGAAACTCCATAACTTATGAAAACCCCAAGTTCAAAATTAGAATATTGTGAAAAGGTTTTCATAGCTGTAAACCATAATCATCAAAATTATAACAAAGGCTTGAAATATTTCACTTAGCATGTAATGAGTCTTTTTAATATATTATTTTCACCTATTAAATTGAATTACTGAAATAAAATGAACTTTTGCACAATATTCTAATTTTTCACCTGTGTTGTAAGCTCTATATATGATTATTTCGGGAGGAGACGGGGTGGAGATGCATGTACGCACAATATCCCGCTGACTGGTTTTTATAAAGGGAATTTTGCACACATTCGGGCTTTTGTGCGTACGCACACTTAAAGGGTGAAATCTACGTAAAGTTTTATACATGAGGCCCCAGCCCATTTCCTCTTTGTCATTTTTGGTGTGTTCATATCATATTTCAGCAATTCAAATTACAATGTCAGCCTGATGGGTCTGGAGAGGGGGACGCTTTCCTTTCCTTTGTTAGCTAGAGAAGTGGTGTGTATATCATGGGAGTTTGAATGGGATGGAGGACTCCTCTCATGAGAGCTGTTCAGTGCAGATGCTGGCACCTCCATAGAGACTAGTACTTCCATGTCTTTACTGCTCTCAAATCTGTTCACAAACAGATTCATTGTGAGAACAGCCATGGGATTGGTTGCTCCCTATCAGACGTGCCCCATGGTCAGGGGATCATATAGCGGTTCTTTGTGTGTATATGCTTTACCAGTTTAAATTTAGAAAGAATTAATCACTTTTTTACTCTAAACCATCCTCAAAATGAAAAAAAAAAATTGTAATTGAACCGTACTGAACCATGCTCAGATAGGAAACTGTTCATCATGCTTGGAAAAGCGTTCTTAATGCTGGGCTTACACCAAAGGATTTTCACAGTCCCAGACTAAAGACCGGCAGTCTTTAGGAATCTCACTGGAGTCTCGGCGCGCTTCCGTCGTCTCGATCTTTAAATGTGAGTTGATAATCTGCAGTCTGAGACCTCGATTTATGCTAGTCTTTCATATCAAACATGTTTGATATTATCGTAAGTCCTAGCGTAGTCCTAGTGACGTAAAACAATCAACAACCAATAAAATGGAGGTTAGCGTGTCCGCCTCTCTCACACCAGAGACACAAGTTCGAGACCCACTCATGGGAGCTGTCAGGGAGCCAGCTGGAGGGTGATTACACATTGTTTCCTGATATTGACTTTTTTCCGTACCAGAAAAGTTGTTATATCTACTAGGGCTGGGCGATATGGAGCAAAAAATATAGCTTGATATATGATAGAAAGCAGAACGTGGGTAAATATATATAGCCGTATTTTCCGCACTTAAGGCGCACCTTCAATGAGTGACCTATTTTAGAAAATTTTTCATAGGGCAAACCGGATTATAAAGCACATAAGATACTACAGTCACATGTTTGACTGGGTTTACGTTATGCATCCACTAGATGTGCTGGGAATGTAGCGAGTGCACGGCGCCCGAGGTGAGGCGTTTATTAGTGTGAGCGCGCTGGGGCGGACACGTAACTTACATTCGCAGCCTGACTCATATGAGTATTCCATATGCGGCGGCCCGGTGACCGCAACGCCTGGCTGTTTTGAATGAGACGACCCGGTTACGACCCGGTTACCCGGTTTAATAAACACGGAGCGTTTGTTAACCAATATATCCAAGGCGCTTGATATGAGGCCCTCGGGATTATAAGTTGTTTTTTGAGTAAATTAAAGACTTTTAAGTGCGCCTTTAAAGTGCGGAAAATACGGTATCAGGGCCTATAGCCTATATATATTTTTTTTCAATTCATTTGCTGCTATTATGCGCAGTCGAGTGTACAATACAGGTTTACTGTGCGTGTCACATAAGGTGCACTTCTGTTGCTTGCAAACGGACTCTTCTGAGGAGACAGTGGATTTCCAAATGTGTTGCTCTGATTCAAATGCACGAATACACTTCAGGCTCACTCTCGATCATATCCAAGGTAAATCATCAACATTATCATCCCTTACAAATGTTTTATTTAACTCAGTTCATCACAATAAGGACGCATGCGCAGGATACTTTACTTCCTGAACAAGTGCGCGCCCTAATTCGTGTTGCTTTCACATTCACGCAACCGCGGCACTAGAATGATGAGAGGAATTTGATGGGAATCTAAAATAATCTAGTTGTAGTCTTGTAAATAGTGTCACTACAAGATTCAGTGTTTGTAAAATCTTTTGTCTGGGACTAAAAACTCTGAACCCAAAGTCTTTAGATGTGAGCTGATAATCTTATAAAGTCTTTTCTAAATCTCTTCAAAGTCTTTTGGTGTACGCCCGGCATAAGTCGGGGCTCTACATTGTGACCATTTCAGTGTCATTTGACTGAAAATGACTGTATGTGACTGAAAAAAATATTTAGACTAAACTACTGTTGTGCAGTGTAGATGTATTTTGGCAGTTGTTGAATAATTCCAGCTGTGATCAGCTACAGTAGTTTTCACGCCTTCAGTAAACAGAACAAGACTAAAAAAGTTATGTGCAATATCCAACACTTCTTTGATTGTAATTATTTTTGTGAAACAGGTTAACTGCTTTCTTTGTGTAGCTTCTGCTCTCTATTTTCGGGTAAATAAACTGAAAATATTACATTTCATGGGGTAAAAATGTTGCTAAAAGAAGATATTTTACAAAGACAGTGCACTTCGTGTATACAGGCAGGAGCCATCTTGGAAAACAGTCTCGACAAGTCAAACCACAAATGACGTGCTAAGTGTGCTGAACTGTATGAAGTTCAGAAAACTTCTAAACTGTATGATTGGCGTTTGTGGTTTGACTTGTCGAGACTGTTTTCCAAGATGGCTCCTGCCTGTATACACGAAGTGCACTGTATAAAGTATCTTCTTATTAAACGGTCTGTACACTTACACAGTTCTCAATGCTTCGATTTGCATGTAGGGACCCTCATTTTTTTACGGTGTTAGTGTGGGGCTATTTTGAGCCTTGTTAGTGGTATTAACTAGTGATTTCTTTTAATGCCCCCTGTACTAGCATTATATGCTAAACAGTTTTTAAGAGATAAAACTCTTTACATTAAATTATCATGAAAACAAATCTTCAGAGAATGGTTGACTAGGTACCAATGTGTAATTATACCAAAGATTCATTTTGCGTCGGAGTTCCCCTTTAAGCACAGCATGTTTGACACTATCAAATTACAGGGAAACAAGACAGAGAAATCTTTTATCCCAAGATACAGTGAGAGTGCTATCTATGAGTATCAGTATGAATGATCTGCTGGATTACGTTTCTAAACTGCTGATTAGTTTGGTCACTGGACAATTTAAGGCTTCTGTATTCATTTGCTTCCCTCTCCTGGTTTTATATGGCATTACATACTGAAAAGCCCAAATCAATGTATAAAATTAATTGACGTGAAGAAAGGTTTGTGCAGCATCTCATGAAGGTGTGTGTGTGGTTGTACAGAATTTACATGCATGTTTCTAACAGCAATCAAAGGACAGCAGATCAACTTTTTCCTCTTACTTGGAATCTCTTGTCAACTGATAAAACATGCTCACTTTGTGAAATAGAGAGAATAGTATGCAAGCACAAACCCATGGCATTAAATCTGAGCTATAGATTTAGTCCACAGGGTGGAGCTGTGCACATTTATTTCAGGCTTCCCAAAGAGATTTGCAATTATGACAAATCCTTGATTAGGTTGGTGATTACTCACCTTTACTCAAAAAAGAACTTGATTAAAATTAAATGGCTTTGAATAAAAGTTTAATTATTAAGCCTGTTGTGTCTCATTGTTGGGCTAGTGGTGAGAATTGTGCTAAATTATGTTTCTCAGCTCAGGAAGACTTTCATGCTCATTTGATGGAAATTATATTATCTATTATGTAATTGTTTATAATGAAGCACACCCCCCTGGAACAATCTGAACAATCGTGACCACAGTAACAGCCCAAATCTTCTTTTAACAAAAATAACTGTACTTCCCACAATACCCAGCTTTACTCGCCTCAGCTACCCAAATAAATGTATCATTTGTACAGTTAAAAATACAAGCTCTTGTTCCAGGGGTTCAGGTGTTGCTTTTTCAATCAAAACAGGTGGTACTTTTTTTTTTTTTTTAAATATACTCAAAGAAATGAATAAATTGTAAAGTGCCACAGATGAAAAATGTGAAATTTTCCAACTTTCTCAGATCAGGTTGATAGACTCTCTGCTATCTGCTATTAGTCGTTGTGGAGCTCTAGTAATGTTCAGTTCTGCTTCTGAGGTTGTTCCCTTTGTGCTGTCAGAAACCTCTGATCACACTGAACAACCGACCAGAAATGCTCAGTCATGTAAATCAACTGAATCGGCTAAATTTGCACTAAATGTAAATGCGCATGAGAGAAGAACCTGAAATATCTTAGGGAAACCAACAAATTGTGCTGTTGTTTATTGCACTATTATTTTGCTTTGAATTTAGTCAAGGATATCTGCACTGACAGATTATAGCACATGTACTGTATGCGCACGTTACTTACGGACATGATCTCATTAACTGTAAGGATTGGATTAGTGTGTATGGCAGTATTTTGCTACATCCCTCTTAGCTTGACTGCTGATTTAAAATGTTCCTAAAGCAAAGTCAAAGCCTGATCTTTGTCATTGCAGACCTCTCCCCATGTTACTGCCCCTTTTTGGCCAATGACCTGAGCGGTTTGTCCTGTTTGACCATTCCACGGACATCATAATCAAACCTCATACAATGGGGAAAATAGACTAGAGTGAAGCTTAAGAGGGTACCCCGTCATGGACCACTTTCACCATCGTATGGATTCCTTCAAGAAATGGCACCAAATCTCAGAAGGTCACAGCCAGACTGTCCAGTCAGCTGCCAATGACATTCTGTCGTCTTATTGGCCAGTCTCCGAGCTCCCCCTCCCCCTGCCGCTTTTCTCTCCTCCGTGTAAACGTGCAGGAGGTCTCTCCATTATTGCTCCTCCTCTGCCATGTGAGGCTGTGCTCCCCGAGGATGTTCATTTGCTGTTCCACCATCTCACTGGTAACTGCTTTAGCTTTTTTCCTTCCCCTCAATGTATCGGGTGACGTAGAGCACCCACGCTGAGGATGAGACAGAGAGAGACTCAACCCAACTCCTGTCTGACGGAGCCCATGTGACAAACCCCACGCTCTACAACAGCTTTACCGTCCCCTCCCTCCCCTCACATCTCTCCTCCTCTTCCCCTCGTTCTCTTCACAACTCACTGCATTGTGTTCACTGTGGCGTTCTTCACCTCTCTGTTGGGAAAGAGGTGCTCGTCTGGTGTCTGATGGAGAAGATTTAACCAGAAAGCCTAAAAGCTGTGCTTCACACACACACACGCACGCTCTCTCGCACACGGCATGGCTCCAGCGAGGCCTTTGTTTAGACATCTACTTTGTGACTGACAGCCGTGAGGTCGCTGGTCAGAAAAGGAGAAGGACGGACCTTGGGAGACCGGCAAGAAGGTGCAGGGACCGATTCTTCATTGCAAGCAAGTGAAGCAGAAGAAGAAAGGCACTGAGACAGCGGAAAACAGTGGTGACGGAGAGGGGGGCGTGTGGAAAACTCGCTGGATGAAGGAAGCAGACTGGCTGTCCCTTCCCTGGCGCGATGGAGTGAGACGAGGAATGAGGGTGGATGGTGAGAGCGGGCAGCAGCAGCAGCAGTGGAGGGGCAGGAGGAGGAGGCGGTGCGGGGGGAGGTGGTGGAGCAGGAGGTGGCCGGAGAGGCAGGAGCAAGTGTCGTTTGCGGAGGCGAGTTTCTGGCTCTTCGCTGGCCGAGCGGCTCAGCTCCCACAGCAGCGAGAAAATGTCGCCCAGCATCAAGAAGTTGGACCTGTTTCTCGCCCATGCTGTGCCACTGCAAAGTGGCCTGTACGAATAGCACCATCTCACTCATGTTTGGATGCAAGGTGGGTGGTGGAGCTCACTGCTCTGTTTCTCAGGTTTGCTTTATGGTAGAGGTAGAGGACAGACTGTGAGAATCTGTCCAGCATGTGCATCCAGGTGTAGCCAGTAAAATCAAGGAAGAGAAAAGTGATCTCTTAGGCACATACAATCAACTTTGTGAGATAAGTGTTGTCCTAAATATCCAGCATACACCAAAGTAGAGATATTCCCATGGAGAGCTGACACAAAACATGTTCATGGACTTTATATGAATGTTTGTGAAAGGACAAACATAAGGTTCTTTCTTTTAGCTCTTATACGTTACATACATTTATATCTTTTTGTACTCACCAGTGTATATTAACTTGAGTTCTAAAACCTGTTTGCATATAAATGAATAAAACGATCAAATTTTGCAAATTTAGAACGTACCATGTCACACGACATATCAATTTTCAGAATGTGTATTATGTTAACTACTAACAGGGGTTTCTTTCCTCTATTCACAGCTTTCTCTTTTAATCAGCCGTTGGCTTATCTCTGCTCTGACTATAGTTAACACTCTGCTCTCCAGTAATCACTCATACACTGATGAAGATTGCACACATTTCATTGTGTTAGCTCAGGGTAAAGCCTGCTTGTGCCTTATGAGTGTCACAGTAATGCGTTAGCTCTGGCATTACCAAAGCACGAGAAACTCCTGATCAAACTCTTACAGAATCTCGTGGATGAAACATCTTGATTATTAAGTACAGTGTGATCATGAAATGATGAGTGTCTCATGTTCTCATTATTTTTTAACTCTCAAGCCTAGGAAGACACAATTAATTCAAATGATATCAGTGTTTAACTAGTGCCCTTTGGCCTCTGGCATGATTACTGGTGCCGTATGCGTCTTATGCCACCTCGAACCATGGCATTAACTTCTCAAATCCTTGATGCACAGCCCATAGGATTACATTCCATCTGCTCTGTTAGTGATTGACATTCAATTGGAATTTGTTGTCAATTGTTAAAAAAATGGTGAATTCTCGAGTGGCACACCTCAAAATACTACAAGATTGTGAACTTTTATTACAATAACCTTACCATAATTAAACTCACCAGGCTAAAATTGTCTCAATCTCAGCCATTCCTGAAATTTCTAAATTGTAATTTAAAAACACAGTGCTGAACCATACATATGACAGGACTTCAGGCTGACATTTGAGGGCAGTAACACGGTGCCACAAAGTCCTCCACCAACACCTGGTTTGGTTTGGGGTTGGTGGATTTTTAATCAGAAAGTTAATTTAATCATAAAATGTATAGTCTATTGTTTTGTATCAATAAGTGCAGTAACTAATATGATTATTTCTTTGAAATGCACATTTGACAGTAACGCACTGACTGTACGTTCACACCGCCGCGACTTGATGGAAGCTGGCTTTTGTCAGCTGCAAGGAGCGTCAAATCCATCGGCTTCGCGTTTTGAGCGTCAATCCGAAAGTTGAAAGAAGCTCAACTTTATGGTAATGAGCTGTGACACGGCTCAGCGGTAAGCAGTGGCAAAACGCCAGCAACCAATCGGAATATACATGTCCTTCACGCTGGCTGATTCCGGAGAAACATGAATGTAAACTTTCGTTCCTACCAAAACAATAGTTCCGAGAAAATGGAAGAGAAGCTAATCATCGCCGCTGCTGTGTTTCCTACTGGTTTCGTATCAATTATGACATGACGTTGTTTGCCTATAGGGTTAGCATGAGCGCAACTTTTATTTGAAATATTTATGAACGCTCGTTTTAAGGCGGGAATGCAATTCATTTGCTCACGGTGACACCGATTTGACCTCAATAATAATAATAATAATAGCTAACTTTTTTTCCAGACTAAATGTGTCCAAAACGGTTATAAAAATGCTGTCATTAAAAAAGGTTTCTTCAATGTTTTGCTTGTTTTTTTTCTTCAGTTTATTACATTTCATGTTGTGACATTTCTATTCTCCCTGCAACGTTCAAAGTGTCCAAAGCGTCAACAAGTTTCCCCGTACTTTTTCACAAGCGTCCTTGACAGGGCGGCTAGAGCTTCTTTGGCGCTCTTTGGCGGTGGTGTGAATGTATAGTGAGCTTGAGCTGAGATACAGATCAAATGTACTTTTATTAACATTGTACAACAGTAACGTGCAAAAAACAAACAAATTTATATTTTATTTATTTACATATTTGATCATAACATTAACATTTAAATTGGATAATATTTAGAGCTGTGTAGTGTCTCGTGACCAAAGATAGGCCTTCAAGTAAACCTGTTCGGAGGTCGGATTATTTATCCGAGCTGACAAACAGTCCGCACTGCGCAGCTAAAACATGAAGCGCGGTTTCGTTATGCTTTCGTTTTGTTTGTCATTTGATGTTTTTCATATGCAACAGAAACGATAGAGCTTATCAGTTGGGCAACGTGGCGGTGACACCAGTGTGACCTCTAAAAAAAATTTACCTGCACCGAACTGAGAAAAAAGATCGCAGTCTTGAGCCCTATTTTATATGTGTAACATGCCAGCCAATATGATTAGCCCTTTCTACAGATGATCAGAAGTGCTCAGACTATTTTTGGATGAAGAAAAATGTTACATTCCCACTTGGCGAATTTAAGTACTTGTAAATATTCTGTCAAACATGGAAGTCAAACATGGAAATGATGTTTTTAGGTGTGTAATGACTGTTTAAAGGGACTTAAAGCATTTCTCTGATTAAACTAGAGGGTGAAACGGCAGTGTGACAGTGATGTATGAGGGAGCCTATGCTGGCTGTTGGACTGCTGCTTGTGTAAATACTAATTTCTTAGTCAATCGTCCTTTTGTTCCAGAACTCGCCTGCTGAATATACAGCTTCTATTTTTAGTTTCTTAACAAACATGGGAGGTTAGCCTTCCTTTCTTTTTGCTCTCCGTTTTTGCCACGCTCCGTTGATTTAATAATAAGTCAGGCTATATTCCAATTTGTGAGTAGCGCAACACCTCACCACATTAACACAGTTGAGTTAGAGGTGCACGTACACTTTTCCCCAGCTGCAGAGTCCAGATTCTCTGGTCTACTGCTCGCACTCCGTTCTTTGCCTTTGAGAGGTCTTGTTTGATTTGATAGATATAGGCTGGCACATTCAGTACATCTCAGATTGAACTAGAATGATCCAAACTTGCAAATGTCAGTTTCTTGAAGACAGGAAGGGCAGCATATAAAAGAGCAGTGGCTGAGCAGAGGAGCTTATTCTGCTCACTGGATTGCCAGCTCAGTTTTAGCATCTGATCACACAGATGGGATAATTGCCCAAATGCCATGTCATGCCACCCCAGTTTTTGTTGTTAGAACCATTTCTGATGATTGTCCTTTAGCACTGGAGCCAATGGCTTGGTTGAAGATTTAGTTACAGGCGATGTAAAGCATTACCATTCGGTCACCCTGTAACAACAGTAGGACAGCTCTTGTCTTGCTGGTTAATGCATTTAGACAGATGTGGAGCTAAGGCTTATTATGCAATTGTTACAAGAAAATTATACATTCAAACATGTAAATTTAATTTTAGCTCCTGGTTATATGTGTTTATATGGTTATGTGGTATTTATTTTTTATTAGATTGTGAAAAGGCATTCACTAATGTGCATTTAAAATTTTACATCATCCAGGTTCAAATGGATTCAATCCTGCCCCCTTATTGTTCCAGTACTGGGTGCTTCCCTGTTTTATTAAGGAGAAATGAGGAGTCTGTTTACTAGAGTATTTCATCCTAATCCTTAAGGATAAGCTTATGTTCTAGGGAGTGGGATGTTGAGTGTAATTTTGACAAGACCTCTGAGGCACATGTGAACCAGATCTGACACTAACTGTAACTTCACTTTTTCAGAGATTGCAAACTTTTAAATGATGCAAGGAAAAAGAAACTACAGATCCTTAAGTTTTTTGTCTATGTCTTCATTAAATCTTTTGGTACATTTTTAAGAATTCCTGAAAAGCTTAAAAAAGCTCTTAAAAATAATTTATCCTGCTGCTAGTCACCTTGAAAATACTAGTCTCTTAAATTATTTTCACATTTAATGCCAAATTAAAGGTTCTAAATGTAACTTTTTTAATAAAATGAATCCTTTTTTATTGCCTGTGTTTGAAGGGATTGTAATCACACATTGCAATGATCCACTTTTCGGGTTTTGCTATTACCTCTGAAGGCCAATATTCATATTTATATGTGAGGTCTCCGGGTTGGATTCCCTGCGAAATCCATCAGTGACGTCCATGCGCGCTCCCGAGCCTCTCTATCATACAGTCTATGCGACCCATAGACAGTAAAAGAAATGGACACAATAACCCCGTTGATTTCAACATGCGACCAATGGCACTTCAGCTGACGACACGGAGTCTGATAACTCCCCAAAACGTCCTGCCTCCAGCACAACACAGACTCCAACACAAACTCCACAAAAATATTAAAAAGTTTTATCTGCTGAAGCTTGTCAGGCAAAACGTGAATCTGATTCGACTCCGGACGCAAACGCGGATCAACATATTAGTAGGCTACGACATTAGTAAACTCTAGTGAAATAGCAAGGTAAACTACATGAAACATGACATGAATCCACTACTATCATATTGTTTATAATACACATTTCCAGACACGTTTAGTACAGTAATGTTACTTCCTACGATCTTACTGATGCACTGAAACTGTTCAGTTTAGTTCACTAACCGTTTTCGTTATCATATTATAGGCTACATTCACCTATGTTGACATTGCTGATTGTGAAAGATACACGAATAGTTAGAGAAATGGCTTATGCTATAACATAGTATGCCGGCTAGACTAAATGCAATTTACTGTAACATTATCATGGACAAGCACAGAGCATTAGTTCAATGTCAAGCTGATAAAAGTAGGCTATTATTGTACCTGCAGTGGGAGTTTACATTAGTTTCCAGCATTTTGTGTGATTAGTTCGCCGTTGCGTTGAAAGTCTCCGTGTGGCTGGTAGCGAATGCTCGCTCTTGATATCTAGCACGCACACGGGCACGAGCGCTCTTGTTGCATTCTGAAACATCACCGCCAGAGGCCGCTAAAAACTCCATAGAGTACCTTTAATACATTATTTGAAAGGTCTATATCTGAAGCATAAAACAAAATCATTTAACTTTTCTTCAGAATTTCATTTTCCCATGGCAGGTTCAGAGAAATGTCCATACTTGTATGCTCGCCTCATACTGTACGTTTACACCGCCGCCGACTTGAGCGTCAAAGAAGCTCTGGCCGCCCTGTCAAGGACGCTTGTCAAAAAGTACAGGGAAGCTTGTTGACGCTTTGGACGCTTTAAACGCTCTGACGTTGCAGGGAGAATAGAAGTGTTGCAACATGAAATGTAATAAACAGAAGAAAAAAAAACAAGCAATGCATTGAAGAAACCTTTTTTAATGACAGCATTTTTATAACCGTTTTGGTCACGTTTGGTTGGGAAAATAATAGTTAGCTATTATTATTATTATTGTGATCAAATTGGTGTCACCGTGAGCAAATTAATTGCGTTCCCGCTTTAAAACGAGCGTTCGTAAATATTTCAAATAAAAGTTGCGCTCATGCAGTCCCTATAAGCAAACAACGTCATGTCATAATTGATACGAAACCAGTAGGAAACACAGCAGTGGCGATGATTAGCTTCTCCCATTTTCTCAGAGCTAAAGTTTTGGTAGGAACGAAAGTTCCCATTCATGTTTCTCCGGAATCAGCCAGCATGAAGGACATCTATATTCCGATTGGTTGCTGGCGTTTTGCCGCTGCTTGCCACTGAACCGCGTCACAGCTCATTACCATTAAGTTGAGCTTCTTTCAACTTTCTGATTGACGCTCAAAACACCCAAAACGCAACGTCGATAGATTTGACACTCCTTGCAGCTGAGAAAAGCCCGCTCCAATTGAATATAAATGACTTCCAGCCGCTTTTGGAAGTTCAAGTCGGCGGCGCTGTGAACGTACAGATACTTGAGAGGTTATTGATTGCACAACCCCTTTTTTAAACATAGGCACAAAACTTGTCCCGCAGTCATAGTGCCATGGTAATAAATGGTAATTCAAAACTTTTATTCAAATCAGATTCAAACGTGTGGGTAAAACATGTAATCTTACTGACAAATTGCCATATAAAGCAGGTTATTGCAGTATGTGTGTTCTCATTTGAAGCTGTAAATGTTTGCAAAGTGTGCAGAGGTGGAAATTGGAGTCAGTTTGGATTCCAGTCTGCAGTGGTGAAGTATCAGGTGTATCCCAGGAAAGCTCCAGATTGAATAGAGAGCTGCCTACCTCAGTCACAAAGGACCATGACTCAATAGTGAGTGGTCGTGGTTGCCAGGAGATCCTCCTCCTCATGTGCTCATGAGGGAAGACTGTGAGCTCTCCTCTTCTATCATGTGCTTCCTCCAACATGCTCGACACACTGAATACCTACAAATCAATCTTCATGATAGCAATCCTTTATTCCCGGTCTCACTGACGTTTCCATGTATGGTTTTTAGAGTGAATTACATAACATGGCAGTATTGTTAGGGAAACACAAAACATCTCAAACTGTGGCCAGATAAAGAAATGGCTATGTTTTTGGACAACTTTGACTTTTTTATTAAGGCTGTTTCAGTGTATTTCAGTGTAATTAGATAAATTGCTGTCAAAAAAAACAAAACAAAAAAAAAACACCAGTTATAGTAGATTAGATGGATTGTTTTCATCCAAAATACCTCAATATGTTGGTCTTAATTTATAGTTATATATGTAATTTACAGTTAAACTATTAAAATATTACCTCACTGGATTTTATGCACATGTACTATTGCAATCTTAAAAGTACCATTTACAGAACAAATACAATAAAGTCCTTTCTAACATGCCAAGGATAATGTAATGTGAAATAATGTTGTAGAAAAATGTGAAATATTATTCTTAAATTGAATAATTGACGTACAATTACAATGTACTGAAGCCAAAGCAAATGATTTAAACAAATGATAAAGAGAAACATTTTCTCTTAGTCCACATTTATTTCTACAGGCACACTAAGGTTTAATTACGGTTAAACATTAGGGATATTGTTACTTGTATGTTCTGTTTCTATTCAGTTAATGTGTTTCTGTGTGCCTCAGGTCTTCAATCTGTTTGGGAGCAAGGCACTTGTGTGTTATAATGAAACCGATTGGAACACACTTGGAGAAGGGAGTGATGAAAGAGTCAAGACCACGTTATCTCCTCATTAGCCTCACGTTACCAGGGATATCACTTTGTTGTAAATTGTACATTTATAATGAAGTTTTTAAAGTGTGTGCCCGATCTGCTCTTAAACAAAGCAATTTACACATTTCTTACCTCTAAATCTTTTTTAAACTTAATATGAAATGCATGACGAAAACAATTGTAATACTGTATATCACAACAAAACAAAAAAACTTGTGTTGTACTGTTTATTCATTAACCCCAACTCTCCCGGCATACCTAGATTATTCACTTCGTGAAGGATTCATTCATTCATTCATTCATTCATTCATTCATTCATTCATTCATTCATTCCTGTTCTGAAGTGTCCTTCAAGGGTGCAATAGCGCCATTTGAAAATGGGGCTTTGTCTCCATAATCATTCATTAAGTAGGTGTCTTGTGTTAACAGTCTCAGTGTGTGTCCTCAGTTCACTCTGTTCTGTTCAAACAGTTAAAAGAATTCAATGCAGTATTTACGTAATAGTATACTATTAAACATTTCATATCTTATGTTAACATTTTAAGTTTGTCAGCCCTAAAAATACATTTTGAATTGGATTGTCCCATTGAATTGGCTTGATGAGCGCAGATTTTATTCATTCTTTGATGCATTTCCGACTGAAACAAGAAGTCAGGCTGGGCAAATTTATGTCAAATAAATTCCCCTTCAAAATGCCATGTTCCTCACCAAATGAATGAGAAGGGTTTTTAGTCTAAACAAAAGGCTATTGTGATTTTAAAATGAGTTAGATGTGATTGATCATTTAATTAATTATTTAATAATCAAATATAATGATCAATACAATGTTTCACCAACACCTCCTCAGATGCTTGCTAGTCAGAATCTGTTACTGCTGTTGTGGATGCGCTACGCTATAACAACGCGCTGAAACATGGCAACTAAACTCCATGAATTCACAACGTTTTACTACAATAGCGTTCTGTTTATAATGTTATGTAACATGACAGTTCCAATCATAGTTGTAATTAGTCATGCATTGTTGTTTAAGCTGCATGTGCTGAAGCTGATCAGCAGCACGCTTTACTACTGCGTTAATTCTTAACCAAATGCATCCTACAGTATATGAGATATAGATAGGCCTACATGAAATAAATCATATAGAAAATAGAAATGTATGAACAATTGAATGGACCAGCATAGGAGACTTCAGATTCAAGAGAGCATTTGATTGGACAGAAAATCTAAAAAGCAGCAGAAGTGTAATGTGAATGATGCCATCAAATTTGCAGAGCCGTATTGGTGGTAGAGAGAAGCTGCAAATTTGAAATTCTTTTAAATGTGAAGTTATTAATTTTAATTAATAACTTAATTAAATTTTCATGGAGACTTTCTGTGAAACACTTTTTAGCCCCATAGGGGTCCTTGAACTGCAGTTTGAAAACCTGTTTTATTCTATAACCACTTGTATTCATGTATATTAATTAATACCCTCTCAGGGATACGTTAAATATGTAACTGTATCTCAGTAATAAATGGACAACACATATTTAAAGGTAGCGTAGGCAATTCACGCACTCCAAATCTTCACCGTTATTTAGGGACAACCCGTGATGCTCTTTTCGGAGCTGTTCACATCCTCATAGACTCGGATTTATGCGTTTTTGTGTCAACATGATCAACGCCGAAATGAATCTGCAGCAGTAAAGCTCTGTTTACATTCATTATTATTGTAATGTTATGTGCTTTGAGATATGAGGTAGTTTAATGCTGTCTCATATGACGTGTTTTGGATGAGGCGTGGTTATGGAGACGCTCTGAGGGGAGGGGGTAGGATCTAATGCTTTGCTCCGAAATTGTCTACACTAACTGTGCGCTGATTATGCTTAACCCTCTGATGGTCCTCAGTCACTTCTGACCGAATAATTTTCTGTTTTGAATTATTAAAAATCACAGCTTCATCGGAAGGTTATGATACTTGGTGACTTTTTTGGCATTTGGTATGTGAATACAAAAAAAATGAGGTCATTTTGCATGCTAAGTGGTTGTAAAAAAATAGTCACACTCGTGGTCTTCGGTCAGAAATGACCGACCCATAGGAAATGAATGGGAAATTAAAAAACAAAAACAAAGATTCTCTGAATTTTTGTTTGTACAATCTACAAATCGGCCACGATTCTTAAAAAAAGTATACCGCAGTAAACATCAAGACAAGTGCGAAAAATTTACACCCACCCACACACTTTTTTTTTACACTTTTTTTAAATAAGAAATAGTTTTTGAGATTGTTTCAATAATATATTAAAATTCACCACCAAAAAAAAAATAAAATGTGTTCATAAACAGCTGGAGAATTCTCCATAGAGAGCTGTACATGCCATCTAGTGGTTTCACCATGATTCTACACTTTTTCTCTATACTGTAACCAGATGGTGCTAATTTTCTTCAAAAATATTTTTTTTTCTGAAGGCCTTGACTTTATATTAAACAAAACATTTTTTGAATAAGAAATATATATATATTTCCATTGAAAATTTAATGAATGTTTCATTTTTAGGCCTCCGGTCACTTCTGACCGGGAAGGCCAAGGACGTGACTCATAAAGGAAGACCATCAGAGGGTTAAAAGAATATGAGGACATCTGTCTGAATAGATGCTTTTTAATAACCAAATGCAAGATTAAGATGTAGAATGTCATGTAAGATAGTTATCTCGGTTGTCCTCAACATCCATCATTAAATATATTTGTGGATGATGTACATAATTTCCCTTAAGTAAAACAAAACACTTTACTGTAATCAATTCCCCATTGATCTTTCCTGTAATCTAGCTACTGATTATACACCATGCAAATTCATAAAGCTAAGTGGTTGAACCAGTCCAATGAGGCTAATGTTGGCTTTAAATAAGGCTGCTTGAATCTCAGGCTTACTCATAGTGAGGAGTAGTCAGTATCTGATAAACCTGTTGCCATGGCAACTGTCTCCATCCTCCGTCTGTGTGGAAACAGCTCATCAGTTTTCTGTGAAAGCATGTTCCACTGAATGTATTTTAGAGGGAGGGGAACTCATTCATCATCATGTGAAAGCGATACTGTAGTGCAAGGGAATAGGTTGATGGCAAAGTCGCTTTCAAGAAAAGTCTGTGCACTGGGCGGCCATATTTGCTACGCCTCTGTATGCCTCCAAGCAGCTATTTCGGACATCCAAGACCAAGTCCTATCTTTCTGAATAGCAGAATCCTGAAATTTCAAAAACTGCTTTCTGGACTCACAATTAAATAACATATTTCAAATCAGCAACAAAATCTTGCATTAACTGTTCCGTAAATGTTGTTTCTTAAAGCTTACTTTTCTGGCTAGATCAGCCAATGCACATGTGCAGTCCTGAGCATGAGTCTCACGAGTCTCTCTAGTCTTCTAACGGCAGCTGCTGTGACTTAGAAGATGGGTCGTAAACCATATTGCACGTTGCAGTATTTTTGATACTTAAGCTCCATATTGTGTAAAGTTAAAATGAGACACAGCCAGTGACCGTTTCATCACGGTTGAAACTTTCATTAGGGGTTCAAGCACAAAGTGCTTAAAACCCTATTGTAATTGTAAGGATTTATAAAACGCATTAGAGCCAGACCGATATATCGCAGGCGTATGGCCGATATTAGGAATTTTCTAAACTATTGGTATCGGAAGTTATAATGGACGATAAATGAATATTTCAAAAATAAAATAAAAACGGACGAAACACGCTTCAACCATGTCATGAGTGTTGGAGTTGTATAGTTTGTTCACCAGAGGGCACTTTACACCGTCCCTGTTGGCAACACTCGTGTATAACGTGCCACGCATCCTGCAACCTGCTGATCCAGGTTGCAGGTAGCTTATAAGGCAATGTAGGGACTAATATCAGAACTTTAATATATTTTGATGTTCCTCTGTTCTGTTGTGACAATAAAAGAAACAAGTTTCTTTTTAAAATGCATTATCATAATATTTTTGTTAAAACTCATAAATAACTACAAATAACTAATGTTAGGGAAATCTGTTGATGTTTTTTTTATACATATTTTTTTTAATATCGGACTATTTTAAAACCAACAAATATTTGGATCGGTATCTGCCTTCAAAATCCTTTATCGGTCGTGCTCTAAAACGCATCATGCAGACCAAAATCGTAAGAGCTAGAGACTTAAAACCTGGCCAAATGGTAGGCCTCAATATGGGGACAACCTATCAGAGTATGATCCCAAAGTTTGACCCCTACAGCAACCAAAAGTACAAAATTAGACAGTTTTGACTTAGACTCTGGGATCAAGCACAAAGTGCTGAAACCCTATTGTAATTGTAAGGATTTGTAAAACTGATCGTGCAGACCAAACCGTAAGATCTGGAGACTAAAACCTGTCCAGATGGTAGGCCTCATTTTGGGAGTAGAGTATGACCCCAATTGGCCCATAGGTGACTCTACAGCAATCAAAAGTATGCCTAGACCAATTTGACTTAGAATTGCTCAAAAGCCTATACATCCTAAAGGAAAACCGGATAATCTGGACGCTGATGCACATCTTAATCTTTTTAATTCCACCAGCACAGATATTATAAATTCTATTGCACCAAAAAAACATAAACATAAATTACAAAAATCATAAGCTTGCACCGGTGCCCTGGCACACCGACACACAAGTTCTCTTTTCCACTACTAACTCTGTTTTAAATCCTTCTGTGCATTCTATTTTAGAGTCCTCCACTGCTCTCTGTGACAACTTTGGGAAGTTTTTTTGTTGACAAGATAACAACTTTAAGATCTCAGTTGTCTAACTCCGTACTATGCATACTATGCATGATGTTCCATTATGTTCTTCCATCTAGTCTAAGTTTGATCTGATTGATCTGGACTCATGTAATGAAATTGTTGGTCACCTAAAACCTACTATCTGTCCTCAGATTATTATTTCAATATAAAAAAAACTCATTTGGATCTTTCATCTCTTTCCAACTTCCATCCTATTTCTAATCTATCTTTTATTTTGAGAGAGAGTTGCACTGACTCAACTACAATCAGACTTTCCTGTAAATACTCTTCATTAAACCTTTCAATCTGGTTTTAAAGTTTTGCGCATTACTGAATATGCCATTTTAAGAGTTTCAAGCGTTATTTTCACAGAAACTGATTCTGGGAAATCCATGGCTTTAGTTTATTAGATTCCAGTGCTGCATTTGATTTGGTCGACCATGAGGACATGTTGAGACGTCTAGAGATATCGGTGGGCTTTCGTGGCTTAGTCTTACAGTGGTTCCGTTCTTATCTGACCAACAAATGCACTGTTATGGGCCGCCGCAGACGTGTCTCTTCCCGTGACAGAGTTGATCGAAGACGCGGTGGATCTGGTCATTCGGAAGTTACTGATGAATTCTGTATCAGTGAAGCCAATCACATCAGTATCCCACCACTCCTGGCAGCGACACCGCACCCACACATTTCTCTGTTTAATTTTCTTCTTAAAACGATAAGATTGTGAGTGTGCTGGCTCTGTTGTGAAAATAACTTTAATATTGCTAAACGAGCTCCACTGTAAGACATCCATTTAGCTACTTCCACAAACAACAAGTGACGTCGTTGACCGTTGAGTACTCTTCTGCGCATGCGGGTCACTTCTGGGTCATTTCACGTTCACACAGGAGATCACAAAAAGTCGCCTTTAATTGGAAATGTGAACGGCCTTGCAAAAAAATAGAATTTTTTCAAAAAAATCGGAATTGAGCATTAAGCCCTGCAGTGTGAACGTAGCCTTAGTGTTGTTATTGGTCATCAGTCCTCCTCTAGTGTTTCTCTAAACTGTGGAGTCCATCAGGGATCAATCCTCTGGCCGGTATTGTTTAATTAATACGGAGTATCCTCTCATCTATACGCTGATGATTCTCAGATCTATTTTCTTTTAAAACATAATAAAAATGGTTTATAAGTAATTTTCAAAATTTTAATGAAAATAAAACTGAAATAATTCTATTTGATTTTGAGCCCAAAGAAAACTGTGCTTGATGTTGACCATGGTTCTCTTGCCCCATATGAAACTCAATGCGCTGGAAATCTGAGCTTTGATCACACAACCTAAAATTTGATAAACAGATCAGTACTGTTGTAAAATCATGCTCTAACTCTCTAAAGTGAAACCTTTTTTAACCCAGTGCACCTTCTAAACAGTGATTCATGCTTTCATACAACTCATCTAGACTATTGTACCTTTATATTGGTGTCTCTCAGTCTTCCCTCTCCCGTCTAAAGCTAGTGCAAAACGCAGCTAGTCTAGCAATCTCACTGCGACCAGCAAGTTTGAGTCGATCACCCCTATTTTATCCACAATGCACTGGCTACCTCAAATTTAGAATTGGCTTTATGCACAGCTGCACTACTTCCTGAACTTAAGCCAGCTCCTTTGTTTCCTGTCTGCCATTATTGGACTAATTGATTAGTTCAGGTGTGCCTGACCTCAGTAGTCACGGCAACAATAATCAGACACACCTGAATGAATCAAGCTTGGCCAATAATGGCAGACAGGAAACAAAGGAGCTGGCTTAAGTTCAGGAAGTAGTGTAGCTGTGCGTGAAGCCAATTGATTTAAAAATTTTATTTTTTGTTTATAAAGCCCTCAGCAGATTGTCCCCTCAGTACCTGACCAATCTACTCTGTCTGTACACCCCTTCTATAACTCTTGAGATCTAGTGATAACTGTCTACTCATTGTGCCTAGATCTAGACTTAAAAAACAAGACGATCACACTTATGCTCCCTCCTTTTCCAACCTCAAATCTTATTAAATGACTTATTTATTTTCTTTGGGCTTGATTTAGGTATGATTATTATTTATCTATTGTTTTGTGTTTATTGTTTTTTATTTTTGTTGTTTTTAAATGTGCTTTATAAATAAATATTTTATTTTATTGTATGAGGGAATACAAATCATTTACTTAATCATTCTGCATTAAAACGGTATGCTTTTGACTGTTGCTCTACAGTCCAGTTAAGACACCTAACTGCATCTCTACTTTCAGTCAAGGATTTCCATACATTTCAGGATTAAACTATCTGCAACCAAATTCCCTTTTCAGTCCTTTTGCACCAAATACATGATTGCTAAAATTCACCTTAAGCTACAGTCTTTTTTCATCATCCTCCTAATTTTACATTTTTGATTGTCTGGATATGTCTGGATATCTGGCTCTTTTACAAAACCTAGACAGATGTCTTGCTGTCTACTTCCTACATTGACAGTTGTGTTGTAAGGCACTTCCTAACAATCATAGAACCTCATTAGTGACTGATTTTTAATGCTGAAGCAGAATCTTCACACACAAATCTCCTAAAAGAGACTTCTTTCAATAGTTTGGCATCAGCATGTTGCTAAGCTAACAATATACTCTAAGCAAACAATTAAATAAAGTACACAGGCATTGGGTAAAATAACTTTTTAGATTAAACTGAACCTTTTTTTATATTGTATTAAATTTACATCTCAGTATTGAAATAAATAAGCTAATCCAGCATTTTGGATGACATTTTGGGATTGGCTTCTCTGACAAGGCCTTAACATTCTTTAGAGGCTCTAAATAATTAAATAACCTATTTTTTAAAGCATCCTTTATTTCGAAATCGTGCTTACGATGACTTAAAATTCTGTCTCTATAGGAAGTTTTTCGAGTAATATTTTTGTGACAACATTGTCGATTCAAACCAAGTAGTTTTCAAAGAGAAAATAAGATGTCAAATGTCTTCTCAAGCATTCATCTTTTCTGACTGGTCACTGTTGTTCTTTACAGAAGTACAGACAACATGACGAAGACACAGGATCTGCACAGGAGCAAAGCTCGCCCAGTTCACCGATGAGGCTCCTGGGCCAGAGCTGGTCCAAGTGGCCGAGAAGAACCTTTCCCAGATTGAGAACGTCCATGGCTATGTGGCACATGCACATATCTCCCCAATGAAGGTACACCTGGAATCTACACTTCCTGATCAGTTCACCTTGTTTTAACATGTGACATGTTGTCTATCACCTCATTGTCCAAATTCTGCCATGCAGTTATATCTGTGTGTGCCTCACTTTTTACATACACAAGACACAAACACAAGTTTTAGGTTTTAGAATGGCTTCCCCTTCTTGCATTATTACAAGAAAAAGCCAGACAACCATAGTACTGCTACTGCTTCTGTACATTCAGTCGATCAAAATGAATAACTTTGACTAAAGCATACAATGAGGTCAGAATGAGAAAATGTTGGGCAAATAGAATGATTTTGTTAGATTGGCTCTTAATCCACCAATGCACTTGGTTCAATGGGATTCTCATTATTAGTGTGCAAAGTGCTTTATAACACAGAGGCGTTTGCAGAGTCCACAGGCTAATTGGACATTGATCTAAACCACACCGCTGAAAGCATATGAAAAACTGGCACAATGGACACAAAGGCATGTACCCCCACTCACACACACACACACGGGACACATCTTTAATATTTTTTAGATGAGCAGCTTTTAAAATTATTCTATTAGTTCTATTAGCTTTTCTGATTTAAACGTAAGCAGCAATGAAAGTAATAGAGGTGAGAAGTTCAGTTAATTTTTTATTCAAAATTCATGATTCAACCATATTTATTTTGCATTATTACTCGGAAAAGTTCACAAATTTGCCATTTTGCATGAGTTTAAAATGTTCTAAAAATGTCTTGGTATAATAGTTTAGTGTGTTTTCAGTTTCTAAAGGAAAGGTGTCAGGTTTTGTACAAGTTTCTCTTTTTCGGCTAAAATTCGGGTGCATTACTAAAATAAATCTGTATTAGCTGTTTTGTATGTTTAAAATGAGCATACAAATGAAAATGATAAAATACTCAATTGTAAATATTCTGACATAATTTACACACCCTAATCTGGTTCCGAACCTTCATGAAATTACTCAAAACTTAATTCTCACTTATGAAGAAAATTCTGGTCACTCTTTCGTAAAATAATGAATGGAGCTGTTCAGCTCCAGAAAAAGCATGATAAAAGTGATCTATATTACGTACTGAAATGTTTTTTTTTACTCATTTAATTTTTTTGAACAATATAAGGTTGGGTAAATTTAATAGTGTAAAACAGAATTCATTGAGTTTTTCAGCCATTTTGACAGCCCTACTTCTATAGTGTGTTCTGTCATATCCATATTACTGAATATTATTAAGTGTCCTCAACTTAGCAAGCCAAAGGTGACAGTGGAAAGAATCCAAAATCCACCTGACAGAAAATAGAAGAAAACCTTTGGAGAAATCAGCCTGTGTGCTATCTCTGTGTGCTTAATGGAAGGCAGTAGAGTGACTGTGTCCAGAGAAGGTGAATCTACTGTGAGGCAGGAAGTGATATGTACTGTATGTGTGAACATTTACTAGGACTCGTCCTGCACCGGTTGTGCTCCAGCGCTCCCTTCTGCCTTTAGATTTATGACCCCATGACAGGCTCCTCCTCAGTCCTGATCAGCCTAAGCCAAAAGCATGCACATGAGAAATCACACCTGCCATTTCTCATAACCTTCACTGCTCTCACTTAGACCGGCACCTTTTCATTCCCCAGCCCGCCTTGCAATGTGCCATCCATCTCAGACACACCCTCACAATACAGTTATGGCCTCAGCATCTCTTCAGAGACTCTCTAAACAGATTTTTTGACATTTTTTAAGACCCCCTATGACTCAACACAATATTTGAAGGCCCCTCCATATACACTAAGATATTTTCTGTATTTCTGCTTTAATTATTAAAAAAATGCTTATTTTAAAACTTTTTTTATTGATATATTGAATTCAATTGGTTAATTAATTTATTATATTAAATTGACCACAATTCATTTTGTGATTTCATACATTTCATTTCAATTCAAAAACTTTATTTATCCCCATGGGGCAATTGCAAGACCCATGGATTAGTACAAATAAATCTTTCATAATAAATAAATATATATATATATATATATATATATATATATATATATATATATATATATATATATATATATATACGACAGGATTTGTTCAATTACTATACAGTAATATTCTGCATTCCAGAAATCTGTTCTTTTATTAAAAACAATAGTTTTAATTGGGAAAATCTATCCATCCATTCTCCAAATGGCTTTATTCCCTGCAGGGAGGCTGGAGCATATACAGGAACGGGAATATGCAGAAAGCTGAAAGTCCCCATGTAGTCAATAATTGAATCTCTTAACTCATCTTTGATCACCAAAATGACGTATTTAAATGTTTCTTTCCTGCCTTAAAATAGCTTGAATGTAACTACAACCTTGTTTCATGGTTTTGTCTTAAAGCATATTAAAAACACAACAAACATATAAACAACAGCAAAAAAGTAATGTAAATATCTTTAAATATATAGCGGAAAAAATTCTTGTTTTAACTTTACTATTCTACACCAACATATTCATAATGGTTACACCACACAACATTTTAGAAGACATTAAATGTAAATTTTCTTCATAATTGTATAAAAGTAAAAAAAAAAAATTTGAATGCAAATAGTACATTTCTAGGAATATGGTTTTGAATTTATATGTGTTTTGAACTTCTTTTTTTCAAATCTGTTTCTCTATTCTGGACGCTTAAGTGTTATTGACCCAGTAATCATCATATAACAATTTGACAAGGATACTTTGTGAGGGGAATTTTTGGAGATTAGTTATTCAATCCATCGCAGTGCTGGGTTCTATTGCCACCTTGTGTTACATAGAAGCCTTTGCAGTTGTACATGCATGCCTCAAACTGCTGATTCTGGCCATTATGTGTACCAATGAGATACATACGTTTGCTAGTTTATGTGTTCATGTGACATGGTTGAGGCTGACATTCTATCCCAAGAGTCTTTTCATATATTCATTTGTTTTACATTGAGTTTTATAGTATACATTTGTATCTTTGTATATTAAAACATGATCTGCATGATCCTCATAGTTGCCATTTGGGATTAATGTTTCCATCCTGGTGATATACAGTCTGTGTTCCATCAACATGCGCGTCCTTGTGATACCACCCTCCGTTTGCTGACTCTTAGGCTTTGTCTCAAAACCTAGCCTAGGGACTACATTTTTGGGTACCATAGGACGTTCAAACATGCATGTGATACCCCAGACTGATGACTTTGAGCAACTCACTAGCTCTAAATCCTTACTCCTCATTTTGTCCTATTGTCTGTCCTCTCTTTAACCTCTTCTCACGATGAAGCAATTGTAGGCAATTTGAAGTCAAGCTTATATTGTAATACTTTGAGTTCAATGCCCCTCTGTAGGTTGAATCGTTGGAATGCATCTTCGATGGGCCGTCCGCTGTAGGGAACGAGGAGAGTCCTCCGTCTCCTACTACTCCCCTCTCCAACCCGTACCCTCAAAGTCCTGTGACCGTCCAGGTAACAGTCACCCCTCCGACTTGGCAAGCATCTTCATGTGCTTCTGATGTTAGTATTTGTGGCTCGCCAATTCTGTGTTTGTCATATGGCTGTCAGTGGTGTGGTCTGGTGTCGGTCATCATGTGATGAGAGTGACTGATCGATGCGGCTTTTCATCGTTTCATGAGGAGTCACATACGTTTTATCAGACAGGCTTGATGCTGCTGACACTAGAGGGTACATTACAGTACCTCTCGTTGGCCCTTCCTGTTTGTATAAGCAATATTTCATTTTGATTAGTGCATGAGCCTGCTATAATCTACATATGTGGGTTCTAGTAAAATATCAACTTGTTGCAACTTGTTTTAAATGCAACAGTTGTTTGTCTACGAATGTGAAAGCGATAGCTTTGCTGTTGCATTCTTCATCTGTTGGTGCATGCTGTCGTGCATGGAAGCACCTTTGCTTCCAAAGCGCATGGCCAGTGTTTTTCCGTGCTGTGTAGGTACCAGTTAAAGCCTGGTTACTGCATGAAATGGTCATTCTATATTATGATGGCAAATTCCCGGTTTACTCCTTTCCGACTGCACATAAACTAGGTCTTTGGATATGTGAGGTGAAAGTGATAATCCAGGTCTAGAAACGTTTGGTATTTTCTTTGCCACATGCTTCTAAGAATGAGGCAGTATTGGTATGGGTTTGAGGTGAGGCTGTGTCCTTCAGTCACTTTTCTCATACAAATCATGAGCCTTGAGCTGCCTCCCATTTCTCGTCAGTGACGTCAGTCCTGATAAATCTTCCCATGTGGCAAAGTTGAATGGCTTTATCGCACGTTCAAGAATGCATTAGACGAGCACGACAAATGCGAAGAGGTCAAGGTTCCAGAGTGCCATCCCCTACAACCCGGGAATATCCATAGGCACGGGATTGGATATTGCCCTGCCTCGTCTCCAAAGCAATGTGAGGAAGAAGGGGAAAACATCGTCCTCTCTTTCATCACAACGCAGCATAGAGACACTGCAGCCGTTTATCAGAGAGTACTGTCTGCACTCGCAAACCTCTGGACTAATTTCTTTCAGGCAGTCAGAGAGGAGCGCAGTCAGTGCTAGCCAAGTCAAGCACCCAGTCTCACTCTCTCAGCTTCCTGCTGACTCATTTTGAGCTGGAAGAGACGGAACGCAGGCACCTGCATCTGCTCGCATCCCACCACTGCACAGCCGCGATCGCATCAGCGTGCCAGGAACTGCATCAGCCACAGCAGCGAGCGAGAGAGAGAGAAGGTGAAACGAGTAGCTTTACTGGGGGCTGCACTGATTGTAAAGTGCTTTATTTCTGCTGCAGTTTACGTGCGTCAGGGAGCCTGTGTTTTTCTCTTTCCCTGCATGCGGCTCTTCGTAGGTACCCGCACCGTATGTTTTTGACGCCGACACGCACTATGTGCGGAAACTGTCTTTAGGATGCCTGCGTAAGAAGAGGTGGAGGGGGCAGGTCAGAGTCGGGAAACCAGTTCTATTTTACCGGAGCGTGAACCCCACACACGCACACTCCAGCCTCAGTCCACAATGCTCAACTCGGTGTGGTATGCTAAAAAGATGGGTCGCCGGATCATGGGTACCCTCAGGAGAACCAAGAGGCGGCGTCTGCACTTGTTGGTAGGTCTGGAACTCTGCAACAAGTAAAAGCTGCGTTTCAGTCACGGCAGTGAATTCTTTTGGTTAAGCAGATGATAAATGCTTAAACTTAGTTTTGGATGTTGACAGAAGTTACTTGATTTTCCTTTATTGTACATCATTTGCAACTGCATTAATCAGATTCACAGGAACTTAGTTATATGTGTTTTCACCCAAAAGACCGAATGGACCATATAATCACGCCTTAGATTGTGAGAAAGCAGAGTAGCGTCATTTGTTTTTTTTTGTCAGCACGTCATGGAGTCTGAAAGGCACTGATTGACAGACTGTCTCGTAAGGCCACAGTAAAGTCCTTTGTTTTGTTGTGTGAAATATGAGCATTGATCTGCGTTTACATTGTGGAAGTCACCGTGAGTATATGGTGTCAAACACACATCAGTTTGTTTCGATGAGAAAATGTTAAAGCACATATCTCTTCCCTCTGCTGCCTGGCAACCTGCGTGCCTCTGTCATGCAGCAGTGCTCGCTGTGTCCTACACACACACACACACACACACACACACACACGGTGTGCACTGCACAAAGCATGCACGTTACAGATGTGTGAATGGTAGCGGTGCTTTGCCACTGATCCAATCATGGTTGTTGAGACACTGGAAAGATTAAGCTCATTTAACTAGTCAGATTTACTGTTATGGTCCCTAGTCGCTAAACGATGCATGTGATTTGTTATCAAATGCATGTTACATGTTTAAATACCCATGGTAGCTTTGGTTGTGCCTATTTATGGGTTTGCTTGTTTGTGTGTATTTACTTTCAGTCCCTATCAAGACGCAATTGCTTTTCTATTGGCTTCTACATTTGAATCATGTAAATAATGTAACCTGCATCTTAAAACACAACAGATAACCAGCTATTTTTCAGGTGTATATATAACATAAATGGCATTCAAAATAAGGTAGACATAAAATGTTTAATTTAGAAAAACATTACAAAACAATCCAAGTGTTTGGGGATATTCAATTAGCAGTATTGAATATATGTGTAGTCTGCACAGTGAACTGAAACTCGATTTCCCAATTTGATTCTGTAGCGGACTGTGTTCCTTAACCGTTAACTTTATTTATAAATAGTAATTTTAAAAATAAAAGTTTTTTTTATGCTGCCTTATTGGCAGTGCTCCGACATACAGTTTAAGACGTATCTAGTCATTGTTAAAAGATCAGTCTTGGCAGAGTCATCAAAGTCAGTTTAATGTGCTGACGTTCTCAACAACACTGACGCTGAAAATGGGAGAAACATTGTGCCACAACGATATAGTTTCTCTCAATCCACTATCATCAACATTTACCATGGATTTATTGTAGAACACTAACTGTAACCATGGTATTATGGCAGAAATGTGTGATATATTTATATTGAATTTGATAATATTATTAAGGTAGACATGTATTGCATGTATTAAAGGAATAATGGAATATAATTCTTGTATTTTTGATTATTAAGCTATAGTAGTTTTTTGTGCATTTGTATTTATACCAAATGTCATTAGCCTACTGTTTTTTTTTTCATAACAAATACAAAAAAAAATATATACTTTTTACCTTAAAATAATGGTAATGAGGTGCTAAATGTGGTTTTAACTGTGGTTATTGTGATCTTCAAATGAATGATACTATGGGAAACCAATAGTTGGTTTTAATGAGTAGAATCCTAGCTTATACAGTCAGAATATGTAAATTTTACTTTATAAAAATTGGGTTGTTCCAAATTTTTAAAGATGTTACTGTTTTTGTTAATAAAAATAAATGTATATCCACATCCATACTCAAGCACAAGCTACTGTTAACTCAAACTACTGTAAAAATGTATGTTTGTAAGAGACAAAGCATGTACCTTAATATTATTAATATTACACGTGCGGTGCGATCAAATCAGGTGTTGGTGTCACCATCTGCAGAACTCTCAACTGTTACTCTAGAGCCTTGCAAAAGTTATTTAGGAAGCTTTTTCTTAATACTTTTCCCCCATTTTCCATTACTTGCAAATACTTCAACCTACATTAGACCAAACACTAACATATATTTGAGATGGGTACCAGTAAATCATGTTTGTGCTTTAAAAGTTAATCTGGTGCATCCGAGTGCATTAATGTATTGAGGATCTCTCTTTTGATAAAAGTAATTTCATGGGTTCTAGTTTTGGGCAGGATCGTCATCAGCAGCAGTTATTTCATGTTCCCTGAACAGGACAGGCTTTTATCAGAGACTGAATACAGAGAAAAGGTGGTGACAGGACTAGCCAATACGTCATTTGTGGATTCTGACTTCGCTATCAACATCTATTGAGAACCTGACCAGCCGTCTGACCCTGTCAATAGCTGGCCTAATTTGTCTGCCATTGTGTGGCCTACGGAAGATTTGAAAACGGATATGCAGCATTAGGTGCCCATTCTAACTATAGAGAGATTCAGACGTTACCTTCATGCAGTTGCTGTTTTAGTTGCACTTTACTTTTAAGGTGTTAAGACAGTCAGATCTGTGAGTTACTATTATTGGTGTGGATTTCCCGTGCTGCTCAGTGCTGCTGCATGGTGGTTTAATTGTCAATTAGCAAGGTGACAGGATGGCTCAGTTCTGAGAGGCGACTATAAATGGGGTTTGCTGGCATCTAATTAGATATGCTCACAGTGTATTCAGGGATAATGTGGAATTTATTATTGATGTCCTGCCATATCTATTGGCAATCTTTTCAGTAGGAGGTGGTGGTTTAGCATTGTTGTCTGGGATGCCATCTTACCCTCCGAATCAATAGTTAAAGCTAAATCCTGACAAGCCAATTCTTCAGTATAATTCAGTGGCGTTTATATGCAGAAGGCTTTATCTGACTACATGAGGGGATGCAACACTATCACAGCGTTTGAGCCAGCATGGTGTTGACACGCGAATGATAATGTTTTCGTACCATCCAGTCCCTGCTGTAGGCTCTAGTGCACTAATGAATATGTCAACAGATGAAGCCGAAGAGCATGTTTACTGTGGCTTCTGGTGCGAGACAGGGGACCGGAGCCTGCACGGGAAATCCTGCTGGCTCTTTTAGATGTGCGAGCAGTTGCCATGGCTTTATGCTCCTAAGGGAGTGGAGGCTGAGCCTGGGTGACAAAATCAGCCAACTCATCCGGCACCTGTGGCACATCTACGGAAATGTTGAACGGAAGAGGTTCCCTCTGAGTACCGGTGTTAAAGATTGGGTATGATATCCACAGCGAATGGTAATGCTACTGCTCTGGACCTGGAGAACAACTCATACTTTTTTGTGTGTTTTTTTTTTCCAAAAAGAAAAATAATTTTTTTGTCTAATTACTGACCACTGCTACACTTTTGATGGTATGGGAAAGCCTTCTTGGAGGAATGGAGATTGAACTTAATTTTGGAATGATGCATGTTTGGGTCCTGGTTTTCACTTTTTAAAAAAATCTGAGGATCAGTTTTTTAACACTTGGAAGTATTGATGGCTGGGCTGAGTGACATTCCCAATTGGACTTGGATAGGCAGCTGTTGATCATTCAATGGCCTTTAAATTTAGTATCTTGGAATCACATCGAATTGCACAGATGGTTTCATCGGAACAAAGTAGTGCCAACTCGTAATTGGTTCAGCTTCTGATCACCGTCTTTGAGTTTGCTTCCCCAGCTTCTTGCGGCTGATAAAAAGGCAGCTAGCTTTGCATAGAATACTTAATTTCTTCTTTTCATCTGAAGTTCATCTGAGGTTGGATGGTTGTTGCTGTTTCACTGGCCAAGTCTTGAACGGAATGGAGGATCCAGGGTCACGAGGCTTTGTCCTGATGAAAACTCCTGATATGGCCCAGCACAGGAAGCCACACTCATAATTAAGGAAGTTGTTTGGAAATGCTCTTAGACTTTGACTAGATTTGTTTTCCTGTCTTTGTCATCGACACACTCCCGAGAAGTGACTGGCGTGCATCCATAGTACATTTGCAGTGATGAACTACATTTTCGGTGGAAACACCCTGTACCCCAGGGGAAGTCGAGGCGGCAGCACCAGTTCGTCTCATGGTGGTTCATCTGGACCCAAGCTCAGACAGTGGTCCATACGTAGTTCCTCTAAGGAGACTCCAAAACAGACCCCGTCCCGCTGGCGCCGAGTCCTCGCCACCCTCACGCACCTCAATACCTTCTCTGACTGCATCATATCAAGCACGAGTCGGGTAAGTTCTGCAAGCTCATGCAGGGGTGCCACAGGACACAGACATCAAGAGATAATGTTAGATTTCAATCCTTATGCGTCAATGACAAGTTATCACTTTCAAATAAACATGCTATGTGATTCAGTGTTTACTTCCACTCGGCCGTGTTTATAAATTGATATACAGGTGAGCTAACAGTGTTGTTTAGTATAATTTTTTCAATTTTATATTTACCCAGATTGCAATGACCGATTATGAACTTTTGAAAGGAGTTTGTTAAAAATGTAAACAGTTTAATTTAGAGCACACAAAACTCCCTTGAAGATATATGCTTTATATTATATTATAATATATTATATTATAATGTTATATCATACTGTTGTTTGCAGTGCTGTAGCCGACCATGTAATTAGTTATCCTATTATTCTTTAATCATTGAGCTTGCACTATGTGATCGGCGCATATACATGTTTCTCAAATAATGCCACTACATGTGGTAGCAGAATTTCTTGCCCAATCTCTTGTTCCTTTGTAATTGTAGTCAGCTGAAAATTATTTGACCTATAGCAACAGTTCAGCTGAAGGTCGCAGAGATAATTGAACAGTTTAATCCCCTCATACAGTGTAAAAGAAACGGATAGATCTTTGCACATGCAAACATGCAAGTATTATGCCAAAACTCTGTATACTTTGTTATAAATTTCAATTCAAATATCCTTTCACTAATTAATACTAAATTGTATTTTCCATTTACAATTTACAGTTGGTATTATTATGTGTTACTTAGTAGGGAACATGCAAGCAAAATTGTCCAGGAACCTTGTGTTGGTTGTGTGGCCAGTAGGTGGTGCTGGAACTGCATTGTTTTCGGAGGTAAAATGGCTTGCTGTAAACTTGATCTGAATCCTGATCACATCCTTAATTTTGGATTTAAGTCTCTCACTTGCAAATAATTACATGAGCAAAGTTTAAGAAGCTTAAACCGTAGTCTACAGGGGGCACACTATTATTATTAATAATACCATTATACTGTTAATACAATTATTATTATCATATTTTTTTTAAGCATTCAAAGAGTTAACTTTTCAACTTTTCAGCACTTTTCAAATTACAAATAGACTATAATAGATTCTCACTCGGACACTGTAACATGACATTTATTAAATTGCACTTTGACCTGCTCATTTTGTTCGAAGTTCATCCCAGCTGACATGCGTACTATAAGTGCTGAAGCAGTGGTTGTTAACAGCTTGGCACACTCAGACTCATCAGTTCAAATCCACTTATAAAATCAGCCTCCAATCCAATGGCCTGTGTTGTCATGTCAACGCATGGCTATTCTAGGCCATTTATCTATTCATAATATTCCCAAAGGAAAGATCCTTTGCATCTATACACTTATGGTAAGCCATCTGTCACAAAAAGGGTCATATGTAATATGCATTATTTTGTATGTATGTACTGTTGTATATGTATTCTTTTATTAATGAGTGCCATCGATAGAATGAAACTGAAATTCAGACCACAAACAAAGATTTGTGCATTTCAGGCGTTAGAATCTAATGGACAATTGACTTAAAGAGAATTTTATATATAATTTCGGCAACACTGTACAATCAGGTCTCATTTGATACTAACATGTCATGAACTAACAATGAGCAATACATTAGTTAACATTAACAACACTTGCATTAGTTAATAAAAAACAGCTGTTGTTTGTTAATATTCCCTCCCAGTGCATTAACTAATGTTAACAACTACAATTTTTGATTTTAATAATGTATTAGTAAAAGATGAAATTAATCACACAAAGATTAATAAATGCTGTAGAAGTGCAATTCATTATTAGTTCATGTTAAATAATGTAGTAACTAATGGAACCTTATTTTCAAGTGTTACCATATTATCTAAGTCATCCTGACTATGATCATGCAGAACATCAGAGAAAAGCTCCCCACAAATGTCAAGCTGACTCAAGGAATGCAAGGAGGTCAGATATTCTTAATTATGTGGGTGAGGAGCTGTTTGCTAGATGGATCCCCCTCATGCGAGGTTACAGTCGCTCTATGTGTGTTGGCGCTGTTTCAGCAGGCTGGCTTTGTATGTGAATCGGAGCTCAGCATTGATTATTCATGCCAGGAAAAAGCCCCTCCACGCCTGATGCCTTTGCCCATTGGAGCTCTCTAATTGGCATGAGAATCCAAAGAGATGAGAGGAAGGGTGAATGAGAGCAACACTGAGCGCGTAAGAGGATCGTTGCGCACACCAACGCGTGAGAGACTGGGGCTGAATTTCCCTCCAATCGCTGTTGCCAAGGCACTGCACCAAAACACAGCAGCTTTTTCTACGTCAATCTTGTTCTCCTAAAATTTGACGTCGTCTACTAACGTCCACGTGCCGACCATGACGACCTTCTACTCTGGCCATGAGTACGGCATTCGGAGAGCAGACAGCTGTGAGAAGAGGAATGACCCTCATGCTCGAGTCAACCTCAGGCAGAACCTGCCATCCACCTCCATCCTCAAGCAACCGCATCTCCAGCAGATGGTGAGCCAGGAGGGCTGCTACAACTCTTGCACCCTGCCCTTAAACATAGGGAAGACCAGGACCAAGTTCCTTAATCTGCGTGACAGCGTGAAGAAAAGCCCCACCAAGAGCACGGCTAAAGTGAGTGGACCAGGGGAGAGGTTTTCCTTTTGGGCCTCTGTGTCATTCGATAAGGTGAGTTAGAGGATAGGGATGAGCAGCTCCACGCTTTGGACCGTAATTGACTTTTCTACTACTTGTTATTAAATTAGGTTCCTCCATTTACACTCATGGCTGGTGTGCTCTCTTACATTTTTGTTGATCTTGATATATCTCATTCACTATCGTGTCTCTTTAATCTGCAACACTGGACGCAGTATTTGTCGGCTCCTTAGTGTTTTCTGGTTTGTAACTGCATTTCTTTGTAGTTTCCCTGCCCCGCATTCTCCTAGCAAATTTGTGGGTAGTTGCGTTTTATATATGCACCTTTTTTTTCCCTTTCAGATGTCAGTTATTATCAGGTCGTCCATGTTTTTCCATGTTAAGTTTAGAGCAATTAATCCCACAATTAAGGGTCTATAGTGGGACGCCAAAGTGGAACTCCATTCGATTGTATTGACAAGCCCTAATGGTAGTTTCCGTGCAGATCGCGTGTTAGGGGTTTAGGCACCAAAACAATTAAAGTGGCATCAGTATTGTATAAAATCAAGCAAACCCTATATATGGGCCAAAGACAAAAATGGGGCTTCAATATAGTTCCCGTTAGAGTTAAATGTATAGTTTTTACGCTTTTTGGCGTTTTACAGTGCCTTTTAACTCGTGACATCTAAAATGAATCAATAACAAATTAAACAATACAAAAATGCATTAAAATAATAATATTTATTAAGTTTAACAATTCTTTTCAGTGCTAAACATCTTTATCTGTATGTATATATATTTATGCTAATCAAGGCTGTGTTTATTTAATTTAAAAAAAAAAGTTTGTTGGCAAAGTTGAGTTTCACGATCATGACTCTAAGCTTAAGTGTCACATGATCCTTCAGTGATCATTCTAATATTATGATTTGGTGAAGTAGTAACATGCATTATTTGATGCTGATAAATGTTTTTGTGGAATCCATGATTTTATTGTAAAATGCATTGTTAGCATGAACTAAAAATGACCAGTACTTCTAGAGGAAGGGTCTTTAACTGCGGGTCTGCAGCTGCACTGCAGGGGATTAGCCAATTAATGTTTGATCATAAATAATTTTTTGATGACTGATTTTTTAGTCTTTGTAAAGAGGGTGGTCTTTGCTTGCTTTCGAGGTTATATATAATCCCTTATAAGTTTTGTTTTTCATGATGCAAATAGGACCAATGTCTTTTACATAGCTTTTACATTTTATAAAATTTTGGATGTGACATCTACATATAAATGCAGGATTCATTCCAAAATTGCAATTGACAGTGATATGGCATGCCAAAATAGACCCAGTACGTGCAATGTAAATGCAGACTAATAGATTAATAGAAACATATTCATATCATTATATTTTTTAAATTCAGTTCCAGTTATTTGTAAAGTAAAAACCTAATCTTAAACGTCTCATTGTATATTGTCTTGTTATGGTGGAGCCTTTGCTTACACGTTAAATCTGCACTTTACTGGAGAACCCTCACTAATTTCAGATACTCAGTGATTCAATTCTTAATTGTCCTTCTCACACTGAAAATTAAAACTTTGATGTTTTAGTAAATTTGAGGCTAAATTTGTAATTGTCCAACTAACTTGTAAAATTAAAATGTATGAATCTGCAAATTGATTAAAATCATTTACAACTGTGACAAAATTATGAATTGTTGATTTTTATCGCAACATGGATGTTTGTTATGCTTTTTTTTTGTAAAATTGACAAAGTTTATTTAATAAGCAAGTACATCATTAATCATTTTCCAAACCGTTTTTTTTTTTTTTCTTTTGGTCACTATGGTTAACCTATAATAAGTGTTTATATTCCGAACTATTTAGACTGGTATGGCCATTCCAAACTGTTTTCTGTGGCAAAATGAATGAAAACACAGAAGTGTGTAAATCCTAAATAGACACTTTAATTTCTGACTGTGTGAGATGCCTTCAAACTTTCTTTCTAGATAGATACAGTGTTAATTGTGAAACCGGTCCATATTGTACATCAGTGGCTGAGAATCGCCTGTGATCTCAGTTGGGGGATTGCGAGTGTTATGTCCGAGTAACTCCTCCAAGCCATTCCCCAGGCTGGATGTCAAATAATGACGTGGACATCTGCCTTGTCATAGTGTTACAGTCATGTCCATGAATGTGTAACTCATCGTTCTGCTTGTTGTCACACAGCTCAGTAAACATTAGCAAGAGTCTAATTAACACTATGAACACAAACAAATCCAAGTTCACATGCATCATAACATAACGCAACATGGCATCATGACTTTTGCGTAAACATACATGCCACTTTCAAGTCAAAATACACATTTTGAGCTATCCGCGGTATGCATGCATGTCGTTAAATGTCAGAGTGATTCCACATGTATGTACACGCTGTTAAATGTCCGAGCGAAATTAAGCAAAATATAGATCTACATCTGGGCAGCAATATTTTTTTTTCCTAGGATGGTAGGGGAAGACTCATAAATGGAATTAACCCCAGTGATGGGTATACGTTTAGGGATGGGTTTTGAGTAGGTCATATATTTATATATACAGTAATGTAACGTTAAGTCAACGGCATTCATAAACACGCTGAAAAGCGATTATGCGTGTTGATAGCACGCCAAAATCAAAATACGAATTGGTGTGCAATGGTAATACATACGCCATTTCATGAGAACGGTCTGCAGATATCAGCACAATATCATAACAGAAAGGCCTTTATATAAGTGTTATGGAACTGTTTGATTTTCAGAGTTCCTCATACTTTTTCCCCGATTTATTACTTGGTTATGGTTTGAGTCCTAGATTTTAATCTTTTGCATACCAAAATATTGTCATAATGTCATTGTCATGCTCCTTTACCTCTTGACTTGACTTTTTTGAACTTAGCCTCTTCTTGGAAAAATTGGCATTTTAATATTTCTCTCTTTGCAGATGAGAACATTGTCTCCCTTAAAGCTGATCAAATTTTTATTTTTAAGCATCTATAATCCAGCAGACGTCTCTGACTCTGAAGGCATATATAAGAGGCCATATTATTAATTATGCCACTAACAAAAGAAAACACTCTTAAGAAAAGCAAATCTTTCTTGCAAATGAGATTTCTTGTTTGGATGAACAATATGCCAGGTCTCCTACACCGGACCTGTATAAGAAACGTCTTAAACGGAAATCAGAGTATGATTCGCTTTCTTCCAATGAAACAGAGAGCCTTTTGAGAAGAACTAGAAGTGTTTATTGTTTATTTATCTAATGTGTATTGAAAAAACTCATAAAAAGCATTTAGCGGTGTTGCTTTGTGCCGAGTAAACAATTGATTAGGCTAAGACGCAATCATTTACTCACCCCCATGTCATTCCAAATCCATAGGACTTTCATTCATCTTTAAAACAAAAATTTTGTCCATTAAGTCCATAAATGCCATTCATTCATTTTGATACTTCAAAAAGCATATAAAGACTTTATAATATTAAACTATATGAATTGAGTGGTTTAATCCAAGTCTGATAAAGAGATACAATCGCTTTATAGACCTTATGTAGCCCTGCCCCTTTTCAGCATTGCGCTCATTGTCTTTTGTCTTCTGGTCTGTAATTTCACAGTGACCTTGGAGATTTATGAATGAACGGCTCGTTTTAAAATCTTCCTGGTCTACTGACATTCGTTAAGACATCTGCTTTAAACACTACAATCCACATGAGAACTTTCGTTAACTTTACAATAAATAAGTCCACTTTACCAGCTAATAACTCCAAGATGAAGATGACAAAGATGGCTGCCCGCTTGTTTCTCTTGTGCATATGATAACATTAGTTTTTTTTATTCTATTCACAGATAAACATTGATCAACACGCATCAAATATGGTTAATGGCAGCTCACCTGTACTGTACTTGCTTGAAATGAAAACAAACCTCACTTACTTGGAGAAGCAGTAATGTACTTGCATGATGTACGAAACATCATTCAAGCAACTTAAGTTTACCATATTTAATGCGCTCAATGGTTGTGTTGATCTATGTTTATATGAGAATAGAAGCCCAAATTAAATTTGTTAATCATATAAAGTGACCGTCTCATCAAAAGACTATTGGTAAACCGCTCAATCCATATGGATTACTTTTACAATATCTTTATGAACTTTTTGAACGAGAAAGCTTTGGTGGAATGCATAGCAATTTGAGTGAACTATCACTTTGAACATGTTTTGTAACAAGCTGGACATTAATAGAACTCTAGAGGGGCTTTGCATGTTTGCATTGGCTTTGTTGATTATGTCAGGAGTAACTGTACCATGTGCTGCTGGGTGGATTATTGCCGTATCATTCACATGCTCATTTCCATTCTCCCCTCATCTGGATTCTTCAATAATCACGAACATCCCCCCGCCCTCCACCTTCAGATTTGCTTCAATCTTGCACACATTCTCATACAGACACCTATTTGCACCCATCCTCCATGGCTGGTTCCTGTGCAATGATGTTCATTGTTGTGTTGTTGTGGATGTATATGTGAACTGACCTCTCCCCTTCCATGCTATTGTTCAGCAGACAGATGCTGTCCCACCCTCCACTCTCATAATCCCTGTGATCCCAATCTCCACTGTCCCTGCGGAGTCCGCTGTCATCTCTCCATCGACGTCACAGGTCTTTTTTTTCTTTCTCTATTTTCCCACTCCCCCCTCCCTTCTTTTTTTTTTTTTTTTTTTGCTCTCTTCCTGTTGGTCATTTTTTCTTGATCCCTGCCATTCTCTGCTCGTTGATGGGGCTGAAGGATTATCGGCCCTAGAGTCGGGTAAAGTACCACGACTCCCCTTGACTAATAGCATCTGCGTGTCAACCAGCCGGGGGAAGTGGAAAGCTCCACAGAAAGACAGACAGAGAGATTGACCAAGCAAGAGAGAGAGAGGATTTAATTTTAGGCTACTTTTGGCTCATAATAGCATTCATGCTTCAGCATTGCATGTTCTGCAGTATAAAATGCCATGTACGTACGTATGCTGTCAGTGCTGTGTTAATCTGGTGTGAATGCCAGTGGTGGTAAATGTAGCATCATGTGGAGAGTAAGTGAATATACCTTTGCTGTGTAGAATGCTGCAAGCTTAACACGGCTTTCCCTACTTATTGCATCTATTAAACGATTTGAGTTCCAGGTTCAGTTTGGATGGAACAAGAAATGTGCTGCAATCGATGCCTTAACTGGACTGTTTTCTCTTGCAGGCAAATCCTCCCCCTGTCGTGGTAAACACAGAGAGCTTGGATTCAGCTCCATATGTAAGTTTTCTTTTCACTTATTTGCACTTTATTTACTTTTTTTCTCCATTTTGAAATTCATAATTCCCTCAGACCAGCATGCGACATAGTTTTATCGGTTTCCTTTTTTGTAAGCAAGCTGTTATTGCCAAGTTACTTTTGATGATGCCTCCATGTCATGGATTTTCAATAGAACCTGGATATTCAATGAGAAAAAATATTGGGGGGACGGGCTCTTGACTTTATATATCTTGAATTGATTGGATTGAGTTGGCATCCTGTACCAGTATGGTGACTGGAATGTGATGCCTAAATACACTCTTAAAAAGGTGGATACAATAGCTTGTCATTGGGCCAGTACCCTCAAAGGCACATCTTTGAACCTCATTTACACCTAAAATGTTGTTATATTATCCTAAGGGTACATAGTACTTGTAAAATAAAAGCATAAAGCCACTTCAGAGGCAGAGCAAGTTATCACATTTTGATGAAAACAATGAAAAATTTGAAGACAATAATGTCTGAAATCTGAGGTACTATAAGTATAGTCTATATCTTAAACTCATGTTGACAAGATATAGTTTCTTCCAGCCATATTTTATTTATTGCACTTGGTGCTACTGGATTCTGATTTAAGTCACTGACTTTGAGTCAAGTACCAGGGTATCTCTGGACCTTCAATGTCATGATAGCGTAGAGATTCAAATATCGTTTCTAAGGACCATTAGTCAAGTGTGGTGTTCATTCAGCACTCTAGTGAACTGACATCTCTTGGGTTTGTTTTCCACTTCATTTCCCTTGAGTCTTCCTGTGGAGTAGTGAGGTCAGTAGTCTTGATTGTGCCACTCAGGGCCACTACGTCTGTTTTTCTCATCAAGCGCCACACATTCAACCTCCACTCTAGCCTTTCTGCTGGATCAGCAGTGCTGCAGGTTCTGGGTAGCATACAGAGCATCATGGGACTTTTTGTCTTATGTGATCGGGGACCATAATTTACTCCGTGTGGAAATTATGTTGTGAAGCCAAGTGGGGTGAGAATAATGTTTTTAGGTTGGCTTGTTTACAGGAAACTACATTATGTTGGCGGTGTTGCTGTGGCTCCATTGAGATGATAATTAAATCAGGCTAATATCTCTGATCATTTATTGAATTTGTTGATTTGAAGATATACTAGCTACCAAAAACAAGTTGAGTGAGTGAGTGTGCATCTGCGCGAGTGAGTGAGCGAGAGTGATTGTGTGTCTGCGCGAGTGAGTGTGTGTCTGAGCGAGAGTGAGTGAGCAAGATTGAGTGTGCGTCTGCGCGAGTGAGTGTGTCTGTGCAAGTGAGTGAGCGTGAGTGGGTGTGTGTCTGCGCGAGTGAGTGTGTCTGTGCGAGTGAGTGAGCGTGAGTGGGTGTGTGTCTGCGCGAGTGAGTGAGCGAGAGTGATTGTGTGTCTGCGCAAGTGAGTGTGTGTGTGTCTGAGCGAGTGAGTGAGCGAGAGTGAGTGAGCAAGACTGAGTGTGCGTCTGCGCGAGTGAGTGAGCGAGAGTGAGTGTGTCTGGTGAGTGAGTGTGCGTCTGCGTGAGTGAGTGAGCGAGAGTGAGTGTGTCTGGTGAGTGAGTGTGCGTCTGCGAGAGTGAGTGTGCCTGCGTGTTTGACAGAGTGAGTGAGCAAGACTGAGTGTGCGTCTGCATGAGTGAGTGAGCGAGATTGAGTGTGTCTGCGTGAGTGAGCGAGAGTGAGTGTGTCTGCAGAAGTGAGTGTGTGTGTGTCTGAGCGAGAGTGAGTGAGCAAGGCTGAGTGTGCGCTGCACCGAGTGAGTAAGTGAGTGTGTGTCTGTGCGAGTGAGTGAGCGAGAGTGAGTGAGCGAGAGTGAGTGTATGTCTGCGAGAGGGGAGTGTGTCGTGCGAGTGAGTGAGCGAGAGTGATTGTGTCTGCGCAAGTGAGTGTGTGTGTCTGAGCGAGTGAGTGAGCAAGAGTGAGTGAGCAAGGCTGAGTGTGCGTCTGCGCCAGTGAGTAAGCGAGAGTGTGTGTGTGTCTGTGTGAGTGAGCGAGAGTGAATGTGTCTGCGCTGAGTGAGTGAGCGAGACTGAGTGTATTCCTGCGCGAGTGAGCGAGACTGAGTGTGTGTCTGCGCAGTGAGTGAGCAAGCAAGAGTGTGTCTGCATGAGCGTGTGTGTGTGCGAGTAAGCGTGTGTCTGCCGATCTGATTGAGTCAGTGTGTCTGCGCGATTACAATTTATTGAGTGAGTGTGTGAGAGTGAGTGTGTGTCTGCGCGAGTGGGTGATTGAGTGAGCGAGAGTGAGTGTGTGTCATAGACTGTAAAAAATATGGACAAAGCGTCTGTGACGTCACCCATAGACTCTGAAGAACGGTTTGAGGCTGTTTATGGGGGATGGGGCGCCATACTGGAAAATCTTGGAAAATACTAAACACAAAAGTTTCAGAAAGGATACAGAGGTGGTATGATGTGTTGTGTTTATTTACTGCAATTTATGCAGCATTAACAATAAAATACAGACATCACAAACCCACATGAGCTATCGGAAACCCCAGCCATACATCAAATTTTCCTCATAACTTTAAGCATAAACTTTAAAACTCACCTGTATCTTTATGCTTTAAATGAGTTTCTATCGAAACTGCATTTGACTTAAAAGATCTAGAAGCTCTAACAGTTCTCCACTTTGGGACTATATCGCTCTTCCGAAGGCAGGAGTTCAAATTTGAAATACAAAATGTGATATGTATCATCTAAAATGGTCAACGAGCTTCTAAGATAGTTTGTCTCTCACAGAGCAGAAAACCTTAACTGTACTACAGAGTAGGTGTGTAACGGTTCACAAAATTCATCGGTTCCGATACGATACACTTGTGTCACGGTCTGGTTCGGTACGTTTCAAATACAGCAATTTTATTAAATTATATTTTTCTTAACTAACATCATAAAGTATGGTATTTTTTAACTTTGAGCAATGATGGAGTTACATCTTGACTTTTCTTAGGAACATATAAAACAAAACAGCTCCTTGGACAAAATTAAATGTAATATTGTAGTAGTTATAAACAAAGGTTTTATTTTAGATTAACATTTGAGGGCAGCAATTGTATTGATAATGTCAAAATACAACCGACGTGATGTTACTTGAAAGCATTATAGCCTACTATTTGTCTATTCCTGCCAAACTTACAGATAGTAGTGTTATACAGTAAATCCATGGTGAATGTTGCTGATCTGTGGACACTGGATAGTTCATTCATGGCACAAAGTTTCTTCCTGGTTTCCCCGTCAGCGCTGTTTGATCCGTTAATAACGGAGAACTGTGAATGTTTCTCACTAGATCTCGCAGTGATGTTATTACTTCAATGGCGAATTCAAATGTTTTCTTGACTAGATTTGGCTGTGTAGTAACAGTGCTGATCAAGATCGGCTCGCTGCTGCATTGGTCCAAACTGATAAACGGTCGTCATCCAGACAACCACACAATAACGAGTAGCTCAGTTTTGTCCAGATTACATCACATTTGCCGTTTGATGTCGGGCAATGTTGTGGTCACGCCAGCGTCTCTTACATTATGATCGCGCTTGCCACGCGCCTAAATTTGAATAACGAAATGTTGGTCAGCAGGAAAAATGAACCGAACGAAACCGTTTGGTTCAAAAATGCATGCCGAACACCAAACCGAAAGCCTCTGTACCGAACGGTTCAATACGAAGACGTGTAATCTGTTACACCCCTACTACAGAGCCTGTAATTTTTGACCCTAGGTTAACAACTCTCTGCAATTGTTATCTGCTTTTGATACTTGATCCATAAAACCAACAAATCATATTCAGAGGTTAAAACTCATTCAATAAAAGATCTATAAAACATGATCAGTATAGATTTGTTTACATAGAAAGACTTAAGCTTCCTCAAAATATATAATCGTTTCTGAACTTTTGATACAACAAGATTTTAACTTTAGTTTAACTTTTCATCTATAACTTTAAAATCTTTGCTCTAATGCATCACTAGCCATGTTTCCATTCGACACGTTTTTATCCGAATTAAGTGATATCGAATGAAAAATGCCTTATGGAAACAGTAAAATTCGATGAAATTTCTTGAAATTGACTCAAATGAAATACGATCAGGTCTCATCAGATTTTCTTTTGATCGATATACGGCTATAAAAGCTGATGGAAACGTTATTTGCAAAATAAATAATGAATTGCGATTAAGTTTTATGACCTTTTATGGTTGCAACACGTCAGATGTTACACAACACGCACACATGGCGGATGTCAACAAAGACAGATCTAAGTGGACAAAGCAAAAAAAAAGTTGTCCCAGAACTGATGGAGCGCTGTCGTTCCCACACCACAGTCACCTCCGCTGTCGTCTGGCATTTACGTGCATCGGCATCATCATAGCAATGTTTATAGCTATGATTATAATGTTTTTTTCTTAGGTTAGTTTTGCTTGTTTTTACGTGGCTTGGTTGAGTTCTAATGTATAATGTGGTCTGTTATTTCTGGTTAACAGACTGCGGCGCTGCTATAACACACCGTTGCCATGGACGCAGTTCAGAGACGGAACAGACCATTTTCTTTAGCAGAAGCAATACTCGTTTTTAAATCAATAAACTCGTTTTTAAGTCAATATTTTGTTTCAAATTATTGATTTATTTATTTATTTGGTTGATTTATATGTAATAAGCAGGATAATAATATATAGCGAGGTGGTTGTTATAGCGAATACAACCCCTTCAACAACCGCCTCGCATACATTATCCCATACATATGTCGCTATCAGCTGGCACATACCGGTAAGGCATTATTGAGCTTCAACTTGTAAAAAAACTTTAACATTTGTTGGTAGATGGAGCGATCCGTTTGGTCTAACAAAACTTTGTTCGCAAAAGTTTGCTTTAATGTTGTTCGATTCAGTGTGAAAATGAATGGAAACACCTTAAAATGTCTCAAATCAATTCGATATACCAATTTGATCGCAAAACAGCATGTGACGTCATTACTTACAGGTTTTTATTCGCTTTAAAGCCATTTGATGGAAACACACTTTCACCAGCTTTATTCGCATGTGTTTTTTTACCGAACTTCAGATAATTCGATTGACAAGTAGATGGAAACATGGCTACTGAGTATTGGGCGGTGTTTGTGGTTTGTTCCTCCTTGGACTCCTCTTGATAAATTCTCAGACCTTGCCTTTTCAGAAAAACTCTGACCCAGTCGCCTTGCCATAACAATTTGGCTCTTGTCAACGCCTTTTCTCCTGATTGTTTGCTTATACCATTTAATCCACCCAGACCTTTATATGTGCCTTGTTAGGAGATGATCAGCGATTATTCTCTTCACCTGTGACTCGTCAATGGCAAATAATAAAAAAAAACAATAAGGAATCCATGTATGGCCCCTTAAGATACATTTCTCTTTGCAGATTATACACCAAGTGATGGCAATATGAGCTCAGAAGGAGTTGCCAGTTTCATTCATTGTTTTGTTATTCATAATACGAAGCAAAATATGGTTATAAATAGGGATGCGGAAATGTTTTGTATGGATTGATTATTGGCCAATATTTCTTTTTTATTTATTTATTTATTTATTTATTTACTGGATGTGTATTCGCATATTTGACATATCATATATCAAATAATATATCATTTTGTTATCTGCTATTCATAACAAGAACATTCATTGTAAATCCCTAGTTACAAATGCTTTTTCCAAAATTTGTTTATCTCCGTAACCAAAGTTGTTTTAAATGATGGAGATAGTGGAGTTTTACAGTTTTACTTGGTCTGTTTGCATTGTTTTATTTTCCTGAATGAACTCTCATTGACTTCCTGTATACCCCACATATGCAATAGTCTACTAAACAATCCATGAAATGAATATAGTTCTCCTGTAAAAGATAATGAATTGAGTATTGAAATGTGTAAATAGTCTCTGACATGTTGTTTTATTTACAGGTTAACGGTACCTGATGCTGACTTTGAGTATGAGGAGATTACACTGGAAAGGGTGAGTGGACTGACTAGTACCGCTTTTGTTCTCTGGTTTCTCCATACAGCTGTTCCTACAGGCCACTAAGGGGACTTTCGTTCAAAACAAAGCATGTTTTGCTTGAAAAATCGGTAATGTGAAAGCTGTTGTGCGATCTCGGGAGCGCACCGAACTCGAAGGCTACCTGTAGTTGTGGATCTGTGGTGTAATTCACTTGAATGTGTGTTTTAGCTGATGATGATGATGATGTCACTAGTTCAACAAAACAAATGTAGGGGATGACAGTGGTGATTTACCCTGGATATGAGCGAGAGCGAACCTGCAGTGTAATTGTGCAGCGAGTACAATCAGATGAATCAAATTTAACACACATACAGTAGATTAGAGTTGTTCACTCTGATGCACATAATAGCACCAAAAAAAAAAAAAACCCAATATATTGGCCTGCGTTCTGTTTTCAATTAAAGAGAGGAACTTATAGCTCAACTGCGTGCTTTGAAATAACACACCAAAAGTTCATTCACAATAATCTGGTAAAGTAAATCTGGTTGGTTTTGATTTAGTATTGACTGATAACAATTTGCATAGCATACAGGACAATCAAAAAATCTGTATTAGAGCTGAGCAGTGTGCTGATGAATCTTTTTCGAATTGAATCACAGATATTTCTCCTCTGAACAGCTTGTGTAACACTGACTCGGGTTACTGTGTACTTCTCCCGCAGCCATTCCTAAAGTACAAGCGAATACACAACCAAAGCTTTAAATACTCATCTGCAGTGACTCCATTTAACAGTTCAAAGTCTGTCAATTAAAATGCAATGCATCAGAGCCATCAGCACTTGAGAAAGAATGAGAAACGCTCTCTCGACTAACCGACTCACTCTATCTCTGCAGAGTTCTCAGGGAGGAAAAAAGAGCACCATCTTGCCTTCTACAGTCAAGACTTAATCCCGACTCTGCCTAAGGCCCCCCCCACCCTTCCCTTCTCATCATGCTTTTTTTTGTGACCCAATTCAGCACTGCTCTGTAGTGCACATTTATTAACTCTGCATAAATAAACAATGCTCCTCCACAAGCTGTTGTCAGCTCAACTTTAAGCCTGCTTCTTAATCGCAATAACAGAATAACTTGATGTTGCAATCCACAACTGGAGCGCTGGAACTGTTATTTTTTTTTTTAGTCTGGGCATCGTTTCTTTATGCATTTTGTCTTGTTGGCTTATAATAGTTAGCCTGTGACCTAAAAATCCACATTATTAGAGCATTCTTCTTAACATGTTTTGAGTATCACTGTAAAAAGGCAGTGACAAAATTACAGTATTAAGTACTACAGCAAATTCTGGCCATTGTTATTGACTTAGAGTTTGACTAACAGTGGTGAGAGCTATTTCTTTGTCCACGGCTGCAACAAACAAATCAATATAACCAATACAAATACAATAGTAAAAGCAGTTAACAGCAGAGCAAGCTGTAGCCCTTTTTATTGTGGCATTTATTTTTAGGACCGCTAACAATTATTTAAATTATTTCTTAGATTTATTGGATACAAGTCTTTTTCTGTATTTTCTTAAAAATGCAAATCTAGCTCACTGTTCTCCTGCAAGTGATGTGCAAATAAAGGCCATAAAACAGTTCCAAATGTATGAATGTAGCTGTGCTGTACATGTGCAGAAAAATGTTCAAAATAGAAACGTTAAAAACTGCAACTTTCTCCACAATATTAAGCACCATGGGTAAATAAATAAAATTATAGATGTGAGATTTCAATTAAATGTTTTAATATAAAAGTAAAATGCAAGTTGTTGAAGTTATGCAGGCACTTTAAATGGTGCAATCCATACTATAGAGTTTTATTATACATTTGGCCTTTGACGTATATTTTAATGTTTTAGCCGAAATACTGATATTTTAAATTTGTTAATGAATTAAGGCTAGCAAAACAATATTTTATTTATAATTTTCCTGTAATGCATTTACACTCACAATTAACAATTTGAAATTGCAATTTTGTTAATACGCACAATAAATATAGCTAATTTTTTTTAATTGAAAATGCATTGCACAACATGGTAATAATGTCAATCGCTTATGTGCGTCAGCGTCTTCAAGCGAAGGTTTTAAGCAAACCCTGTTAATACACATTTAGTGTTGATAAATAAATAATTATTTCTTTACTTATGCAGTGTGTATAATTGTGTATTGTTTGTGTGTGTGTGTGTGTGTGTGTGTGGATAGACCTGTTAGTCATCCACCAACGAAGAACATTTTTGGTCTAATGGTCTAAAGTCTAGAGGAAGTTCAATTCAATTCACATATTTGTACAGCGCTTTGGAAGTCTATGGAAGTCCAGTGTGTGGGTAGTTTTAAACCAGTGTTTGCTAAAATTATCCCAATATTATATGGTGCATTGGTTCCTTGATTGCTTTGATCAAATTATAGAATTAAAGACAATAACCTAAATAAATGAAATATGACACATTTTCCAATGCATTGCATTCATATTTTCAAATTTACGTTTTGGCCTAAACGTTGTAATTTGCTTTAAAATGTCATTTCAAACGCATTTTGCATATCACATTGCCAGTAGATTTTAGTCGACATTATGTTCCCATAGTCATTGACCAAAGCATAGATTGATGTTTTAATGGATGTTCTTCCAGAATCTAACTTAAGGTTTTCTCTCCAATGCCGTGTAGGGGAATTCAGGCCTGGGCTTCAGTATTGCCGGTGGCACGGATAACCCTCACATTGGTGAAGACCCCAGCATTTTCATCACCAAAGTCATCCCAGGGGGCCGCCGCTCAGGACGGGAGATTGCGGTAAGGCTCAGGTTCTCAAAAGCTATGGTTCTCACATGTTTCCTGGTTTATTCCTGTTGCTTTTCATACTTTAAACAGTTAAACAATACATTACATTGAAAGTTTCATGTGGTCAATGACGTGCTAAAAGTAGTTAAAAGTTAAAATTTTAACTATCAGGGAAGGAACACTAGCCTGGTAATACCAGACTCTGCTACTTCACTTTGCTTCGTAGACAGAGTCTGGAATGGCATAATAGAGAAGTGTTTTCTCTCTCGCTAGGGGGCGCTTCTTTGAAGTTTAAAATCATTGGTTACCCGTAAGCCAGTCAGATAAGGTTATTCATGACGTATGCTATGCGTCGTCACAGCCGCATCGAGACATTATGCATCGAACTCAAATCTATGATTCGAACTGTAAACTGTAAACAGGGAGCGGCGCTTTTGTAAGGGCTGCAAAATGTGTGCCAACCGGGAATGAACAATTCACAAACTAGGTTATTTATGATTTACTGAGTTGCGGCCGCCCCACAGCGTCGGCGTGCCTTGCTCTCACGAGTCATGACTGATTTAGCTTCCGCCGCCCCGCAGCGCCGCAAGGGCGGAGCCCGAGCCCCTGCTCTCGCGAGTCATGAATAGAAAGTTAATTTTACTGATTCTCTGAGTCATTCGAGTCATTTTGTTTATTTAAGTGGCTTAATGTTATAATTTTAACAGCCAAATTCCCCGATCACATCCACCTATGCAATGTTGATCATATTCTGAATTAAGAAATCATAATGCAGTAAAATGATTTACAGGGAACTTAAATAATCACTTTACCTTCCGAGTCTTACGTTCATTTGTCACGTGACGTGACATACGCAATGAACAGATCGTTCATGAATCACATATCTGGGACTAATGCAGCAGGATGTCGAAACGAAATATGGTGGATTGTTGTTATTATTATTATGATAATAATATGATAATAAGAGTGCGCCAGGAGCGTTCACAGCCGAGGAGACCGGCGTTCTTGTCATGGCCGTAAAAGACAGAGAACTGACGTTGAATGGGGGTAAGTTATGTCCTTATAGTTATCTAGTATGGCCAAACAGGTCTGATCCGTCATTACTACAATTAGCCTGAAAAAATTGGGTAGCCTAAATTTCAAAGCTTGAAGTGTTAATATTTCTCCTTGTTATAATGATTTGCAAAAAACGGCTGCATCTGTGTTGATGAGAGAATCGTGTTGTGCAAGCTACATAATGGCCAAGCATGCTGGTTTTTGCTGGTATAAAATTGGTAGCAAAATTGTTATAAAATTGGTAGCAAAATTGTTTATCTCCTAGAGTGGCAGAAGTGCACGCTGGTCCTGGCTGTAAACACTTGATGATGCGAGCGAAATACCGGAGTGAACATTGCTGTAAACGACTTTGTTTTGCTTCAATTTGAAAAACTCCGGAATGTTCTCCATAACAGGGCGAATTGCATCCTGTGTCTTGTTTCCCATTTCTGCAGTCGTTTCGGTTTTCGATTTCTCTAACCTACAATGTAGACTCACCGCTTAGCGCCTACGTCACGGCTCTCAGCCCGCCCTCTGTTCGTTGATTGGCCGGCTCTTTTCAGGCCGATGGAAACTGAAAGATAGGCTGCTATCTCAGACTAACTACAGGAGGGAAATTAAATTAGCGTAAGTAGGAAGTCTGACGTAGTCAGGCTAAAGGAACACCATTCCAGAGCAGAAGCAAATTTTCTGATTTTGAGTAAAGATTATCACAACAGACACATTTTTTTTCTGTGTATTAACGGATTAATTGTTCACCATAAGACTAGTAATGTGTGCTAACAAACTAAATAGGGTCAATTTTACTTGAGGAAAATCAATTTGATATGTATTTCGACTTTCGATATAAGATTGTATTGACATTTGATATTGTATTGACCATTGAGCATTGAAATAGTTTTCCTCCTCTCACATGTTTTGTTTGTGGATGGATTTTTCCTGTTTTGGAGTGGTTACTAAGTGATAGAGCCCTCCAGTGTCTCACTGCTGTCAGAGGCTCATTAATGCAGCGCTACTGAACAGTCCTGACAGCATCACACTGACAGCTCAACACACACACACAGAGAGCAAGAGAGTTTAAAGAGCCAGCCCTGTCACTGACTGCTTTTTTTGTAAATTGAATTGTGTGAAAGAGAGAGTTAATTAATAAATGTCGTAAGAGATACTTTGATATTATTACAGACTGTATTGTATTCAGTTTGTTTACGACGAACTTGATAACTTACTTTTATTGCTTGTAATCTTTCATGCCCAGTTAGAGCTGTCACTGAGAATTGAATTGTAGACTTGGTTAATGCTCAAAGTTTGTATTCTCTATTCTTGTGTGAAGATGCTGTGCTGAAGTTCTGCATTTGTGCTATCAGGCATTGCCAGAGCAGGCAACATTCAAAATATAGGAAACCATGAGATTTGGTATTCAGTAACTGCTTGACAAAGCGATCCTCATTAAGATGTCATGCAGTGTCCAAAGAAATCAGTGTAAAACATAAATCTAGTGTAACAACAGAGTACAAGATTAAGTACTTTCTGCTCCACTAGCGGCACTAAACAATGACTGTTGTTTACTCAAAAAGAGCGCCACTCAACTATTGTTTGATGTTACTGTGTCTGGATGCTCTAACAGCATCTTGATAGTGTCACAAAGCGACAATGTTTATACATGTCTGGGAAATCAGTTTATGAATGGCTTTATGTATAGCTGCCTTTACATATTAAAAATAAACCTCCACCCAAAAATAAAAATTATCTCGTAATTTACTCACCCTCATGCCATGCCACATGTATATGACTGACTTTCTTCAGTGGAGCACAGAGATTTTCAGAAAAATAATCTGAATCTGTGAGTCCATTTAATGCAATGGGATCGTAACCCAAACGTTGACGCCTCAGAAACCACACAAAATGAACACACATGACCCCAGTTTACGAATCAATGTCCTCTGAAACAAAACGATTGGTTTGAAATGATTGAAGAAAGTCATACAGGATAGGATAAGTGACAAACTTCAACTCTGGAGTTTGCTGTCGATTGTCCGTTTGCCTTTGTGATGTCTTGGTACTGTTAGCTGTACTTGACAACACAGAAGGTAACTTTTTGTCAAACAGAGTAACAAAAATGCATCAGGACACTTGCGAGTAGTTAAATAGGATGGTGATGTCTACAATGTTTCTCGTGCATGTGTGTCAAACACCTGTGCTTTATTCCACACAGGGTTAACGAATGTGATTCTGCGAGTAAACGAGGCTGATGTCAGGGACGTGACCCACAGTAAGGCTGTGGAAGCATTGAAGGAGGCAGGGTCATTGGTCAGACTGTATGTCAGGAGGAGAAAGTCAGCATCAGAGAAAGTCATGGAGATCAAGCTCATAAAAGGACCCAAAGGTACAGTAAAATCAACCAACTCCTCATTACTGCTGTTGATCTTATTTTAGACTTTTAACAGTGTAACTGGGATATTAATGGTCTTACCAATTCTAAAAGTTAGATCAGTTTTTAATTTAAATTGGGTAATTGTAATCTTGGGTAGTCAGTTTTTGGGATTCTGTGTTTCACACTGTTAAACGATAAGTTCATGCTTATTTTTGAATTTGGTTGGTAACATTGATTAGACAAGTACAACATGTGGAGCTCGCAACATCTTTGTGTTTGAATCTCTTAATCTATTTAGTTAGCATGGTTTCCATCACTGCTTGATGTTTACTTTTAGCAGTAAGAGCTTTTTTATTTTATTCATGATCATTTTTCATTTTTCACTCTATACTATTTCAAAAGTATATAAATGTGGGAAACATTGCATAGTTTTAACCCTGGGATAAAGTTGCTTTTAACCCTGGGTTAAGCAGTGTTGGGAAAGTTCACATTCTACATGAAATAGTTCATAGTCCTTTTTTATATATGTTGCTGCAAGCTATTTTTATTTTCTTTAGTTATTGCCACAGCCTATATACAACCACGGGCAGCAATTATTTTATTGGATTCGGAAAAATGTGCAAGGAAATGTATGATTTTGGTAGCTTGTCTTGCCAGATTGTGTGTTTTTTTTTGTTTGTTTTTTTGCTACATATTAAGGCCTGTTTCCGTGTGTTTTAGCCGGGTTTTCGCCTGGAAAGCTCTTTAGATCTCTGGCACCCTATACGAAGTTAAACTGAGAGAGCATGCGTTCACAGACACCAGAATGAACGCATTCACAGTATCGTTCATCAGGCAGTATACTGTACGTTCAGTTCACGTCGACAAATATGAACAAGTTCATGAACTATCGTTCAATGACCGTGCTCAGGCACAACAATGAAACTATGCTAACCCAGGGTTAGGAATAGCATGAAAAACCTGTAATTATACTGTTGTTGTTTTTTGTTTACGCTGCAGGGCTGCACGTTTTAAAAATTTTCATTAAGCCGTTAACCGAGGCCCTTATCAGTTAATACTCGGTTAACCATAGTGTGCGCGCCGCAACCTCGAAGATGCAGAGTGAATTTTTAACACCTTTAATAACTGGTTGGACCCCATTTGAAACGAATGTAATTTATAATAATAAAACACAGAGGTAAGTAAAGAGCAGTTAAAGTAGGTGCGTTTCCATCACCCTTCAAACTGAAATTGCCAATTGAAAATAAGCACATTGGAAACACATCCATTTCGCAAAAACACCGCAATTCGAAAAAAGTATATTTCACAAAACTTTTTGTGTTTTGGGTCAGTGTCCGCAAATAACAATAATGATCATCATCATTATTGTAACATTTTATTAGGCTGCATATGTAGAAGATGCCTTTATCCAAAAAAGGAACAAAGCACAAATAAACACAATATTTTGACGTATATTCCAAGTGTTCGTGCGGAGTGTGGAGCGCGCACTGATGGATGCGAGACGCCCATGCAAACACTTGCAGTTTCCTTTCAGTGGAAACAACTTAAAATACTCTTTCATTTCTGGTCATACAGAAAATAATAATGCATTATTCGCAAATACATTTATTTGCGTAAACTCACCATAACAAGAAAACGTTGTGCTTTAACAATCAGGCGCGCTTCATGATCTCCGTGATCTGAAGCGCGAGACTGAAACAGCCACCGCATTCGGATTTGCTCGTTTTAAATTGGACATTTAAAGCTTTAGTCTACAGAGGTTATCCTTTCTAGACTAAAGCTTTAAATGTCCAATTAAAGCGAACAAATTCGAATTGAAAGCTAATATCTTCTGACTGAGTAATTATGTAGCTAATTATGTATTTCTCTCTCAAAGGTGCATCCGGAGATGTTTTAACCGAAACTGATTTACAAAACAATAGTTTATTAATAAACAATAATGCCTCATTATTTAATATTATTTATTATCAGACACTGATATACATACGCTATTTATTATAGCCTATAAATCCCCTATAAATCCCCTTTCTGTATGCTGTGGTTACGGCTCTTCTCATTCACCACTGCGGGGAAAATATCATTTTTCCAGGTTTTAATTTGGCCTCAGAAAACCAGTAAAATCTTTTTTTTTCCTTATTAATTTGTACAAATATTTTTAATTTTATTCATTTTCGTTTTGCAATTAGGCATTAAATAAGGGAAGCGAATGTTCACAAAAGTACCCTGACCGTTTGGACATAATACGAGGCAGAGTTCTTTTTTATATTCATAAAAGAAACAAGGAATAGCCTACTAGACATAACCTCAAAGAAATGCCACAATCAAGACCTCGGAGCAGAAATAAGGGAGAAACACCCAGGAACTCTGTGTCTATTCCTGCTATTAATGCTTGGATAACACACCATGCACGTCTCCTTCCATAAATAATGTCTAGTGCGGTGGCTGTGATACGTACGTTGCCATTATTTTTGGAATGACTTATCGCGAATAGAAAAAAAAATGTTTTAGTCGCATAACATCGTTAATGGAAACCCGTCATTTCACAATATTTTTTATCGACATTCAGAAAAAAAACGCAAAAGTTTTGTGCAAATATGTATTGATGCCACTTAACCGAGCAAAAAGGTTTCACTCGGTTATGCTATTTTAAACGGTTAATCGGTTAACCGGTTAACCATGGACACCCCTACTGCATACATCTTGCTAATCAACAATGAAATTATTGATCAGAATTAATGTGCATCATGTGTCAAGTCTTAACTTCATAAAAGACCTGACTGGTCTCTAATGTTCGAAATTGTTATGTACAGTTGTAATCAGAATATTTCAACCTCACAAATCAGGTTTATTGGCAAAATGTACAGACTTTCAGCTGTTTGCAATGAACAAATATAACAAAAGTAATTGAAATAGTTCAACACAACCAATGTTTCAAATGGTTTCCTCAAATTCAACTGAAAATGCAACTTTTAATGACTTCTGCAGTTCCAAAATTATTCAACCCTTTCATAGCAAGCATCTTTCTTTAGTACTTAGTAGAACAACCTTTTGTTGTTATGTCTGTACATTTTCCTAATAAACCTGATTTGCAAGGGGGTTGAATTTTTAATTACAAATGTATAAAGTTATAATTGTGGCTCTTGCTCTTTTAAAAAGGATAAATAGTGTATCCGAACAGAGTTTTAGTTTCAGCCAACCAAATGTGGAGTTTTCTAGGTATTTATTCCTTTTTAATCAAAACCTCTAATCCTTCCCGGCATTACACTGAGGAAGCAAGAGTGCTGCTAAATCATTTCTTCAGAGTTAAGAGTGTACTATTGTTCACGCTTTATAGAGACCATAGACATTGTCCCCTTTTGGGAAATTATATATACAAACACACACAACACGCAATGGGGCTATTTTAAGGCCAGCCATAAAGTTTCCACAACACTGCGAAGACTTTAAGCTGCTGTTGCCATGGAAACATTCCCCTCCCATGGTTTTATAGACAGTTTGTTGTATAATTTATGCAACATTTTTTTTTTTATTATTCAAATTTAAAGATTACAGCATAGCTTTTTATGGTGTGTGAGTGTTCATCATGACAGATATTGATTATTTAGCTACTAATAATAGCTTTTTTCTCATGTGGTCTGATTGATTTTTGCATGTTTTAGGAATAGTGTCAAATGTATTAGAGCTAAATATGAATGTCGTTGTCGCCATCAATTAACCTTCTGTTTTTTTGTCTCTATCTTTGTTTATAGGTCTTGGTTTCAGTATAGCAGGGGGTGTTGGGAATCAGCACATCCCAGGGGACAACAGCATACTACGTCACTAAGATCATTGAAGGTGGAGCCGCACACAAAGACGGGAGGTTGCAGATAGGAGACAAACTTCTTGCTGTAAGAAAGAAGGACAGTGCTTATTGTTAACAATGTGCTTGTTAAACAGACTAAAAGTCTGTGTTTGTGTGTGTTTTGGTGGTCTTAGGTGAATAGCTCCTGTCTGGAAGAGGTTACTCATGAGCATGCCGTGACTGCCTTGAAAAATACCCCAGACCGTGGTCTACTTGAAAGTGGCTAAACCCAATAGTGTCTTCATGAATGACAGTTTTGCTCCTCCTGACATCACCAATTGTGAGTTCCTCTTTAAAATGACCTGACTAACATCAGAAAAGTCACAGTATAAGAAACTTTTCGCACTTTTCTTATACTATTCAATATTAAATACAGTAAAGTAGGCGGATATTTAAAGTACAGTCTACAGTACTAATAGCACACATGCTGTATTTGAAAAATGAGGTAGGTTATGTTATGCATTAATACCATTAAAAAGCTTCCTCAAAACATCTCTCAGTCCCTCTACACATAAGCCTCGATGGAAACATTTGTAAAATCAGTGAAATGTGGTGATGTTGGAAGTGGGATAAAGTGTGGTACTTGTGCAGACCAGATTGCTGCGGTGTGTGAGGCCCATGCCCGGCAGTGAGTGTATTGATCTGTGCTCTGTTCATAGCCCTGCCAGCAGGAGCACTAATAGGCCACAGAGGGGAGGACTAAACTACTATCGATTGCTCTTGACTGAACGTGCCACCCCGCAGCCATTAAAGCCTACGTTGTGCTTAAGTGCAGAGGAGGTGAAGTCACCGCTGCACAAATGCCCCTCCATGCGTCTTCCTGCCCTTAAACATGAGACTAATGACTCAGAGTAATGGGCTGGGATCTCCCTGACAATATCATCTTTATGTGTCAATCAACTAGGGATATGCAAAACACACGTTCAAAATAGACTAGTTGGTTGGTTGCCTGAATGACTGTTAAAACAATTGATCTTAAGGAAGCCCTAATTAGGCTAATTTCAGGTTCACCTGACCCCGTTTGGATGTATTTTTCGGAGGCATTTGCACAGGATTCATTCTTACAAACAGCTAAACGAGTGGTTCTCAACCAAATTTCCAAGGGGGTGAATGACTTGAAAGTATTTAAATTAATACATTATTTTAAATTATTATCTGTAATATATTATAACAGACTAAAACACTTAGTAATGTGAGGGTTATACAAATTTAAACTGAAAATTAGGGCCGGGACTGGATAAAAAAATTAATCTAATTAATTAGAGGCTTTGTAATTAATTAATCGAAATTAATCAGCATTTTAATTGGATACATATTTGAACTGAGAACAGTGAGATTTTTAGGTTTTTAGTACACCATTGAATAATGACTAAATACATAAGCGTAAACAACAAAATATTGTTTATTTTTGTTCAACCAAGTCCAACAGACCAGTGCAATTGTAAATGTTTTGCGTTGAGGTGAAACTTGAGGGTCAATGTGATGTGCGAATTCCTTGTTGCATAGCTAGCACACAACCATGCTCTTACTGACAGCTTCCATCCGTTCGTTTTTATAACAAAATTTCGCATCAACGGGGCCAAACAAAGCGGTCTTGTCAGCTTCTTCATTCATGTTTACTGTGGTTTGTTGTTTAGTTGTCTGAAGCATAGACTGGAAAAAAAAGTCATAAACGCTAGTTGGTGCTTCAGTATAATGAATCCACCAAAACTAATCCGGTGAAAATGTTCCGCGGTGCGAAAAATAAGTGTGATTAAAATGCGTTAATTTTTTGGTGTAATTAATAAATGCGTTAAAGTCTGTAATTAATTAATCTTAATTAACGCGTTAAAGTCCCAGCTCTACTGAAAATATTTTCCATTATTTTCCTCAATAAAATATTTTCCATTATTTTCCTGGTCATTAAAAATGGATGTTCTTCAGAAAAAGAGTTGCGGTGTAATCCTGGCATCCTGGCCAAATTTGCCCATCATGGCCTCCTAATCATTCCCATGTACTGATTGGCTTCATCATTCTGTTTTCCTCTCCACCAGTAAGCTGGTGTTTGGTGGCCGTCTCTGGCGCAGTGTGGCCTGCCAGCCGCATCATCCAGGTGGATGCTGCACACTGGTGGTGGTTGAGGAGATTCCCCCTTCAGTGTCAAGCGCTTCTGAGTACCCAGAAAAGCACTATATAGATGTAACAAATTATCAGTTATTATCTAGATGAACATATTTGTCCTTAAGGCCTTTAAAATATGATACATGTCGGTGTTCCCCCGGATGCGATGCGTAAAGCTCCATAGTGTTACCTTCGGTACCTTCAAGCATTGATAAGCAGTTTCAACTTTGACACCATTTGCAGTTGGCCTTTCAAAGCTGAGACAACGATTGATCCATCAGCATGTATGTCTGTAGCCTCTGTGTATCTAGATAAATTAAGTTATTTGACACATCTGTTGCAAACATCAAACTCAATGCTCAAGATGCTTATTCTTACTCCAAATATTTAGGGCCCAAGCCCTGAAAGGGCGCAGAGCCCTATTGTTTCCTTCCGATTATTTTTTATTTTATTTATTAGGGCCCAAGCCCTGAAAGGCGCAGAGCCCCTATTGTTTTCCTTCCGATTATTTCAGGCCCAAGCCCTGAAGGGCGCAGAGCCCTATTCTTTTCCTTCCGATTATTTTTTTTTTAGGGCCCAAGCCCTGAAAAAGGCGCAGAGCCCTATTGTTTTCCTTCCGATTATTTTTTATTTATTTATTTATTTATTTTTTTTTTTCTAGCGACTATTCGGGCACTTTTGGGGCCCTTAACATGCTCGAAAACACACGCAATGAACTTTTAAATACTCCTCCTAGAGCTCTGATCCAAATTCGACGAAACTCGGTCAGCGTGAAGTCAAGACATTGAGGATGAAAGTTTGCGTGGGGATTTTTGATATCTCGAACGGTTTCAGCCGTGGCGAGGAAACGAAACTATGGCAGAGAACGTGAAACAGGAAGTGTGTCATAACTTCAGCATACATTAACTGATCTGGATGAAACTTCAGCAGTGCGTTCGCTGTAAGAGGACGATCACATGGATGTGACTATTGTGAGTCAAAGTTATAGCGCCACCAACTGGCAGCAGGAAGTGTGTCACTTTCAAAATGCTTTGAAATCACCCTCTTATTTTTTACCCGATTTGCTTCAAACTTCATCTGTATAATGTAAATACACGGCAGATGAAGACCTATGAATGGATTCTTGATATCTTTGAAACTGTTGCCGTGGCGACGCATCAAACTTTACCATTCTTTTAGGATGCATTCTTTTAGGGATTCGAACATTTGTCCATAAATCAAACACACGTGCATGGATTAATATGAAACTCGGTACACTCATAGATCACATCAGGCCAAACAACTTACGTGCTCTAAGTTTTCCGACAGTTCGAACGGAAGTCGGGAATTATGTTTTTTTTTTTTAAATAAATGTCCTAGAAAAACATCAAATTACAACCCATGCTGTTACCAATCACCACCAAACTCGGTATGCATGAAGTCAAGACATTGAGGATGCTAAATTGCGGACGGATTTGTGATATCTCGAACGGTTTGGCCGTGGCGGATTTTTTTGACTAAAAAAGGACACATAAAGTGTGTTATAACTTGGTTAGTTTTACTGACAGTTACAAAACTTGCCGTGTATATTGTTCTATTCAAGCCAAACAACTTTCTAATTAACAATAATAAGCTCAAACCCACAGAAAGTCAGATATTGTAGTTTGAATATGATCATGCTCTCTCTAAGCCTTGGTCTGTCTCTTTGCCTGTTTGTGTGTGTGTGTGTGTGTGTGTGTGTGTGTGTGTAGGGGGAGGGGGCTTAATCATTTCACTGTGTGTCTGGCCTGCTAAAGTAAATACATTTCTTAAGCCTGGTATTTTTTAAATAAGTTTTTATTTTTATTTTTTTATAAGTAAAGGCATATAACCTGTTTAATTGTAGTGCATTGACAATAGTTTTATATAATTAGTGTATTAATTAAATTAACTTGGTCCATAAATCAAAAAAGTAAGTAAATAAATCAAAAAGGAAGTGTGTTAAAACTTCTGCATACAATTAACTGATCTTGATGAAACTTCAGCAGTGTGTTCGTTGTAAGAGGCCAATCACATGGATGTGACTATTGTGAGTCAAATATATAGCGCCACCAACTGGCAGCAGAAAGTGTTTCACTTTCAAAATGCTTTGAAATCACACTCTTACTTTTACCCGATTTGCTTCAAACTTCATCTGTATAATGTAAACACACGCCAGATGAAGAGCTGTGAAAACATTATTCAATATCTAAGATAATGTTGCCATAGCAACGCATCAAACTTTAACATTCCTTTTTTGATGATTTTGAGTCTCTTAGCGGCTTTTGGGGCCCTTAAAGGGGTTGAAAACTCTTGAAACTTTGCACACAGGTCAGATCCCACAGCCATCAGAGCCGGGCTGAAGATGGTACCCGGGTGTGGCAAGGGGGCTAGACAGCGCCCCCTGGAACGGGGTCCAAAAACTTGGTCAATAAATCAAACACGCTTGCATGTAATAATATGAAACTCAGTACACATGTTGATCTCATCGTTTCATATATTCATATATTCTCCTCAAGCCGGACAACTTTCTAATTTACACTCATGAGCTAGGACCCACAGAAAGTCAGATATTTAGGGCCCAAGACCTGAAAGGGCGCAGAGCCCTATTGTTTTCCTTCCGATTATTTTTTTTATTAGGGCCCAAGCCCTGAAAGGGCGCAGAGCCCTATTGTTTTCCTTCCGATTATTTTTTATTTATTTATTTTATTTTTTTTTTTTTTTTCTAGCGACTATTCGGGCACTTTTGAGGCCCTTAACATGCTCGAAAACTCTTGAAACTTTGCACACGGGTCAGAACCCGCGGCCATCAGAGCCGGGCTGAAGCTGGTACCCGGGCGTGGCAGGGCGGCTCGTCAGCGCCCCCTGGAATGGGGTCCGAACACCTGGTCCATAACTCAAACACACTTGCATGTAATAATATGAAACTCGGTACACATGTCGATAGCAGAATTTCATCTATACCTCGCGTTCTTACTTTTACCCCAGCCCAACAGGAAGTTGGCTATTGAGGTTTTTTTGTAAAACACACGCAATGAACTTTTAAATACTCCTCCTAGAGCTCTGATCCAAATTCGACGAAACTCGGTCAGCGTGAAGTCAAGACATTGAGGATGAAAGTTTGTGTGGGGATTTTTGATATCTCGAACGGTTTGGCCGTGGCGAGGAAACGAAACTATGGCGAGAAACGTGAAACAGGAAGTGTGTCATAACTTCAGCATACATTAACTGATCTGGATGAAACTTCAGCAGTGCGTTCGCTGTAAGAGGACGATCACATGGATGTGACTATTGTGAGTCAAAGTTATAGCGCCACCAACTGGCAGCAGGAAGTGTGTCACTTTCAAAATGCTTTGAAATCACCCTCTTATTTTTACCCGATTTGCTTCAAACTTCATCTGTATAATGTACATACACGGCAGATGAAGACCTATGAATGGATTCTTGATATCTTTGAAACTGTTGCCGTGGCGACGCATCAAACTTTACCATTCTTTTAGGATGCATTCTTTTAGGGATTCGAACATTTGTCCATAAATCAAACACACGTGCATGGATTAATATGAAACTCGGTACACTCATAGATCACATCAGGCCAAACAACTTTCGTGCTCTAAGTTTTACAACAGTTCGAACGGAAGTCGGGAATTATGTTTTTTTTTTTTTAATAAATGTCCTAGAAAAACATCAAATTACAACCCATGCTGTTACCAATCACCACCAAACTCGGTGTGCATAAGGTCAAGACATTGAGGATGCTAAATTCCGAACGGATTTGTGATATCTCGAACGGTTTGGCCGTGGCGGATTTTTTTGACTAAAAAAGGACACATAAAGTGTGTTATAACTTGGTTAGTTTTACTGACAGTTACAAAACTTGCCGTGTATATTGTTCTATTCAAGCCAAACAACTTTCTAATTAACAATAATAAGCTCAAACCCACAGAAAGTCAGATATTGTAGTTTGAATATGATCATGCTCTCTCTAAGCCTTGGTCTGTCTCTTTGCCTGTGTGTGTGTGTGTGTGTGTGTGTGTGTGTGTGTGTGTGTGTGTGTGTGTGTGTGTGTGTGTGTGTGTGTGTGTGTGTGTGTGTGTGTGTGTGTGTGTGTGTGTGTGTGTGTGTGTGTGTGTGTGTGTGTGTGTGTGTGTGTGTGTGTGTGTGTGTGTGTGTGTGTGTAGGGGGAGGGGGCTTAATCATTTCACTGTGTGTCTGGCCTGCTAAAGTAAATACATTTCTTAAGCCTGGTATTTTTTAAATAAGTTTTTATTTTTATTTTTTTTATAAGTAAAGGCATATAACCTGTTTAATTGTAGTGCATTGACAATAGTTTTATATAATTAGTGTATTAATTAAATTAACTTGGTCCATAAATCAAAAAAGTAAGTAAATAAATCAAAAAAGGAAGTGTGTTAAAACTTCTGCATACATTAACTGATCTTGATGAAACTTCAGCAGTGTGTTCGTTGTAAGAGGCCGATCACATGGATGTGACTATTGTGAGTCAAAGGCTGCGTTTACACTTGGCATTAACATGCGATCACCGTGATCTGATCAAGCAGATCGGATCATTAGCCAATCAGGACATGGTGAGTTTACATTTGGTCACATTAAGTAGCCTCTGTATCTGGATAGAAGAGCGGATTTCTGTTTCCTGCATAATATTTAAATTAGATATGTTGCACGACACCAGATTAAGAGTAAAAATGATGCAAATAAAACAATGTCCCAGTTGCTTTCACTCATTCGCTTTGCAATCTCCAGTAATTAGATAAAAAAAAATGTTAACGAAGTTATACTTCCAGAGTTGATCATACAAAAATAACTGGGTTGATCATAAAACAAGTCATATCATCGATCATCTGGTTTTAAGGTTATAGCGTGCAATGACTATATTGACAGAAATGGGAGATTGGTTAACATGCAAAGACATTCAATAAAAACATTCAACATTTAAAAAATCAGATTGCGATTATTCCTCTGGCAAAGCAGCATGCAGCTCTTATTTAAGATCTCATGACTGACTGTGAATGTACAGGCGATCGCCTCGTTCAGATAATGTTGCACAATTAAAATGAAAAATGACACACATAGTATCATGTAAGCCTAAATTAACTGTTTTAAAGATAAACGTTTATTGTAAGATTCAAATAAGTTTTTATTTCTTGTCTAAACTGCGTCTGGCCATTATTTTCTCACAGCCACGCGGGAGACTGGGTGGGATTTAAATTACGTCCACCTGTGAATGCAGACACGATGGCTGGATTGCGTTTACATTACACTGAGATCCGATCACAAAGCGTCCTCGACTACCTCCGAACCTGGACACGCCGATCGGATAACATTCCGATCAGAAGCGCGTTTACACTTGTCTTTTCAATGTGTATGTGGACAACATCCGGATACAGGTCGCATATTAATGCCAAGTGTAAACGCAGCCAAATATATAGCGCCACCAACTGGCAGCAGAAAGTGTTTCACTTTCAAAATGCTTTGAAATCACACTCTTACTTTTACCCGATTTGCTTCAAACTTCATCTGTATAATGTAAACACACGCCAGATGAAGAGCTGTGAAAGCATTATTCAATATCTAAGATAATGTTGCCATAGCAATGCATCAAACTTTAACATTCCTTTTTTTGATGATTTTGAGTCTCTTAGCGGCTTTTGGGGCCCTTAATGGGTTTGAAAACTCTTGAAACTTTGCACACAGGTCAGATCCCACAGCCATCAGAGCCGGGCTGAAGATGGTACCCGGGTGTGGCAAGGGGGCTAGACAGCGCCCCCTGGAACGGGGTCCAAAACTTGGTCCATAAATCAAACACGCTTGCATGTAATAATATGAAACTCAGTACACATGTTGATCTCATCGTTTCATATATTCATATATTCTCCTCAAGCCGGACAACTTTCTAATTTACACTCATGAGCTAGGACCCACAGAAAGTCAGATATTTTGGTTTGAAAATGTTGAGTGTCTCTCTGAGCCTACACTTCTGTATGGCAAGCCCTTTTAACATTTAAAAGCTAAGTTTGACTATTCGTAATTAACATTGTAGATATCAACAACGTCTTTCTAGTCGTAATTACATTTTGGATAGTTTGTATTATCATTTAAGATATCTGTAACGTAATTGTGACTAGTCGAAACGACAGATAGAGTATGGCAAACCGTTTTAACATTTAATCATTTTAACCTACTAGTCTCTATTTTCATGCTACTAGTACTTATTTTTAGATACTAGTATCTATTCCATTAAGTACTAGTACTTATTCATTAGCTACTAGTGCTTATTCTTTAGATACTAGTGCCTTTTCTTTAGATACTAGTGTTTATTCTTTAGGTACTAGTACCTTTTTAAAGATACTAGTACTTATTCATTAGACACTAGTCCTTATTTATTAGATACTAGTACTTATTCATTAGATGCTAGTCCTTATTCATTACATACCAATGCTTATTAATTAGTTACTAGTACTTATTCATTAGATACTAGTACCTATTAAATAGATACTAGTACTTATTCATTAGACACTAGTACTTATTTCAATGGTGACTAGAAACTATTCTTTTGTTACTACTAGTCACATTTTTTCCATTGACTTCTATGGTGATCTGTCATTCAGATATCAACTATTCAGTTCTGAGCTAGTATGTTAGTATGTATTCCAATTGTGGAATACATACTAGTATGTATTCCAAAGTACCACTGGCTCCAAAGGTACCACCGGCTTGGGCCCGCAATCGCTGCTCGCAGCTATATTTTTATATTAATGTCTCTGGCGAGAGGTGGCAGGTCAAAGATCTGACGCATGTGTTCATAGACATGACAATTAAACAACTGTGCTGAAGGAGTATGGGAATTATTTAACAATATGTTAAATTATGTGGCACTTATGTTAACAATCCTCATCTGCAGTGCTGTTCATGTGGATGTCAAAGCACCACAGGCTGCTTGTTTTGAGCGATGCGAGCCTGACGCAAGTCATCTGAAACTTTAGCTTTGTGCTGTAGCTTCAAAGCACTACAGCTACAGCTTTTGACCTACAATATCTTGACTTTTGAAGATGGCCAGAATAACTTTCCAGTAAGCTAAAGTCTGTTGAATGAAAGTTACCGCAAAGTTATTGTACCCACCCCATGGGTGCCCACGGTGCATTTACATAATCAACCACCCTTATTCTCCACTCCTAAGCCCTGCAACGGCTGTAGACCCAGATTCATACAGACACATCACAACATCCAATCAGATACGCTTTCGTCATAAAAAGCCCTTGATCTCTCTACCTCTTCTGATGTGCCCACACAACTCTCTTTAGACACACTTGTTTTTAATCCTTAAAAAGGATGCTTGCCATGTACCCTAATACAATGAAGGACGACTACTTTCTCAATGTCAATGCTTTCACAACTCTGCTCATTTGCACTGATCCCCCTTGTGTAAAGGACAATTAGACAAAACCACCCCCATATCGGTCACAATTTGCAACCTTTTAACCTTTGCAACTATGAAGTCTAGAAATCAGTTCAAAACCACTAGAAGAGAAAAGGTCTCTGAACCTAATTAGAAGGATCACATGCAGAATACTGCAGCCGAGGTATATTGGTCCCTTCATAACACATGGAAAAATAAATGGTTGATTGTTGATGGCAATCCTTTTAATAATCCTTGTCCTTTTAAATCAGAATCTCAATTCAACTTAATCTTCTAGTAAATCTACAGAATTTACTCTGGTGATGTATACTGAATTTCTCTGATCATTCAGTCTGCTTAAACCCTGCCCCTTTCTTACAATGGACTGGAAGCTTACATTCAGATTTGCCTCAATCCAAGCAACAACCATCGGTTAGAACCACATCCCCACTGTCTATTTTTGTCTATTTATTCTACTACCATTGCATCACAACAACAATATTACCTGCATCCTTTGAAGAGGCAACCATAGCATGAATTACATACATTCAGTGCCGACAAGTGTTAAAAGGAGTTTCTGCCTATGTAGCGCATTCCAAATCAGTCAGTTTCTTAACCGGTAGATGATTAGCAGGAAGATAGCTAGCGTTGATATAGCTACAGAAAGACTCACACTATCTCTGAGACCCATACATACATAATAGTGGACGCTGCATACAAGGATGCTTTGCTCTGTTGGCTTGAAAGACAAATAGCAAATTCAATCATGGCTGGGATCACATGGTCAAGTCTGTATTGCTAATCCAAGCAGCAATATCCTAATGCATTGAGGGCAGCATGTGGAACGATGGCACACTGGCCTCAGAGAGCCAATCTGAGTCTTGAGTTAATGAATGAGAAATAATTCTATTGAGTGTGCACAATCATTCAGCAGCCTGACTCAGAATGGTAATAACGCTGTTTATAGCTTGTAGATGTTGTGCAAGCGGTTTTCTTTTTGAGTGTGTTTTTTGGGCACACTGATCTGCTTTATTTGGTTAGTGTGTTGCAGAGGGGGAGCCCGCGTGTTAGTAGATTATATTTTTGTCCCCATGGAGAGCCATAAAGCATGCATTTTACCATCTGTTGGCTTTTTTTTTAATCGTGCCACTCTGTTCTGCTCCGCCTGAGGGTAAAGCGAGGTTTCTGCAGCTAAACCTCTCGTTCTATTATATGCCATAGTTGCAGTACTATAGAAGAAAAAGCTACTGCCACTGCTGCTCCCTGCCAACTGGGCCCAAATATACATCTCACAACCAGCAGAGAGCTCATATCACAGGACAAACAGTAGACCCGTATAGACACATAGATGAATAAAATGTAGTGAGTGTAGTAAAATGTTTCTATGTATAAAAATTCTTTCTAAATACATTGTGGTCTTGAATCTCGGACTTTGAGAGCACATATCTGGTCTCTTCCCACTAAAATGGTGTACATCTCTTTATGGGAGAGAGCAATCTTTCACGGGAGCTTTGAATGGTCAAAGATGGGAGCTTTGTTACCCTGCCTTTCACCACTACAACAGAATGCATCATGTTTAAGCATGCATTCCACATTAGTGACATTACCACTGTAACAGTTGATGGCAAATATCGACAAACAGACATTATTAGCTATGTTGGGAAGATGATTAATTTACTCCTCTTGTTACTCCTTTGATTTATCATTTATTATATCTATTTCCATCCCTCATCCCATTTCCCATCATTCTGTCATTATGCAAGTATGGATCACACTTATTTCCAATCAACAGGGTTCATATGAGGATGCACCGATACCCAGGCAGCCTTTTGTCATGAGCTCAGCTAACTGTCTGTTTCAAATGAGACATTTACAGAGAGACAAAGACAGGTGAGATAAGGATAGTTTAGGCTCAGTTTCACCCTGACCTCCAGGTCTTTTTCACCCACATGGATAGCCATGTAAGCAGAGCCGCAGTGGAGGCCCAGGTGTTAAAAGCTCAGGCTAAGGTATCATTTACTGTCAACGTGTGTCTGTTTAGCTTAGGTATGCAAACTGCGGAAGAGCATAGTTGTGCAATTTTGTGAGGATTATGAGAAGTTCTTTGAGATCCAGGTAATGATTGGTGCAAGCTTCTGGGGAATTCAGATCAAGACGTTATAGGCTTGTTTCGGTCATATGTTGATGTTGTTTTTTCTCTTTCCCAGCCTATTCCCAGCACATGGAAAACCATATCAGCCCTCCAAGCTATATGAGTCAGCCAATGCCCCCAGTGCATTCTGGACGCTACTCCCCGACCCTAAAGACCACAACGGGGGAAGATGATGTTTCCAGGTATTGCCTCATAATTGGCTAAACCTACTATGATGCTCACAGACTATTTTGCCACAATGCAATGAGACACGATGCAACACCGTCTGTCTGTACTATAGACCAATTTTTTACACATTAAAGTTTAAATAATGTTTTTATTGCACAAAACTAATTATAATCCTCGCCAGAGCTGGGTATCAATACATATTTCCTCATTGAATTCTGATTTTGCTTCTATGTAAGAGACATTTCCTGTCTTCTTATGCTTTGAATTATAAAAATATAAAAATTAGCAACAATAAAATACCCTATTTAACAAATAATAATCAACACAAACAAAAACACAAGTCACCTTCATTTATAAAGTGCTTTTAACAGTATGGATTGTTTCAAAGCAGCTTTACAGTGATGATAAAATTACTGTAACAGATTGTTTAGGCAATGTGTTGAGTTATAACAACTTAACACTATATCAATGTGTTAAGTAATTTTAAAATGATATACTTACATACTTCATGAAAGGGTAGGTTTTGAGTCGTCTTCAGTGATTCATTGAAAGGGCCAGCTCATATTAATTTATCAGACAACACCGATGGCGCCATCACCAGTTGAATACCAGATTAATCCTGTTCTTATAAGCTTACTGTTTGTGAGTTCAACAAGCTGTTCATGATTATTAGTATAAAGTGTTGCCCTAGCAGGTCAGTGCTCTGATGCTCACCTGTCATGTTCAGGATGATGTCATGAACTTCAATAAGAGTTCACTGGCATATCAAATTGCTATCTACTTTTGCTCCGGTCACCTGACCCAAGCTGCAGTGCTTCCCTGAGGGAGTTGTCAAATGTGAGGGCAGGCATTCAGCACCTCCCTCTATGTCTGATAAACATATGTATTTATTTACAGGGTTAAACACATTTTGATTTTAGGATCCCTCACACACAATCAAAAATCAAACTGGATGCAAAAAGATTGTGGTTAAAACATTTATCCAGATGCAACAGCAGACATTTAGAGAAATCCGACCTGAAATGACACGTCTGTGCCGATTTGGCTATTTAATATGCTCCAAATTTAGCTCATCACGTGTTGGTTCATTTTCATAAAAACCGCAGCGCATCATCAAGCCTCTTAACCAGCTTGCCAGAAAATGAATAAACAAGATTGTCGTAATCCAACAGAACAAACGATTCTAATAATCCGACCATGTAGGTGCACGGGGGGGTTGGATTTTAGCACCATAATAAAGCATACAGTACAAAGTAGCCTGAAAAGAGCATTCTAGATGTCATTGTGTTCAGTGTTGTTTTTTAGAGGAATGTTCTATTCAATTGGCAAAAGCTGATGTGATCAAATGGTGTTTGACTACAGTATCAGTATTGTAAGATAGCCACAGGGATGTTTTTGATGGTGTAGTAGAACAAGGCTGTGTGCAGTAGAGTAGACCAGCAGTGCCTCCAAGAGGACAGTTATATACACTGATCCTGCAATGTTTATTGTGGCATAATATCAATTACCACAGAAAATAGTTTCATTTAAACTGCCTTTCAGTTTGTGAAAATTTGACACTCCACTATTGACATACAGGACCAATATATTCAAGGCAATTATATTCACTTAAAAGCAGAAATATGATTTCTTGTATTTTATAGTATGTTGTTTGCTCTATATAAAAGGTGTTTTAAAAATTAGAGGATTCCTGCATTCCCCTTAACCAAAAATGTTTGATAAGATGTGCTTTTAGCTTCAACAGACTCGTGTATAGTAGATGTTGCGGATTCATTGCATTTACAAGGAGTTTAAATGTACAGTTTCTGATTGTTACATTTTTTCAGTGTCAGAGTCAGTGGTTGTTTTGCACCACTTCCATGTTCCAGATGGCAGTATTGACGTTTGTGGCTGTGTGTTTCACCTGAATCGCCTGAAGACCAGTGTTAAAATAGAACACGTACAATACTAAGAACACGGCACATAATTTTTTTGATTCAGGAAAATGTGTTTGTTTTGGACTCAATGAACAATGGACTCAATTGTGCAATGCTATATGAGTCTGTAAGATTAGTGTCAGTCTATGGACATATGTTGTGTTGTTTTTTTTTGGTCATGCAGGGAACCCAGGAAGGTGGTGCTGCATCGAGGCTCTACAGGGCTTGGCTTCAACATAGTGGGTGGAGAGGATGGAGAGGGCATATTTATTTCCTTCATCCTGGCTGGAGGCCCTGCAGACCTGTGTGGAGAGCTAAGAGAAGGAGACCGCCTGGTGTCTGTGAGTATTACATAGTAATGCAGTACATACTGAGCTGAATAGAATAGATAATAGTTATTATACATAATAGATGCAGTCTGCAGACCACTGTCACACTGCTTGCCGTATAGATGTAAAAACGGCTGTCCCTTTCTTAGGTGAATGGAATAGACCTACGCAGTGCCACTCATGAACAGGCTGCAGCAACCCTGAAGAACGCCGGACAAACCGTTACAATCGTTGCCCAGTATAGACCAGAGGGTGAGTCCTTCTCAATGTAAGACAGTGCCATGTCAATCATTTTGATCACCCATTAAAAACAAACCAGAAATCAATCACTGATCAGCAGGAGCCTCTTAGCTGTGTTGTTGCAAGAAGTAAAAAGCCAATAAACCAATAATCCAGTTTTATAGCCATCAATTGACTCATTTGAGTCATTAAGTCAGGTCAGGGTCTGAAGTAGAACTCGTAAAAATTAGATTTGGATATTGAATCATCCAAGGCTTACCGTACAACTCGTCCTACAGACCATTATTATACTGTTAACAATGCCAGTAAATTTGTAATGCTTTCCTGCATTCCCCTTGATGAACAATTTTGCAGAAGATGTGCTTTTAACTGACTGTCCCTTTTTAAAAACCCATAAAGAAAGAAAACCCATGTTCTTTGGAGATTTGATTAGATTAAATATGTTTATTAAATGTATTTGCCATAAAATGGTATCATGAAAACACCACCCATGTATATTGGTACAAATCATGTGTTTTGTTGAAAACATTTTTTTATACACAAACATTCTTCTGGGAAGTCTATTAACGATCACACACACACACAAATGTCTCATGACTGCATTCAACCGCACCATTCTGGGAGATGGGCAGTATTGACGTTTTGTGGCCTTGTGTTTTTAGAGTACAGCCGATTTGAAGCCAAGATCCATGACCTAAGAGAGCAGATGATGAACAGTAGCATCAGTTCAGGCTCAGGATCCCTGAGGACCAATCAGAAGAGATCACTATATGTCAGGTACTGGACAAATATCCACCAATATGTTACAAGGGACTGGTCACCAGCATGTAAAGTCACCATAAAATTAAAATTGGCAATTTTTATTTTTATAATTAATATTGCAGTTATTATAAATGATTTATTCGTGCACATCATTATTATCATTATTATTTCACAATGACATCTGATGATTTGAGCACTGCACAAGGGCAATACAACATCTCCTCTAGCAACCTGTCACTTACATGAGATCGCTAACAACAGCGAATCAAGTCCTGATGGATATCAAGTGCTGCCCTAAATTTTTTTTTTTCTCATTCAAGAAGCTGTTTTACTCAGATATTCGTCACTGGAGCTTGGAGCTAGGGGGAAAAAGGCCGCAATTTTTGTTTCATACCAACTTTAGAGGCCCGTTTACACTAAGAACGATAACTGTAATGACAACTATATTAGCCGTCCATACCAACGGACAATAAGTTTTGTCATCTGCCACTTTAAACGCTCAAGCTCTTTAAAGCAGGATGGATTCTGATTGGCTGTCAATATTTTTTATCGTTCACCAGCAAGAAAAAAATCGCTCTGAAAGTGATTCCAGTGATATCGTTCCTCTGTGCCTCTATCGTTACAGTTGTGGTGTGGACTCTACTATTCTACTATTCTTTTATATTTAGAACAATTTTTAGAACTACATCTTTATTGTTGTTGTTGTTATAGTTATCGATCCTTGTTGTGAACAGGCCCTAAATGTGGTGTTTTTAATGAATTTCACAATTGATTTGAAATGTTTACAGTTCATACACATTCACTGTTCATTGTAAAACCCCAATTAAACACCCTTGTTCCAGATAATCAAGTCATTCTGGCTTATTTATAAACTACTTGTGTTGAAGCAGGGTTGTAAGTGAAATCAGTAGGGCTGTGGCCCTCCAGGAGCTGAGTTTGACACTGCTGAATAAATGGGCCAGCAATTTTTTAAAGCTTCTTGTCAGACTTCACCACATGCACTCAGATAATGCATCAAGTATCTAGTCTGTGTTTTTCCTGTGGTCTTATTTCGACTGTTTTTTGCAGGGCACTGTTTGATTATGATAAAACTAAGGATTCGGGGCTGCCTAGCCAGGGCCTGAACTTCAGTTTTGGGGACATCCTGCACGTGGTGAATGCTTCAGATGATGAGTGGTGGCAGGCACGGCAGGTCACTCCTCAAGGAGAGGTGGAAGAAATGGGCGTTATCCCCAGCAAGAGAAGGTGAGAGATTAAAGCTTTAAAAATAAATAAATAAATAAATAAAACGAATAAAAAATAAATTGTTAAGGTTTACTTTGTAAACTTTGTATTTGTACCAAATAACATCACAATCACAGGTCATCTAGCACCTGAGTGCTTAGCTGATAACCCTCTGTAACCTAAAGTGCATGTCTTCGGCCCTGTTCACACCCGGTATTTCAGATGTGTTTTGGCCAATCGATTCGCAAGTACGACGGAGGAGACACATTCTCATTTACTCCTGGTGTTTAATCATCTCTTTTGTCCACTTTCAACCACTTCTGTCCTGCATTTCTTCTAGAGGGAGAGTCTATGGGCGGGTAATTGTATGGGCTTTTTCAGATCTTTCAATCTATCAATGCAATTTACATATAAACACACACAGAGACGACAGAAAGCCATCAGGGAAGCATCATTTCTAAATCAGGGAATGGAGGAGAGAACATCATACTTGGGATGTTTTTAATCTTTCAATCAAACTCGGAGTCTCCAGCCAACAAAGTTTAAATTCTCTCTTGTGCTTCCCATTATGTTTACGCAGTAGGTCAGTAGCGAACACATTCGACCACATGACAAAAGCAATCCAGCAATCCTGCACTACAAAAGCAATCCAGTCGAATGCGTTTTTTGACTACCTCTTGAAGTGGTTGAAGGTGGACAAACTCAAAACGTTTTAGACCCTGTTTAAGCCTGCATGGGATGACCCATCACCAACCCCCCCCATGGAGTCATGGAGTTTTAGATTTGAAAATGATTAAATATGTGTTTCTATGTACATCTCAGTGTTGATAGGGGGCAGAAGAACACAAAAAGAGAAATAGGTTACTTTTCAGTTATCATCGTTAGTATGACTATTCAGGGAAAACTAAATGATCGGACAACAAGGGTCCCAATACACTGGATAATTAGTTCTCTAAGAAAACAAAAACAGAAATTGCTTATGGCGGACTGGCAACTGAACAGACAGAGTGTCACTCATGCAGAAGATGAGATGTGAGCCGTCAGCTCTTTGGAGACGTTAGTCAGGCCTCCACTGACAGCGTCCTGAGCGAGATCCAAATCCACATGAATGACCCGTTCAATGGCGCAAGCTAGAAAAACTCACTGTTCAGGGATTCAAAGCTAGTCCACAGTCTAGTAAACATTGGCAACCTCTTTAAGTTATTCTTGACCGTGCTTATTAACACCGCATCATGTGAAACTGTTGCTTGTGCCGACTGAAAACATACATGAGAAACACCATGAGACAGAAGAGATTCTTGGCCATTGCAGTATGCTACTGAACATTGAACGCGCCATTCAGTGTGGATTTGCAGTAAAACAGTTAATTGCTTTGATGCTGTAAAGAATGCAGTGTAACCTGGATTTAAAGTGGATAAAAGCTATTGTTATCTGAGATCCTTGTGTTTTCTCTATAGAGTGGAGAAGAAGGAGAGAGCCAGGTTAAAGACAGTTAAGTTTAACTCCAAGTCAGCGAGAAAAAGGGGTGAGTGAACCATTTCACACATGCACACAGTACCTACTAAGATAAGAACAATGTTCTGTTCTAAAACCTAGTGAGTTGCTTTGACTTCTAAGACCACTTTCTTACTGAACTTGAACTTGACTGATTTGCAACACTTATCCCATTATTTTCCATAAATAAAGGACCACACAAAAGACTTGACACTTACATTTTGATCAATAAACAATAATGTAATAAAGAAAAAAATACTTGGCACACTTAAATAATGGGTAAATTTGGGTCAAAGTTGTTGGGTCAAGTTGTGTTTGGAATTTTTATACTTTTCTGTTAATCAACATTTCTCTCAACTGATCTGCAATCTTGAATAAAGTTTTGAGCTCACAGTGTGTCCTGGGATTGTATTCTCTGCAAACCAGACACTACTGTTCAGAAAGTCTGGGTCATCAAAAGTAGTTTTTGAAAATGCAATAAAAACTGTAATACTGTGAAATATTACAAATAAAAATAACTTTTTTCTATTTTAATGTTTTTTTGTAATGTTATTTAGTCCTGTACTGACAAAGCTATGAATTACTCCAGTATTCAATGTCACATGATTCTATGCTGAAAACGTTTCTTATTATCAATGTAGAAGGCAGATTATGCTGCTTACGATGTTCAATAAATATTGAATAGCATATTCAATGTGTGCATAATATATTATGATTATCATTTTTGGATGAAAAGAATATATTTTGTAACAAAATGTTAATTTAATGCATCCTCGCTAAATTAAAGGTGTTAATTTCTTTAAAAAAAAAATTACTGACCCCAAAAATTGGATTAATTGGTAAGTGTACATGTTGATTTTGGCCAAAATCAGTTATCTTAGAAAGCAACACAATGTTGTTTCCTTCCTTATGGAACAACCTCAGGATTATGATGTCTAAAATGCTGTAGAAGTAGGCAACTCACTAGGGATTAGAACAAAACGTCTTTGTTGCTTACATTGTGTATCTAGAATGACATTGAAATGCATTTTAAATGACTTACGAATTATGTTTAGATAATGTTCCTACCTCTGTGAAAGTTTGACCATTTTATATTAACTCACATTTAATAATGCTCAGTCAGCGCATTCAGTGGAATGTAAGATTCTGGATGACGTTTACTAATCAGTCTGCCATATGAATGGTCCGGTCTAAATTAACAGCATGCATAGCTGCAAGTGTTGCAGGCCCAAAATGGCCATATGTTATATATAACACACATAACAATACTGTAATACATCTATAACTCATTTATGAGCCATAGAAGTCAAAACACCAGATTATCTAACAGCCGACAAAACATGCATGATAGGAAAACGAAGGACAAATACGCTTGCCATTGATGTTCGGACTGCTCGTCCTTCTGTATGCCACACCTCCTCCTCTCCTTTCCTTCATCCTCACACTCTTCTCCTTCTGTCTCTACCATGCTATGCTCTCCAGTAACTCACAGTGTTGCAGTGCAAACAACCAGGCTTATAACTGATCACTGCGCAAGAATAGAAACGCACCAATAGTCCTGATGCCGAAGAACAGAGCCATGTAGTTACTATTACTTAATGATGAACTAAGAAATCACATTTTCCTTGAACTTTTGACATCCAAGAGGTCATCATCATATAAGAATATCCTGTAAGTTTCAGAACTGAAAACATCCTTGTTAGTCCAGTAAAAGCTTTTATTGACACCAGGCTCAGCAAACTACTCGTTTTTCAAAGTGGGGAACTATGAGCGGATAAAACCCCACCGCCGCAGAAGATCAACGCCTACTTCAACACGGCTGGTTTAGCCCCGCCCATCGATTTGCGCATTACGCGCATAGATAAATAACATAGATGCCTACTTAGTGATGACAGACCGGATCAGAGCTACCGAGCAATACAAAATATTGTGCAGTGCCTGGTTGTGGAAGAAGACAGTCGCTGCATAAGCTTCCTCTGGATTCCAATAAGACTGCATGGATAAACTTTATTTTTAATGATGTTCCAGCTGATGAGGTAAAACACTGTCCGTCTGTTCGCTTCATTTCACTGTGGATTGTTTTGTAAACAAGACTGGATTTGCAGACCGATTAAGAGTAAAGAGACGGTGCTGTGCCGTCTATATTGGATCCGACAGGAATGGTGCAACACACAGACTCTGGGGTCGAACATGTATGGGCGAATCATTCCGATTGCCATTTTACAACATTGGACTTTTTCAAAACAATTTCCCTTAAGTGCATTCGACAGGTGAGTTGAAACTCATTATTATACGCAGAACTGTTATCCACTCACAGCTGTGGGCGTTTACTTCCAAGTCTTCACTGCGAGATGCCCATAAAAACCGAGCGTTTTTCAGCTAGGCTCAAAACTAGGGTACAAAATAGCCTATTACTTAGTCATTTTGATGTTTTTGAATACAAAAACCAAGCGAACGTCATAAGTTGTTCTCAGACAACAATATAATAAAATTTAAAAAGTCAGTTCATGACCCCTTTAAATAGTTTAACATACTGGCTCTGTTCACAGCAAAGGAATTTATACTATATTTTGACCAATAAATCAGCCCAACTTGCTTTGTTTTGTGGCATGTGGCCACAACCAAAGCAGTTTTAGGCCTTCACATGCTTTTTACCCTCTGCATGCAAATCTGAATGCTTCGAGATTTCCTGCTGCTAGCTTTTTTTGAGTCCTCGACTCAAAATCCATTCGTTTGTCCACTTCAGTTCATCATGCATTTCATGTACAATTCTTACTTTGTGACGTCCTCCATTAATTGAGTAAACACCTATCTATAGAGAAATTGATCGTCACATGTATCTTGAATCACTTGCAATGCCAGTGGCATTTGATCAATTCATCAGAGGTCCACAAAGCCAAGAGCAAAACAATCATCTTTTATTTTTTCCATATGAACATTCAGACAGCCCTCTTTCCCTCCCTTCTTTTCTTTTGCCCTCCCCTTCCTTTTCTCTTCCTCAGCAGTCCCTCAATGACAAGCGTAAAAAGAACCTCTTTTCCCGCAAGTTCACCTTCTACAAGACAAGGAGGCGAGTGAGCCGGAAATGGACGATGTGGACCGTAAGTACAGAAAGCGGCACTACAGCGTAATGTTGGGTGAGAATAGGGCAGCAGGTCATGAAGGACAGAGGTGGGCACTGCTCCACTGGACACAGCAGGCATCACAGCCTACTTTAGACACAGCAACACCCGTGGACAGAGAACGCATGGTGCCAGCTGTGTCCAGTGACTGGACCAGGCCTTAGAGTGTCTCAGTAACCCATGTACTCTTGTGGTTGTTGTCTCTCTCGTTGCTCCCTTCCTGACCGCTCCACAGGAACAACCCAGATGACATGCTATCCAAAGGCCTGAGTAAGTTCCTCATGTAGACGCCCACTTGGTCACCTCTGGACCAGATCTCTCTTCCTCTTCGCATCTTTCATTCTTCACTCTCATAATTCATGCTGATCTTCCTCTCGAAGGGCACCTTTAGTTTGTCCCAGAGTTCAAGAGGTTCTCCAGACACACTTAAACTATCAGAATCAATCTGTTTTCTCTTTCTGTTGTTGATGGTTGAGGTGAAAAGGTTGTTTTCTACTGTCTTTCTCACCGTTCTCTATGGGATCTCCTCCCCTTATTCATTATCTGCACGTTTTATTTTCTCATGATGTTCTATTGTGAAAAATTATCTGATTTGTATTTGCCATCATGAGTCCTGCACTTGGGCGTGGGTACCCGACGGGTGAATTGCTAATGTAACGGGTGGAAGTAACATTTACGTGGTCTTTTGCGGTGCTGGTCGTGAATCATTAGGCACGTGGTGGAATGTGGGTCCAATAGCCAAGGCTTTTTCGTCTTGCGCGGTACCCACTGATAGGCAGCTGCTTTTTTGCCCGTGCTTATCACACGCCGTAGTTTAAAGAGTAAAGAATGTCAAAGGTTTCTAATTACAACACAATTTGCAGCGTTTTGCACAGCTTTTGTGCTCTGCAAATGAAGTGATTGACAGCTTCAGTCATTAAGGGAGCGTTTCTGTATATAATCTATTCGCAATTTGAACAAGAGTTTTATTTTTCATGCTGCTAAAAGGACCACAATTAGGTGCATATGTTCAAAAAAGCCTTTATGGGCAGGTCGTTTCACATGGTGTTGGCAAAAGTTTTGTATTGTTCAACGATAGATCCACATTCTCAGCTTGCTTTCTTTTAATTATTACCATGTTGTTGGGGCTGCATGTTTTTTTTTAACGCATAAACTCGGAATGCCTGATATTGGTTGGTTTGATTGCTTGTAGGGGTGTAACGGTACATGTATTTCGTATTGAACCGTTTCGGATTTTAAGGCTTTCGGTTCGGTACGACATACAAACCAGAATGATTGCTTGGACCATTTTTCCGGCAAAATTCGTGCTGACGCGGCCAACACAAAGTTGCGCAACATCAAATGGCAAGCATAATGAAAGCAGAAGAAAACTGCGATACTCATTGTGTGCTTCACGGATTGTTTATCAGTTTGAACCAGCAGCATCTGTGCAGCGCGCAGCCGATCTCGATCAAGCAACACTGTTACCACACAGCGCCAAGAAATCCGGTAAAGAAAACATTTGAATTCGCCACTGAGGGTAATAACATCGCTGCGAGGTCTTAGTAAAATGCATTCACATTTCTCCGTTATTAACCGTAGATCTCTATTAGATCAAACAGTGCTGTCATGGAAACCAGGAGAAACATTGTGCCGTGAATGAACTAGTAATACTTTACGTCCACAGACCAGCAACATTCACCATGGATTTAATATAGTAACACTAACTGGAACCAGTATGGCTGGAATAATGACATGCTTTCAAGTACTTCACTCATCTTTTTCCAGCACTTCAAAATTTATATATTATATAAATAAATATTTAAATGTTATTTTTAATGTGATGACCAAAACATTATTTGTTCATCCTTCAAAGATGACTCCCATTTATAAACCTGAAAGTTTCAAGATTAAACAATTATTTAAAAATACTTTTCTTTAAACAAATAGGAATTTTCTCTGGCATTTCTTTCTTTTTGCTGTATCGTAAACTTACCGAAACCGTCACTTTAAAACCGAGGTATGTACCGAATCCGTGATTTTTGTGTACTGTTACACCCCTAAGTGTTACATGAGAAAATCAATCATTTTCTTTTTAATCAGATTTAATGCGGGTGTGGTGCGGATTTATTTTTTGTTTTGAGTCATTCTTCAATTGCGGTGGCACAAATGTTTGCTTTTTTTAAACAATTTAATTAAATTGTACCTGGTAAATTAAGAAATCTCAATATAATTATTTTATTTGTTCTAAAATTTTTTTTTTTTCAATTACATCATAGGATATGTCTGTATGGTGGAAACATGCTGATTTTGTTGGTTGCACATAACATTTCTCAAAGTCTTAAATATAGACCAGTTTAAACATGTTAGAACAGTACACAAATTGTTACCCCTCTACACAATAGAAAGATGCAAAATTTTAATGATTTGTTGTTTTTTAAAGTTTACTTTAACTGTTGCAGGGGTAGGGGTAACTGCCACTGCAATTGAAGTATGGCCCCATTGACAGATTTTGTTTTTAATCAGGACGTTCGGGTGTCATCCAGTAGCTTTTAGTTTAAAACTCAATAAAGCCACACTAATATGTACAAAGACACCTACAGAAAGGAAATCAATTCTCAGCCTACAGCCTTAAACTTTAAATGTGCCTGTGTATGCAAAATGGGTTTAAGACATTTGTAGACAAACGTTGCCGTGAGCGTGTGCTTAATACCCTGTTTCTGTCGTTTAGATTAATATTTGCTGCTAGGAAGAATTAGCTTGTTTACTGTTTTTCTCTATTTTTATTTTTCAAATTTATAGGCTATTTTATGCTAACATTAATTTGAGATGTATAATAAAACTGCTAAGAAACATGAAACTATGGCTGGTAATAAAAACAAAAATTGTGATCAATCTTATGATTTCTGACCAGTATTTAGAAAGCAGAATGAAACTGTAATAATGTAAAACTCTGTATTTTTAACTATCATTTAATTTAATGTTATTATTAAAAAAATTTCAACTATTTTTCCATGAACTTTTTCTATAAAGCACAAGCTTGCATTCCCCTGGGCATTGTCGGCCACAGTTTTAATACCCCTGCGTTAGTTAACTTTGTCAACTTTTTCATGATTTCATGTGGACTTTAAAGGGATAGTTCACTTTGAAATTAAATTTTGATATTGCATCCAGGATGTAGGTGTCTTTATTTCCACAGTGTTTTCAATTTTGATATTTTTAGGTCAAACCGTTCATGTCTATAAGTCATATAATGGAGGTCTATGGGGTCCACCTCAAAGAGCATGCACAGAGAAGACAAAATTAAGCATGATTTAATGACTCCTAAATGTAAGTACACATTGATGGCCTAAGAACACGAAACGAATGGTTTGTGTGAGAAAACAAACTGTATTTATATAGATTTTACTCTTGTAATCACAGCTACGTCCGTGTGATCTGAGGGGCGCGGGCGATTTGTGGCTGTGGTTACAAGAGGTAAAAATGATATAAATAATGTTCGTTTTCTCACACAAACCGCACGTTTTATGTCTTAGGCCATCAATGTGTATTTACATTTACGAGTTGGACTTCTCTGTGCATGCTCTTTGAGGTGGACCCCATAGACCTCCATTAAATGACTCATAGACACGAAATGAGTTTGACTTAATACTATCAAAATTTAAAATACTGCAGAAACAAAGACACCTACATCTTGGAAGAACTTGAGCTAAGCTAAAACATATCAAAAATTAATTTCAAAGTGAACTATCCCTTTAAATTGGAGAGGGAAACAGTTGCATTGATGATTCTCAGAAGATGTACCGTGTCCCTCAGTGGTGTGTGTCTGTACTCCTCCACTTTGCTGAGACTCAGGATTGCTCCTCCACTCTTATGTGAAGTCACCTCATGCATCATCATGTGTTCCTGTTTTTGGTTTTCATCATCCATTCCCCTCTGTTATGATTTCAGAGCATGTCACCTCTAATGCCAGTGATAGTGAGAGTAGTTACCGTAAGTTCTTCTTTCCATTGTGTCCTTCATCCGTCGGCCTGATTTGCTTTTCTTTCACATTTAACACTCTCTCTCTCTCTCTCTCTTCCTCTCTGCCCTGAACTAATGTGTATTTGAGATCCAGTTTAATAATACAATATAAAAATAAATAAATTGCCAAGCAGTGTTATTCTGGTCTTCTCACGAGTTTACACCACCCACCCCTTCACCAGAGCAGCACTACAGTGAGGCAGGCTGGGTAATGTTCCACAAGCCACACAGATACAATACCAAAATCAATCAGTGAGCCCTCCGCCAGTCTCCATAGCAACAGTGCACCCCCATCACTACCCAGCCCTTGCCCTCTCTCTGTCAGAGACATTCAGAGTCACAGTGTTATATCAAAGCCACTCTGAAGATATTACACACCGCTGTGATCAGCACTGCAGACTGTGCATCAGAGCAGGCCATTACCAGCTACTGCATGACACCAGACACTTCAAGAGCACGATTCTATGCGTCACAGCATCATAATGGGATCGCCAATGAAATTGCGTCAAATTAAATAAATTCAAACATAAATCTAGATTTTATGTCGCTTCTTCAATATTTTCACTTCACCGTTCAAAAGATTGGAGATTTTTTTCTTCTTTCTTTTTTGAAAGAAATGAATCCCTTTATTTAGTAAGGATGTCCTAAATTATGTAATAGTTAATTACATTTAATTGGGAAAGTAAATACGTAATGTTTCAAATAAATGCTGTTCTTTTGATCTTTCTATTCATCTAAAATCCTGCTCGGAAAATCACGGGTTTCACAGCGTGTGACTCTGACGACTGGAGTAATGATGCTGACAATTCAGCTTTTGACATCGAAAGGAGTAAATTAAATTTAGTTTAATGTATTATTGATAAAGATAAGCATTTATTTTAAATTGTAATAATATTTCACAATATTACAGTTTTTACTGTATTTGTGATCAAATAAATGCAGCCCTTGGTGAGCATAAGAGACTTATTTCAGACAATATATAATATATAAAATATATTATATATATATAAAATATATAATATATAAAATATATATTTATTTTATGCTGATATGTTTTTAGTAAATGCTTAAAGGATACTCCACTTTTTTTGGAAATAGGCTCATTTTACAATTCCCTCAAAGTTAAACAGTTGAGTTTTACCGTTTCGGAATCCCATTCAGCCGAATTTTTTGATATTCAGAAGAATATCTGTAACCAGTTTCTGGTCTCATTGACTACCATAGTATTTTTTTTTTCCTACTATGGAAGTCAATGGGACCAGAAACGGTCTGGTTACTGATATTCTTCTGAATATCAGAAAATCAGCTGAATTGATTCAAAAACGGTAAAACTCAACTGTTTAACTCTGAGGGAGTTGTAAAATAAGCCTATTTCCAAAAAAAGTGGAGTATCCCTTTAAGTTTTCATTTCTTCAGCTTTTTTGTAGTAAGCAATGATATGGAAATTGAATGGCTACAGTACAGTGCAACAATATTAATTTATAAATAATTGTTTTGCTGAGAAATGATGTCATACAATGCAGGACCTTTACTGACCAGTTGTAATAGTATAATCAGTATTTGATTGTATCAGCACAACCCTGCTTATCCTGTAAAATCAAGTCTTCATTGAAGCTGTTCTTTGTGTGATTTCTTTAGATGAATAGAAAGATCATAAGAACTGCACTTATTTGAAACATTACAAATGTCTTTACTTTCCCAATTAAATGTAGCTGTTCTTTGTGTGAATAACTAACAAAAACAGCCTTGTTTATTCTGCACTAACATACAGTATTTCACATTGCTTTCTTGTGGAGGGGAATAAATGCATAATATTTCATAATATTAAGTACACTACACTATGATGCAATAAACAGCACATGCATGGCACAGGCCCTTACAAATTCTGCCCTTAACTTTAATGGACGATGTTCATTCATTTACAGCACGTCTCTACCTCTAACCTTGTAGTGCACAGGCAGGCCTGCTGAGATCAACAGGAAGAGCTGCACTTTAATCATTATGACCAGTCTCATACCAACCATGAACGGAGGACTCCATTGCCTTAACACTGTTCATTTGTGTGGCATAGAGGACCTCTAGCGGCCTTGAGTGGATCTCGCATAGCTTTTGTTGCAGTTTCACACATTCAATAATAGACTGGTGCAGGTATGACGGTCAGAATCCAGTTTGCCGCTGGTTTCTTTGAGATGTTTCTGTGTTTTTTTATAATGGGCTTTCACTTTATGTAAGTAAAATAAAGCCTGTGATAAACATAACTTAACGATTCTTTGACGTTTTTTCTACAACTTACACTTGCACACACTCGCACCTCAAGCAGTCTTATCTAGTTACTTAAAACATAACTGCTTCAAAATTCAGCTTTTTGCCCTGGGAAAGTGTAAATTATGTTGTAGAACAAAACGTCAAAGTTTATTCAAGTCATGTTTTCCACAGTTCAGTCGAAAAACCTCATTATAAAAACCCATAGGAAAATCCTCGAAGGAACGGCGAATTAGTCTTTGGGTTCTGAAGTCATACCTGAACCACTCTATAATGCATGAGCAGAAAACATTGCTTTTTTTTAGCGTCTTAATATGCTTGGCTGGATTTGTTTGTCTCAAAAACGATACCGTAAACCAAACGATGTATTGTACAGAGATATTTTTTTCTAGATTTAACTGTGTTTATGTGTGTGTATTTCTCAGGTGGTCAAGAGGAATATGTGCTCTCTTATGAGCCAGTCTGTCAGCAGGAAGGTAAAATGCTTAGGATTATCTGTAACATAAATATTAACCTGTGAGATTTAACACAAATTATTATTTAGGAAAATGTAATTGATTTCATGTATGGTCTTTTCACAGTGAACTACGCACGGCCAGTGATAATCTTGGGTCCGATGAAGGACAGAGTAAACGATGACCTGATATCAGAGTTCCCTGACAAATTCGGTTCCCTGTGTTCCCCGTAAGTCTCTGTACACCGTGTGTATATGAGCTGATGAGATAATATGATGAGGGACTCTTTGTCATTCGTAACAGTGTCTGCAGTGGATATAACAGGATGGTTTGCAGGCTTGTCAGATGAGAAAAGCAGTTTTGACCTCATCAACATGGTTGAATAGATTTTTTCTTTTGTTGAGATTGTAATATAATTCTACTAGTAAGTAATGTTAATTATTATTCCATGTGAGGTTATTAAACTGGGGAATGTCTGTGATTTAATTAATTTCCCTTCAAAATGCAGTGGACTCGGACCATTCATGATGCGGTTTGATTAAATTAAGCATTAAGAATACAGAAATATGGCACTATTTGAAGGGACAGCCATTTGTAAAGCTGTCTGTCACCATCGAGTGTGCTCATTTAATCACACAATGCACCGCAGTAACAAGCGCACAACCAATGTGCAATCAATGGCTAGAGAATACCCATAATGCACTATGTCTCGCCTAGAAGATGGCACTCACAGCTAAATCATCCATCCATTTTCCAAATCGCTGATCCAATGTGGCTACAGTGTAATATCATATCATCCTATTTGATGGATTATTAAAGAATTAAATAAAGGTTTCTTCATGATAGTTTCCACAACAGAGTTCAATATAAATCGTTTCATTATTCGTGGAGCTTCCAGTTTGCTAAGTGTCAAATGATTTTTGCATCAGCAAGCACAAACTACACAAGAGTGGCAGCGCTTCTGGCGCACTCAATGTCCGAATTCACTGACTCTTTTTCATTCACTCCTTAAGAGCCGGAACACCAAGCCCGAGGTTCGGCCGTCAGCCAGCCGAGTTTTTTGGTGTGTTTCGCACCATTGTCTCTAGTCGGACGGCGTCAGGGTTTTTTGGGCCGATTTCAGCATGTTGACTCGGCGTCGGGCCGTCATTGAGAGAGAGAACTTTGATTGGCTGTTCAGCTTAGTGAATGAATCCGTGCAAAAGAATTAAAGTGAAAGTGATGAAAGCGAGCAAAGACATTGAAGGGATAGTTCGGCCAAAATGATTTTTAAACCATGCATTACTCACCCTCAAGCCGTTCGAGATGCATATGTTAATCTTGTTTCAGACGAGCACATTTTCAGTTATTTTAGAAAATGTCTTAGACCCTTCAGTGGATATAATGTGAAGAAATGGGGTCCAGCTCCTTCAAGTTAATTTAAAACTTCATAAATGAAATATCCTGACTTCCGGCAACGATCGCCGTGACGGTTCCTACGGCTACGTACGTTTCACGGGTGATGGAAGTCGGCGTACGAGGTAGGACGTAGCGTGAGGAAACGTTGGAACGTCACAACGGTTCCTACGTTACGCACGCGACTTCCAACACCCGTGAACGACGCGATCGTTGCCGGAAGTCAGATATTTTCATTTATAAAGTTTTAAATATGTATATTTTTGCGACAATACCGCATGGATTACCCTCAGAAGGCCTTCGTTTATCTCTCTGGGAGCCGGATGGATTACTTTTGTGAAGGATTTATGCACATTTTTGGGACTTGAAGGAGCTGGACCCCATTTCTTCACATTATATCCACTGAAGGGTCAAAGACATTTTCTAAAATATCTCAAAAAAATTTGTTCGTCTGAAACAAGACTTATGCATCTCAAACGGCTTGAGGGTAAGTAATGCATGGTTTAAATATCATTTTTGGCCGAACTATCTCTTTAAGAGTGTACAGTCAGAAGGCTGTTATAATTTTACATCATCTTATCTGAGCATTCCAATGCAGAAATATTGTTAAATATTTTCGAATGCATCAAATATTTTGCTGACTGGAATGAAGAAAGGGTTTGATATAGAAAATATAACTTATAATTGTAAGCAAGCACTGCTTTGCTTACGTGTGTATATCTGCAGACCTAGTTTCAGTTACCTATTCTGAATGATGAAAATACCTGCTGATATAGGCAGATATTTACTTACACGCAGACGCAGAACGCACTCCAATAAAGGAAACCATTTTTTTTTACCATCGCTTTGGCGCCCCCATGGCGCTGCGCTGCATATAGTGCATACCCACTTTTTGCGCCACTGGCGAGAGGCCACAACGCAGTCAGCTGTAGTCGCTGCTAGTTCTTCGCGCCGGCTTGGTGTGTCCCAGGCTTTAGATGAGGAAGATCCAAAATGAGCTGGGGTCCCCAGGGCAAGTTTGAGAAGCACAGCAATAGCTTCCAAAAAATTGTCATTGAGGCCAATAGTTCTCATCTTACAATTATATATATATATATATATAAGCTTATCAGGTAGAAATTGTGACTAACAAATATTTTGACTGATTCTTTTCCTAATTCTTATAGAATAAATTATAGAATAAAACTCATGGGCCTTCGAATATTGTTGCACAGCATAAATTGGGTGGCTGTGTTCTGAGACCCATAATAATAATGTATCTTGTGCTCCTCTCTGTCTCAGATACAACGAGACCGAAGCGAGATTACGAGGTGGACGGGAGAGACTACCACTTTGTCGTGTCCAGAGAGCAGATGGAAAAAGATATACAGGAGCACAAGTTCATCGAGGCCGGCCAGTACAACAGCCACCTGTATGGAACCAGCGTGCAGTCTGTCAAAGAGGTGGCGGAAAAGGTGAGGCTATTACCAACACCAAGTCTACTGTACATACATTACATTTACCAGGCAACAGAAAAGGTTTTAAATGTCATTAGTCAATGCTTACATATGATGTTATTAAGAAATTGGAGCTTAGCATTATTTCTGGAGAAATAAGCACAATATGCACGATACACCTGCACAATTGCTGACAACACAGGAGTCTAATGCATAACATGCATCCTTATTGCTAACCAGATGAAAACACTGTGTGTGATACTCTCGTCAGGGCAAACACTGCATTCTAGATGTATCAGGCAACGCCATCAAGAGGCTGCAAGTGGCTGTGCTTTATCCCATCGCCATTTTCATCAAACCAAAATCAGTGGAGAACATCATGTGAGTAAAAGACAAGAAATCAAACTAGTATTTACAAAGAATGTCATGTCATCAATGACTAATACATTACTATGGTGATGATGGAAAGGGTGGGATGTCTATTCTTTACCTATATTGTTAACTGTACCCAGTCAAAGGCATTTGGGCGTCATCAAATCTATTTATTTCTCAAACCCTTTTTAATATTGGATCACTCACTAACCCACAAGTAATGCAATACAACAGTGTGTAATTAGAGGCCAATGTTGTTTGCTCTGTCCTCAGGGAGATGAACAAAAGACTGACGGAGGAACAAGGCAGGAAAACATACGACAGAGCCATGAAGCTGGAACAGGAGTTCATGGAGCACTTCACAGGTCTGTCTGCTCATTCTGTGTGTCTGTGTGTCAAGACTACAGCCTACCACAACTCACATTCCTGATATTACAATACACTATATATGTAGCAATGGCAAGGTCATTGGTTTGATTCCCAGGGAACCAGGGCTATGAACCAGTTTCAAGAAATGAAAACAAAAACTGGAAACAAATGAAATTTTAATAATGTAATAATTTAATTTAATAATTTAATTGAATAATATTATTTTATTATTCTGTTTAATTTTTTAATTTGGCATGGATTAAAATATAGAGGGAATGCATTGACATCACTTTCCCGCCGGAACAACCCCCCTCAGCCTGACTGAGTGGCAGAACATCTGCTGCGTGACTGTATTTAAAAGGGGAAACTGCGAAAATGCGACTAAAACGAACAATTATATCAATTTAAACTAAATGTTGGACTCAATATAGTGTTCCTTACAACTTACTAAAGGTCCAGTGATCCATGGATATTATTGACATGCAGCCAGGAATCGTGTTGCCTGACATTTATGTTTGCCTGATTTCGACGCCGGGGAAATAAAAGCAATATAGACCTAAACATAAAGCAAATTTGCCTGTGAACGTTTTATATAAATACAATATAGGTAGGTCTAAATCCGGGTGATCACTTATATCAGTGTTATAGCTATACACTCACCGGCCACTTTATTAGGTACCCCATGCTAGTAACGGGTTGGACCCCCTTTTGCCTTCAGAACTGCCTCAATTCTTCGTGGCATAGATTCAACAAGGTGCTGGAAGCATTCCTCAGGGAGTTTGGTCCATATTGACATGATGGCATCACACAGTTGCCGCAGATTTGTCGGCTGCACATCCATGATGCGAATCTCCCGTTCCACCACATCCCAAAGATGCTCTATTGGATTGAGATCTGGTGACTGTGGAGGCCATTTGAGTACAGCGAACTCATTGTCATCTTCAAGAAACCAGTCTGAGATGATTCCAGCTTTATGACATGGCGCATTATCCTGCTGAAAGTAGCCATCAGAAGTTGGGTACATTGTGGTCATAAAGGGATGGACATGGTCAGCAACAATACTCAGGTAGGCTGTGGCGTTGGCAACGATGCTCAATTGGTACCAAGGGGCCCAAAGAGTGCCAAGAAAATATTCCCCACACCATGACACCACCACCACCAGCCTGAACCGTTGATACAAGGCAGGATGGATCCATGCTTTCAAGTTGTAGACGCCAAATTCTGACCCTACCATCCGAATGTCGCAGCAGAAATCGAGACTCATCAGACCAGGCAACATTTTTCCAATCTTCTATTGTCCAATTCCGATGAGCTTGTGCAAATTGTAGCCTCAGTTTCCTGTTCTTAGCTGAAAGGAGTGGCACCCAGTGTGGTCTTCTGCTGCTGTAGCCCATCTGCCTCAAAGTTCGACGGTACTGTGCGTTCAGAGATGCTCTTCTGCCCACCTTGGTTGTAACGGGTGATTATTTGAGTCACTGTTGCCCTTCTATCAGCTCGAACCAGTCTGGCCATTCTCCTCTGACCTCTGGCATCAACAAGGCATTTCCGCCCACAGAACTGCCGCTCACTGGATGTTTTTTCTTTTCGGACCATTCTCTGTAAACCCTAGAGATGGTTGTGCGTGAAAATCCCAGTAGATTAGCAGTTTCTGAAATACTCAGACCAGCCCTTCTGGCACCAACAATCATGCCACGTTCAAAGTCACTCAAATCACCTTTCTTCCCCATACTGATGCTCGGTTTGAACTGCAGGAGATTGTCTTGACCATGTCTACATGCCTAAATGCACTGAGTTGCCGCCATGTGATTGGCTGCTTAGAAATTAAGTGTTAACGAGCAGTTGGACAGGTGTACCTAATAATGTGGCCGGTGAGTGTATAGCCTATATATCATCATATCGTCCAGCCCTAAAACTTTATAGTTTTTTTTTTTTTGGTCAGTGTTTATTAAGAAACATCCAATAATGCAGAATATGCAATGATAAATATTTAATTGATGAGTTGTTTATATATATATATATAACAATACAAAAATATATGGGTATGGTTTTACAGCTAAATTCAGCATATTGACACAAAATGATAACTACAAATCCACCTTTCGCTGACTGGAGTCCAGTTGTTTCTGTGAATTGCAGCGATCCATTTGCTCCTCTTTCTATAGCAATCTGTAAAAATATACCTCTGATTTTTTTGTCAAATCTAGTTGTACAGTCAATCGCAAAAGCTCTTTCCCACTCTATATGGGGATAGTGGGGATAGTTGTGTTTGTTTTTTGCGGCATTCACGCTGAAAACATATACAGCCGCTCAGTCTTTTTGCCACTCACTGTGAGGAACTGCAGGCACGTGACCAGACGGTGATGTCACGCGCATTCCCTCTATTATGACCCATGCAACGTTGTCAAAATATGACTTCAACACATCCAACGTGAGTGTATTGTCGAGCCATCGTAGGCAAGTCGGCCATTCATAAAGTTCAGAAGTTCGCTGAACTTCATACAGTTCAGCTCACTCAGCACGTCGTTCATGGTCTGACTAGTCGAGACTGTTTTCCAAAGATGGCTCCTGTCTGTATACACAAAGTGAACCGTCTTTATAAAATATCTTCTTTTTAAACGGTCTGTACACTTACAAAGTTATCAATGCTTCGTTTTGCATGTATGGACCTTCATTATGTTACTGTGGTAGTGTGGGGCTATTTTGAGCCTTGTTAGTGGTATAAATTAGCGATTTCTTTTTACTTAGTAAATGCCCCCATATACTAGCGTATACGCACAACCGGCACTTTCGGGAACTTAACTGTCAATTTTGTCCCGCCCCTTTTGGGGGAAACAAACTAGACTCTCCATAGACATCAATACAAAATAACGGCAAAAACCAACGTCCGTACACAGCCGACAGACTTAAATAACTTAAGAAATTACTTATATAAAACATGTCAAGTAATTATATGTCCACCCTGCCTGCCATAGAGCGTGAAAGATACTTTTTTTAAGCCCGTTATCAACTAGCCCAGGCTACCTGCCATCATCATCATAAATTCATAATATATACATTAAGGTTTTTTACTTTAAAAAAGAAATAAATTATTCACTGGCTTACCTGGTGACTCGATGAGGTACAAGTAAATGTCCGGGTAAGACTGGCCACTGGGTGGGGTTGTTACCCCAATTTGACGCTGGGAGAAAAAAGGGGCATGTTTGTAAATTGGCCAAATTAAGTTTGTGTATGTATCTTTCAGGCTCTTTGGCAAGCAGGGTGGACATATAATTACTTGACATGTTTTATATAAGTGATTTCTTAAGTTATTTACGTCTGTCGACTGTGTACGGACGTTGGTTTTTGCCGTTATTTTGTATTGAAGTCTATGGGGAGTCTAGTTTGTTTTCCCCAAAAGTGGGCGTGAACCTATTCAGAGACATTCTATGATGCATTTTTTAGAGATAAAACTCTTTACATTCAATTATCATGAAAACAAATCTCAGAGAACGGTCGACTAGGTACCGATGTGTTATTAGACCAAAGGTTCATTTTGCGCCGGAGTTCTCCTTTAAGCACCACTGCTGAAATGTAAGATTAGCCAAAAAGCCTAGATAAACTGACTGATTGACTCACTGGATCGCCACTGTAAGAATCAAACTGTTGTCAGTTTACACTGTCTACATGCGTTTCTCATCTCACTGTGGCGGTCTCTGCATTGCAGCGATCCTTCAGGGCGACACCTTGGAAGAGATCTACGATCAAGTCAAGCAGATCATCGAGGAGCAGTCAGGGCCGTACATATGGGTGCAGTCCAAGGAGAAACTATGAGCGCCTTCAGGAGATTATCGTCCCCTTCTCTCTGCCTGATTTATTTATTGATTCTCTCTTTTTTTGTGGTTCTTTTTCAAATAATCTCAGTCGGGCTTCTCCAGCCGACAGCGTTCGCTCAACAGATTAATTCCTTAATCCAACGTACTTGGATCTCTGTTCAGTCCTACATCTGCACCTCCTGACTCTCAAGAGAAGGTGATCTGTCCTCCTCAGATCTCCACTGCTTCCACGCTTGCAGAGAGCGGCATCTGTTTACCAGGGGTTTGGAAACGGGACAGTTCCTTAATGTTTAAGGGAGGTTACTTTGTAAGGACAAAGACAGCGATCTAGATTTTCTGACACGCGTCTCTGTTTTTTTTTTTTTCCGTTTGACCCGTTCGTTTCTGTGTTGTTTTTTTGTGTAAATGGTAACATGGAGCCAGAGTCTCAGGCATCGCATTCATTCAAATGGTGAGAGAAACACAAAAAGGCAAAAGTTTGCACGTCGTAGCTTTTAAGACCAGGTGTTTCTCCGGCCCTTCTTTCTTGTCGTCCGTTCGCAAATTGATCGTCATTGATTTACTTCGTTTTCTCCCCTTGACTGTTGTATTGGCATGCTTATTGTTCTCCTCATTCTAATCGTCTGCGTTTCAGAGCCATTGTGTGTAGATGATGTCCCGCCACCGCTAGAATGTCGGAGTCTACAATCAGTGTCTTACAGAGTACATGTTTTCAACTCTTAGGAAAGTCCACCATTTGTAAGGAACTGATATTTTTAAGAGGCAATAAAATGCCAGCGCATATGTGGAAGAAATTTATTGTACAATGAGATATTGACAGATATTTAACCCTCCATAAACTGCCTATTTTGTTATAATAAAAGTCTATATTGAGCTTTACTTAAGCACTATTATGATGGGAGTTATTTTCTTGACATTGTAAAATGTATATTAGAGCAAGATATTTAACAAAAGAAATAGTATGAATATATTTTTTCCCCTTTTCTGTTACCACCCCTTATTTTCCCAAACTGAAACAAACAACAAGATGCAGGGCAGAGAGGAGACCGCAGAGAAAACAGAGCCAGGGCGATTATTGACACAATTTTTGAGGCTAGTCCTGTCTCTTCCTCCTCTCTGCCCACCATTTCATCATCATCATCAGCTGGAAGAAGGCGGCTCTGTCCGTTCCCCCTCTCAGCTGCAAGAAGAGCTTCACAGAGACTTTTTTTTTAAACCCGTCCCAGAGAAGGGGTCCTGTCTGCTCTTCCTACGACATGATTGTTTTCTATACTAAGACTGCTTGTTCTACCACCTCAACATCTCTGCTTTTTAGGGACATTTTGGGACTGGACAAAAAAAACATGTAAATAACCTACTGATCTGATTCATTCCATTGATCACAACGAACAAGAGAATGGTTAATTCAAGAACAATAAAACAAAATCTTTCTCATACAGCACAGTGCTGGTGTGAGTCTTCCTTCAGATGGAGTGCTGAAGTACATCAATACACTATCTGAAAGTTGTCATTATGGTAATGCCAAGCCATTTATGATCGTTCAGTTTGGTATGATTTCTTCGCCCTCAATCTGTTCCAAACCTCTATTATTTTATTTCTTCTGTGGTCAGCAAAATGGTTACCAACATTCTTTAAAATATCAACAGTTGATGGAAATGAGGTTCGTAAATGATGACTATTTTACAACACACTGTTAACTATTTTTTACACTTTCAGAGAATTAGTAGCTAATTCGTATAAATTCTTACAACATTATCATTGGTAGGATTTCATATGATCAGCTGACTCCCCACTGGCGGTTAGGTTTAGGGGTGGACCTTCTTAAAATAAAATGTTTTTATTCAAATCAAATCATCACCTCATGAAATGTCTGTTTTCTCATGAGATTGGGTTGGAAGTTAACTATCCCTTTAAGTGTTAAAGCAATGGCAACTGATGTTATAGTATGTTTGCAGATGTGGGAATGCAATTATTAATTTGGTTTGTAAACCAGGGAATTGCAATTAACAAACATTGGGAAGAACTGTGAAACGTTCCAAAAGATAAGTGCGCCTGGTTTCACCCACTGATAGAGCCTATTTGTTTGACATTACACACAGTTAGACAAGTTGTTGTTCTAACAAACGCTTGTTGACTTCTTTAAGTATTATGGAAATCCACCGGTGCCTCTGAGTAAAAGTTTTTTTTTTATATAAATTCATGACAAATATCCCTTTTTCTATACAACCATTCATTTTTAGTACATTTATTAAATAATGCATATTAATTGGTTTTATCTTAAACCCCCAAAATATCAGGTTGTACAACTGTCTGAACAAATAAACAGACTAAGAAAACTATTTAAAGTTATTTAACTAAATATGATGGCATTATTTCAGGTTGTTTTTTGCGGCATTCACGCTGAAAACATATACAGCCGCTCAGTCTTTTTGCCACTCACTGTGAGGAACTGCAGGCACGTGACCAGACGGTGACGTCACGCGCATTCCCTCTATTATGACCCATGCAACGTTGTCAAAATATGACTTCAACACATCCAACGTGAGTGTATTGTCGAGCCATCGTAGGCAAGTCGGCATTCATAAAGTTCAGAAGTTCGCTGAACTTCATACAGTTCAGCTCACTCAGCACGTCGTTCATGGTCTGACTAGTCGAGACTGTTTTCCAAAGATGGCTCCTGTCTGTATACACAAAGTGAACCGTCTTTATAAAATATCTTCTTTTTAAACGGTCTGTACACTTACAAAGTTATCAATGCTTCGTTTTGCATGTATGGACCTTCATTATGTTACTGTGGTAGTGTGGGGCTATTTTGAGCCTTGTTAGTGGTATAAATTAGCGATTTCTTTTTACTTAGTAAATGCCCCCATATACTAGCGTATACGCACAACCGGCACTTTCGGGAACTTAACTGTCAATTTTGTCCCCGCCCCCTTTAGGGGAAACAAACTAGACTCTCCATAGACATCAATACAAAATAACGGCAAAAACCAACGTCCGTACACAGCCGACAGACGTAAATAACTTAAGAAATTACTTATATAAAACATGTCAAGTAATTATATGTCCACCCTGCCTGCCATAGAGCGTGAAAGATACTTTTTTTTAAGCCCGTTATCAACTAGCCCAGGCTACCTGCCATCATCATCATAAATTCATAATATATACATTAAGGTTTTTTACTTTAAAAAAGAAATAAATTATTCACTGGCTTACCTGGTGACTCGATGAGGTACAAGTAAATGTCTGGGTAAGACTGGCCACTGGGTGGGGTTGTTACCCCAATTTGACGCTGGGAGAAAAAAGGGGCATGTTTGTAAATTGGCCAAATTAAGTTTGTGTATGTATCTTTCAGGCTCTTTGGCAAGCAGGGTGGACATATAATTACTTGACATGTTTTATATAAGTGATTTCTTAAGTTATTTACGTCTGTCGACTGTGTACGGACGTTGGTTTTTGCCGTTATTTTGTATTGAAGTCTATGGGGAGTCTAGTTTGTTTTCCCCCAAAAGTGGGCGTGAACCTATTCAGAGACATTCTATGATGCATTTTTTAGAGATAAAACTCTTTACATTCGATTATCATGAAAACAAATCTCAGAGAACGGTCGACTAGGTACCGATGTGTTATTAGACCAAAGGTTCATTTTGCGCCGGAGTTCTCCTTTAAGCACCACTGCTGAAATGTAAGATTAGCCAAAAAGCCTAGATAAACTGACTGATTGACTCACTGGATCGCCACTGTAAGAATCAAACTGTTGTCAGTTTACACTGTCTACATGCGTTTCTCATCTCACTGTGGCGGTCTCTGCATTGCAGCGATCCTTCAGGGCGACACCTTGGAAGAGATCTACGATCAAGTCAAGCAGATCATCGAGGAGCAGTCAGGGCCGTACATATGGGTGCAGTCCAAGGAGAAACTATGAGCGCCTTCAGGAGATTATCGTCCCCTTCTCTCTGCCTGACATTCATTAGGGCCCAAGCCTGAAAGGGCGCAGAGCCCTATTGTTTTCCTTCCGATTATTTTTTTTTTCTTTTTTTTTTTTTTTTCTTTTTTTTCTAGCGACTATTCGGGCACTTTTGGGGCCCTTAACATGCTCGAAACTCTTGAAACTTTGCACACGGGTCAGAACCCGCGGCCATCAGAGCCGGGCTGAAGCTGGTACCCGGGCGTGGCAGGGCGGCTCGTCAGCGCCCCCTGGAATGGGGTCCGAACACCTGGTCCATAACTCAAACACACTTGCATGTAATAATATGAAACTCGGTACACATGTCGATAGCAGAATTTCATCTATACCTCGCGTTCTTACTCTTCACCCCAGCCCAACAGGAAGTCGGCTATTGAGGTTTTTTTGTAAAACACACGCAATGAACTTTTAAATACTCCTCCTAGAGCTCTGATCCAAATTCGACGAAACTCGGTCAGCGTGAAGTCAAGACATTGAGGATGAAAGTTTGTGTGGGGATTTTTGATATCTCGAACGGTTTGGCCGTGGCGAGGAAACGAAAACTATGGCGAGAAACGTGAAACAGGAAGTGTGTCATAACTTCAGCATACATTAACTGATCTGGATGAAACTTCAGCAGTGCGTTCGCTGTAAGAGGACGATCACATGGATGTGACTATTGTGAGTCAAAGTTATAGCGCCACCAACTGGCAGCAGGAAGTGTGTCACTTTCAAAATGCTTTGAAATCACCCTCTTATTTTTACCCGATTTGCTTCAAACTTCATCTGTATAATGTAAATACACGGCAGATGAAGACCTATGAATGGATTCTTGATATCTTTGAAACTGTTGCCGTGGCGACGCATCAAACTTTACCATTCTTTTAGGATGCATTCTTTTAGGGATTCGAACATTTGTCCATAAATCAAACACACGTGCATGGATTAATATGAAACTCGGTACACTCATAGATCACATCAGGCCAAACAACTTTCGTGCTCTAAGTTTTACGACAGTTCAAACGGAAGTCGGGAATTATGTTTTTTTTTTTTAAATAAATGTCCTAGAAAAACATCAAATTACAACCCATGCTGTTACCAATCACCACCAAACTCGGTGTGCATGAAGTCAAGACATTGAGGATGCTAAATTCCGGACGGATTTGTGATATCTCGAACGGTTTGGCCGTGGCGGATTTTTTTGACTAAAAAAGGACACATAAAGTGTGTTATAACTTGGTTAGTTTTACTGACAATTACAAAACTTGCCGTGTATATTGTTCTATTCAAGCCAAACAACTTTCTAATTAACAATAATAAGCTCAAACCCACAGAAAGTCAGATATTGTAGTTTGAATATGATCATGCTCTTTCTGAGCCTAGGCCTGTCACACAGTCTGTGTGTGTGTGTGATTTTGAGTCTCTGACACACAGTCTCTGTGTGTGTGTGTAGGGGGAGGGGGCTTAATCATTTCACTGTGTGTCTGGCCTGCTAAAGTAAATACATTTCTTAAGCCTGGTATTTTTTAAATAAGTTTTTATTTTTATTTTTTTATAAGTAAAGGCATATAACCTGTTTAATTGTAGTGCATTGACAATAGTTTTATATAATTAGTGTATTAATTAAATTAACTTGGTCCATAAATCAAAAAAGTAAGTAAATAAATCAAAAAGGAAGTGTGTTAAAACTTCTGCATACATTAACTGATCTTGATGAAACTTCAGCAGTGTGTTCGTTGTAAGAGGTCGATCACATGGATGTGAGTCAAATATATAGCGCCACCAACTGGCAGCAGAAAGTGTTTCACTTTCAAAATGCTTTGAAATCGCACTCTTACTTTTACCCGATTTGCTTCAAACTTCATGTGTATAATGTAAACACACGCCAGATGAAGAGCTGTGAAAGCATTATTCAATATCTAAGATAATGTTGCCATAGCAACGCATCAAACTTTAACATTCCTTTTTTTTGATGATTTTGAGACTCTTAGCGGCTTTTGGGGCCCTTAACGGGTTTGAAAACTCTTGAAGCTTTGCACACAGGTCAGATCCCACAGCCATCAGAGCCGGGCTGAAGATGGTACCCGGGTGTGGCAAGGGGGCTAGACAGCACCCCCTGGAACGGGGTCCAAAATCTTGGTCCATAAATCAAACACGCTTGCATGTAATAATATGAAACTCAGTACACATGTTGATCTCATCGTTTCATATATTCATATATTCTCCTCAAGCCGGACAACTTTCTAATTTACACTCATGAGCTAGGACCCACAGAAAGTCAGATATTTTGGTTTGAAAATGTTGAGTGTCTCTCTGAGCCTACACTTCTGTATGGCAAGCCCTTTTAACATTTAAAAGCTAAGTTTGACTATTCGTAATTAACATTGTAGATATCAACAACGTCTTTCTAGTCGTAATTACATTTTGGATAGTTTGTATTATCATTTAAGATATCTGTAACGTAATTGTGACTAGTCGAAACGACAGATAGAGTATGGCAAGCCGTTTTAACATTTAATCATTTTAACCTACTAGTCTCTATTTTCATGCTACTAGTACTTATTTTTTAGATACTAGTATCTATTCCATTAAGTACTAGTACTTATTCATTAGCTACTAGTGCTTATTCTTTAGATACTAGTGCCTTTTCTTTAGATACTAGTGTTTATTCTTTAGGTACTAGTACCTTTTTAAAGATACTAGTACTTATTCATTAGAAACTAGTCCTTATTTATTAGATACTAGTACTTATTCATTAGATGCTAGTCCTTATTCATTACATACCAATGCTTATTAATTAGTTACTAGTACTTATTCATTAGATACTAGTACCTATTAAATAGATACTAGTACTTATTCATTAGACACTAGTACTTATTTCAATGGTGACTAGTAACTATTCTTTTGTTACTAGTCACATTTTTTCCATTGACTTCTATGGTGATCTGTCATTCAGATATCAACTATTCAGTTCTGACTAGTATGTTAGTATGTATTCCAATTGTGGAATACATACTAGTATGTATTCCAAAGCAGGGGTTACGCTTTTGCACGTCGTGCAGAATAACCCTAAAGGCACCAAGGTGGCGGTGCCACCGGCTTTATATATATATATATATATATATATATATATATATATATATATAAATATAGCTGCGAGCAGCGACTGGAGGGCCAAAGCCGGCTGACTGCCATCCCGGTGCCTTTCAGGCACCGGGGTTGCGGTGCCACCGGCTTGGGCCGCGCAATCGCTGCTCGCAGCTATATTTTATTGATTCTCTCTTTTTTGTGGTTCTTTTTCAAATATCTCAGTCGGGCTTCTCCAGCCGACAGCGTTCGCTCAACAGATTAATTCCTTAATCCAACGTACTTGGATCTCTGTTCAGTCCTACATCTGCACCTCCTGACTCTCAAGAGAAGGTGATCTGTCCTCCTCAGATCTCCACTGCTTCCACGCTTGCAGAGAGCGGCATCTGTTTACCAGGGGTTTGGAAACGGGACAGTTCCTTAATGTTTAAGGGAGGTTACTTTGTAAGGACAAAGACAGCGATCTAGATTTTCCGACACGTGTCTCTTTTTTTTGTTGTTTGACCCGTTCGTTTCTGTGTTGTTTTTTTGTGTAAATGGTAACATCCCAGCAAACACAAAACGTTTTTACAACTTTTCACAACGTTGTATTTTGGTTGTAATTAGGTAATGTTGTAGTACAACGTTTTAAAAACGTTTTTAAAACGTTTTTTATAAATGGATAAATAATGTAACCAAAATAAAACGTTTTAAAAACGTTGTGAAAATACCAAACTGGTATGTTTTTTTAAAGTAGTCAAAAAACGTACATATCACGTTTGTTTACTACTAAAAGGAAACTAGACCAAACTACAACTTTTGGAATACGTTTTATTCAGGTGTTAAAATAACGTAATCTCTACGTTGGAATAAGACGTTTCAAAAACGTTGTTAAAATACCAAACTGGTACATTTTCTTTAGTCAAAAAAAACTATCACGTTTGTCTACAAAAACGAAACAAGACCGAACGAACCGAGGCAGCACCAGAAGTAATTTGGACGTTGTTTTTTTTTTTCTTCTTTTTTTTGCTAAATCAAGTTGGCTCGTCAATAAATTAAAAAGTTATAAGCACATATACGTTCGCAAACCACCTACAAGATATGGCATGGCAGAAATCCAGCAAAAAGCGCTCCCTGGTGGTTTATATCTCGTTGAAAACTATTGTGCTGTAGGCTACACTACACCTATTTCTGAACGTTTGTTAACAATCACTACATTTAAATATGCCTATAATGCATACACCATACAACCCAATAAACAACCGCACTTAAATAGAATATTAATAACTGCATAGCCTACTATAAGCACTTTTTAATGTATAAATAAATAAATGTGTATCTAAGAAAATATGTTCATGCCTTAGCCTATATCATAGTTTTACAATTGTATTTCTACACCACGTTTACCAGCCTATAAGCATATAATTCAAACAAATGTTTTACATTTCCAATGCTTTCATGCTCATTCCATTTACAGTTTACGATGGTTACTAATATCCATTAATAACGAATCAAGTTTCAGGATATGTTTTCTGATTATCAATCATAAATTATAATTCATTCCATCAATTCTAATTAATGTATGTAAATGCTGCGTGACTTCTACATGTTTTAATGGGCGCGCGCGCTGAAATTCTGACTCCGCCAGCGAGTAAAACCTTGAAAGCTCGCGAGATCAGGATGGTCTCACGAGGCTACTGAAATTCGAGCCGCATTTGAACTTGAGCGGAGGGCGTTACCATGGAAACGGGCCGACAGTTCAACTGACAAGCTGCTGAACTCCGTCTCTCACTGTTGTTTTAACTACTTTCAGGTAAGTGTAGTCCCTAAAATTACACAACTAGTACATACAAATGTTTGACACTTTCTTTCATGTAAATGACAGACTTTCGTTGAATATTTACTGTATAGAAATGGTTTAGTGTATTCAAAATAGTCCGTTAGCATCTTAACCAAATGCTATGCTAACGTTAGGCTAACGTTAACTGTTGGAGGAGGCAAGTTAGGTTAAGCTGATTGTTTGGGCGTTTAATCGCATTTTATGTGTAACGTTAGATGAGAGATTTTGATAGTTTTGTAACGTTAAATGTTTTAATGGCAAATGGTATATGGATGTGAATAGTAAGCTCATTTATTTAACCTAAAAGTATGCACTGTCTGTAAGTTAACAGTTTAATTAATGTTTTCACGTGACGTCACTCAGTCAAGCAAACATTTAGCCACAATTTATCTGACTGAAATCTTGTACGTGTAGAGGGATAAACTCCAGAGTATACTTCACATTTTGGACAACCATTGTTTTTTTACATTTACATTTTGGTTATTTTCTTTCTCACTTTAGATGCTGGAGAAAAAACAACCAGTCTAAAGGATTCAAAGTGGAAACTTCTGTCGTGGCTGGTGGCTCAACAATCATTGCGAGCCATGACTAACTTTTCTGTTTAAAAGTAGACATTGATTTCAATATATATTTCTCAGTTTCAGCTCATTTTATGAGTTCAGGCACCGGCGCCTCATTGTCGTGATTATGTATTGTCTGCTTAACTTACTGTGGTGAGCAGGGGCCTATGCCATGAAGCCGGTTTAGGTGGCTAGCCCGATATGTTTCAGTTTAGTTTGTGCCAACCCTGGGTTTTAGGTACCATGAAAGTGGTTTGGCTTTTAGCAGTGTTCATCGCCATAGTAACTTACACTCCATGGCTAACCTGGTCCAGGGCAGGTTATGTTCCAGGTAAGAGGTTGCAAACCGAACTTGGACCAATCAGCTGTGAGCAAAGTGACACATGTATGATGGGATAAAGTCACTCCACAGCAAATTATTTTAAAAGACAAAATCATGGCTTTTAGTAAATAAATTTGGATGATTTAGAAATTATTTCTGTAATTATTATACCCTAAAACAATCTAATTTAAGTTCATCAGTTATTATTACGCAGATTTTAAATGAATGTGTATATAAAGGCAATATAAATATGCTTTAGAATCAATAAATGAAGCTATAAAATGACTACATGTGAGCTTAAATGTTAAATTCTCTCTATACCTTTATCAACATAAACTAACTTCACAACTTTTACTTGCACTGATCTACAGTAGCGAGACTTTCTTTTAGTTGCCCTCTTTCATAGACAGCTATTTTCTTCTTGCTGTGTAAATTTGTTTAAATTTTTAATATTTTAATACTTTTATTTAATACGTGAATCGCACTGCTTCTCTCATGAGAAATGAATTTCAATGTGTTGTGAATGTGTTTAATTTCAATGTGTTTAATTTCAATGTGCTTTCTCAGCATGTGATTGGCTGTTTGCTACTGATGTCACACCTAAACTCCTAAACTCAAGATCAAAGCCTGAGTTGACAGAGAAAGTTGATGATCAGCATCATGGTACCAACAAAGCCTGGTTGGATTGGTTTGGTTTTGTCAACTCGAAACTAATCCTGCAACCCTGAGTTTGTTCAACTACCATCATGGCACAGGCCCCAGGACGGACGAGGCACGTGAGAGAACGTCTGCGAGGCCGGTGGTGTGATTGCTAATGAGCAGCACCTGTGCAGCACACCGGTCTCTGATCTCTCACGGAGGAGCGGAAGCATAACGGGGAGCAACGAAGTGGATGATCGAGCTTCTGCTTCTCCGTGAGAGATGCGAGACCGGTGTGCTGCACAGGTGCTGCTCATTAGCAATCACACCACCGGCCTCGCGACGTTCTCTCCGCCGTCCTGCTCACCACACTTAAAGGGATAGTTCACTTTGACATTAATTTTTGATATGTTTTATCTTACCTCAAGGGCATCCAAGATGTAGGATGTTTCTACAGTATTTTCAATTTTGACATTTTTCAGTCAAACCGTTGTTGTCTATCAGTCATACACTGGAGGCTAAGGGGGTCCACGTCAAAGCATGCACAGAGAAGTCAAAATTAAACATGATTTAATGACTCGTAAATGTAAGTACACATTGATGGCCCAAGACACGAAGCGAGCGGTTTGTGTGAGAAAACGAACAGTATTTATATAGTTTTATCTCGTGTAATCACAGTGATCTGAATCAGTTGTGCAGTGTCCAACTGAACCGAACTGAATCAGTTCAATGTTACGCTGGAAGTGATCGCTTGCGTGTGACGTCACTCAATATTTACACGGAGATTTCGGAAGTTTTACCTTTTACTAAACATATTTAGATATACCGAAATCATCTTCCATTGCGGTTTCCCGTATATCTAAATATGTTTAGTGAAAGGTAAAACTTCCGAAATCTCTGTATAAACAAAGAGTGACTTAGGCGCGCAAGCGATTACTTCCAGCGCATGCGCAGACCGAAGCGACAGTGCCGACAGATCATTTTGTCATGGCTATGATTACAAAAGGTAAAAACGATATAAATACTGTTCGTTTTCTCACACAAACCGCTCGTTTCGTGTCTTAGGCCATCAATGTGGACTTACATTTATGAGTCATTAAATCAGGTTGAATTTTGACTTCTCTGTGCATGCTTTGACGTGGACCCCCTTAGCCTCCAGTGTATGACTGACAGACAACAACGGTTTGACTGAAAAATGTCAAAATTGAAAATACTGTAGAAACAAAGACACCTACATCTTGGATGCCCTTGAGGTAAGCTAAAACATATGAAAAAATTATTTCAAAGTGAACTATCCCTTTAACGTTACCTTTTATTTATTAAAACAAGGTAATTGGCCAATATTATTAAGCGTATCGTTACAGCCCTATTAATCAACATTGTCTATTTTTTGTTGTTGTTCATATATCAATATTTTAGCATTATTACAGTTGTGTGTATCTGTATGTTCTTTGTAGTCTATAGTTGGTTTAGTCAACATTATTTTTTGTTATTGGCTGCAGTGCAAATTGTGTATTTTCTTTATTGATTACATTGATTTTGCTAAAATGGTTATAACATTTAATATAATAAAAGTTCTTCTAATATATTTTATATTGTTTGTTATTTTATTTATTTATTTTTTGTATTAATACATTTATTTATTGAGATGCGAGCTCTTTTCTTTTTTGAGGAAAACCTTTTGTCTTTTGGACACCTTTTGCTTGAAGGAAAAGTTGGGTAGTTAGGCTACATGATGTTGAATTAATAAATCAATCCATAACTTTTAATGTAATAAGTTAAATCAGTCCCTAAGAATTAACTGTCTGTAGGCTATTTATTTCCAATGACGTGTTAATGTTTTTAACGGGTCGACTATGCTTCACAATGGAATCACAAAAGACAGGAGCACTTCAAGGTAATTTACATTCAAAGCAAAACCTGGAATCTTCGTGTTGGTGATTTCGGGTAAATGTGTTATAACCAACTGACGACGACCAGAAAGTAAGACGTGATATTTACGTGTTAAGAACGTTGCATTAACAACGTTAAAAAAACGACTTTTTTACGACTTTATGCAACGTTGTAAAAAACGTATTTATAACGTGAAAAAACCCAACATCTGTCGTATTAAATACGTCGGATAAAAACGTTATCACAACCTTTTCATCGACGTGAAAAAAACGTTTTTGAAACGTTTTTGTGTTTGCTGGGTACATAAGGGCGTTACCGTGAAATATAGCACAGCGTCAGTGGCGTAGCGACAACAGCTGTGAGTTAGTTACATGGTATCCAGTCACTGGATAAAGCCTGAGATAAAGCCATATATATATACCAATTGGCTTCATCACTGTCTCCTCCCACCAGTAAGCTGGTGTGTGGTGGGCGTTCTGGCGCAATATGGCTGCCGTCCGCATCATCCAGGTGGATGCTGCACACTGGTGGTGGTTGAGGAGATTCCCTCTCTCTGTAAAGCGCTTTGGGTGCCTAGAAAAGCGCTATATAAATGTAAGGAATTATTATTATTATTATTATTGAGCAGGTGTCCAGAGGCAGCCAGGGGGATCCACGTCTGGCGCGGCGCTCTCCGTGGCCAAAATCGCCACAAATAGAGACTCATAGCATCCGCACATCCGTGTCTAGACACAGAGCCAACGTCTTGCCTCGTTTCTCCGAGACGCGTCGAGCGCACAAATTCCATAGGACGTCGTGGAAGACGAGTCCTTCTAGAAGTAGCTGAGATACTGGGGCTAGGGTCCCTTTACGACGAAGCTTATCGCGTCGAGAAAGCGACGTCCACCCGAGGGCGGGAGAGGGCCCACCAGCGGCCAGCTGGCGGCAGTGGGCCTCATCCCTACTGATGCCCGGGTGGGTTATTCCCCTGAGGGCGCGCACTGGAAGACCGGCACATACCTGTCGTCCGTGACCGTGAGTGCGGCCTCTGTAGAATCCTTGTAGGGTAGAGCGAGTCAAGGACCCGCACATATCTGGCATGAAGTTAGCAGCCATCGGATGCGGGGAGGAAACGTGGTGCGTAACCTCTATTGCAACTTCCACGATGACTTCCATAAGACTTCTAGCGTGAAGAAAGAGATTCTGGCGCAATTGGCGCGCCCATGCTATTTATACTGCCCGCGGTCCGGTCAGCATTTGCATGTTTGCGTCAATTGGCCAGCTGTCTCCAGCTGGCGTTAGCCTATAAGATTTCAGTGGAAATGGAGAAAGGAGGAGTTCCCCATATACGTCAGTATGACGTAATGTCGAAGTGACCGCCTTGAAAGGGAACATTCTTTTAATGTGACGTGTCAACAAAACTAGAACGTTTTAAATTTAACATTTTGAGGATGTTGATGAGGTAAAAGTTTATAGAATGATCTTTTATAAAATATTGAAACAATGTAGGCCTACCATAATAACAGAGGAGGAACATAATCAAATTAACATTCGCATAATGTTTTGAGGATATTATTTAGTCCTGAGATGATAAAATGTTTTTAATAAAACATTCCTTTCAATGGACTTTAACAAACATTTTGTATGATACATTTTGAGGATTTTTTAGGAATGTTGTTATCTTTTATAAATCATTGGCACAATAACAAAGGAGGAACTTTATCAAAGCAACATTCATCAAATGTTTTGAGGACATTAGAGATGACAAACTCTCATAAAGATGTGTTAACAAAAGCTCATAAAATTGTAAGGATATTTTAAGGAAGCTGTTTAGGTAACAGATTGTAGAATTATTTTAACCTATAGAATATTGGCATAATTTTCCGCAATAAAAGAGGGACATTATCAAAACAGCATACGTGAAGTGTTTTGAGGATATTACTCTGAACTGAACTGTTGCGAGAAAAAATGCGTTTACAAGAGATGAGAAGCTGATTGGAGGCCGCTGTAGATCGACGTTTAAAACCACCAATCACAGCGTGATTTTCCCATGACGTAAGAACATTTGAAATCGACAAACAGTGCAAATAAAGCAACGTTTCTGTTGTAGAAATTGGCGCAAAATGTCTGTTGTCTAAATTGGCGACACATTGGCCCAAAACACAACTTCAAGTTTTTGTGTGTATTTTTTCAGTTTACATAGCTTTCTCTTTTCCTTGATGTCTTTCAGTATTATTAGACCTTACTTTCTTAGAATAGAGCTTGGGCACCGCGTCTGCATTCTGGGACTTGCGGCCATTTTGGAGGCTTCGCAAATGTAAACATACCAGCAAATCGAATGAGGAGAAGCAGCTGAGTTGGGAGAAAGAAAATAAAAAAAGATGTAAAAATCCCTAAAAGGATGCGGAATTTACCGGGTTAAGTAATAACTTGTCACATAAGAAATACTGGTAGGCTTGCTTCCATACTTGTACACATGAACCTGAATTTCCATAGTTTAAAATGTAACTTGACATTTTATATCCAACATTGATGATCATCTATCCATCCAGATAGTTTTGTTGTGAGGTTAAATAAATCTGCCAAAAATGTCTTCCATCAGTTCAATACAGTACCATTGTAATGGTAATGGTACACAATGTGGAGCTATTTTGTTTGTTTTGTTCAAAGCTAAAAAAAAAATATGCATATGAACAATTCTGAATTAAGCAGCATCAGAATCATCAGAATAGTATTTGTAAAACATTTCTCAAAAAATACAACAACTCCAAGGTCACTCGGGATTCAAACCTCCACCAAAGCCTAATAATCCACCTAAATTTGCTTTTCATTCCTCAGGTGAGCCATTTTTTGCACATGATGCATTCAAGGGCTGAAAGAGGTTGAAAAATCCAATAACAATTCATTTAATTAATATAGATGTTATAGATTGATATAGATGATATATGGTGACATTTTGGCAATTCTTGTTCCGGATCCACTCCTAAATTTAATAGTTCCTCCCTTTACCTGTGCTACACCAGTTTGGGGGAAATTGGCCTGGTGACCTCCTCAAGTTTTGGGTTGGCTGGGTGGTCTTTCCACAACATCTCTACATTGAGGTTACCTCTGGTATGCTGCCAAAGTCCAAGACCTGCTATGAGACCTTGCCAATTCCGGGACATCATACAGGCTACATCAACTTCAGTGTTACATATTGTAGCAGTGTTACATATTGACATGTTCATTTTAACCCAAAGTACTTTATGTAAACATGGCTATATTTACAGTTATGATTTAATTTTTAGTCACTAAGTTGCAGAAACAGAAGAAATGTGGTAAGGTTTTTAGCATGTGTCAACAAGACCATTCTCTTTGATACATTTAAGAAATGTTAATATATTTTAGAAATGTATTGCTGTTCTTAACATTCCTAGTGCTTCTTACATTGTTAATTTATGGGGATTACGGACTGTACTAAAAACAAAGTTTGCAAAGCCCTGTTAATCTCTTATTCATGTATAGCACTAATGTTGTTAAAAATGTTTAAGAATAGCTTTAGGACTGATGTGGCATAATCCAAGGTTATTTATCCTCTTCTGTGCATATGTTTAGCAAGAGGTACAAAAGTAATATCTGGGTCAAGTGCCATGGAGGTCCAAGTGTCTGCAGGTTAACATTCCAAGCACTTCCTGTACAAAGTAAATTAGCCAATTGGTTCCTTCCTATACCTTAAGCGGTGTTTGTCTAAATATAGTCACATATTACAGTATGTGATAGAAAGGAAAAATCAGCTAACTTCACATGAAGATAGTTAAAGTCAATATTTTTCAAGGAAGGGAAATTCAGTAATGTGAGTGAATGTGTTTTACAACACATAGTATTATTGCAAACTGAGCATCTCAGGTGAGACTTTGAAAGTTCATGTTATGTAAGACTTTAAACATAAATAAACATGTATTTGTTCATTTTGTATGTGAGAATTTTTATTTTGAAAGCGAATGTGAAATACAAAGTTGTGGTTTCCCTGCAAGGTGAAAGTGAAGCCCCCTGGAGGGAGACAGGTACGCTCAATTTCAGTGCACCAGTTTAACATGTAGGGATGGACAAGGGCCGGGTAAACAAAAAACAAAAAAAATATCATACATTTATTGCTACTACCTATACTATGAACAAGTGCAAGTGGCCTACATTTATATGCAGTGATTATGGTTGAATGCAGATTATTTAGCTTATTCATAGTATAGGTAGACTAGCAGAACTGCAATACCTTAAGTACTATGTTAGAAACCGTCACTATGGCGGCAAATCAAAGTCAAAAAGAACCAAGCGCACAACCGATGCTAGCGCGCGTGGTAAATGACTTTTGTGTGAAGAGATCTGTATTCCTCACACGAGGAAATGGGGACTCGCAAGCTCATCCATAACCATAACCTGTGCGCGCTCGTGACATCTCCTCTGTACGCAATACAAGCACTCGCGCGCGCGCATGATCATTCACGCCCTCGCGCTTGATCTGCTCTCGCCTGCTGCTTTTGCTTGCTCGAACAAAAGTTATTTTTGACAGTCGAGGGGTGGGACTCCCCTTTTCCGGAAGTCAGTTGTGATTGGACGGTTTTTGAAGGTTTTTGTCCAATGACTTGCACTGATGGGAGATAACGGCGTTGAAATAAACGGCGTTACTAACGCCGTTATTTTTTTCAGTAACGAGTAATCTAACTAATTACTTTGACTGTCACTATAACGCCGTTATCATTGCCGACACCCCGTTACTGCACGTTACTCTAAGTCGCACAATGAACTTTTTTTTTTTAAACTTCATGATAGGACTCGTGCGCGTGTTGTCATGAGAGAAGGGAGGATGAGATAACTCATTGGCTGATGTATAGTAAGATTACGTCTTCAGCCAATCAGAGAAATTGGGTAGGTGGGTGTTTCCGCATTCACAGTGGCGGGTGTTTAGTGCTACAGGACACACAGAGAGATGGAGAGTGAGGAGGACTCCAGCAGCAAAACAGCCTTTTCCAGATGGAAATATCGGCACTATTTCAAACTCACCGAGGTTAAAGGTAAAAATGTGCACGTCGAGTGCACATTGTGTTCCAGAACGAAACATTTGTCCACGTCTTGTGTTAGCAACTCCAACTTAATGAAGCACCTGTCGACGGCTCACGCTTCAACCAAATTAGTGGCTCAAGATCAAGAATACACAGGTAGGGGGGCTAGTGTTGACAAAGGATCCGCTAACAAGGAAGGAGTCGGACCCTCCCCATGCAAGCAACAAAAAATTGACTTTAGTACTGCCTCTGCTCCCCAGAAACTATCGCAGACAGAGCTCTATGGCTTGATAGGAGATACGTTGTGGAAAACATGCTTCCTATATCAACAGTGGAGTCAGACTCTTTCAGGGCGTTGATAGGCAAAATCCCAAGAAAAGGAGGCGTCGGTCCGCCCTGTAGAAAGACGTTTTCGAATTACATTGATACCGAATATGCTAACATGAACGCTGAGCTAAAAAAGAATTCGAGCAACTGGAATACTTAGCTACAACTGCAGATATATGGACAGCACATAACAAAAGCTACCTAGGCGTAACTGCACACTGGATGCATCCAGTAAACATGCAACGAAAAAAGCTGCCCTGGCATGCCGACGGTTTCAAGGGCCGTCATACCCACGATAGTATTGCCACAGAACTTGACAACATCCACTCGTCTTATGGCATTTCGCACAAAATAACGGCAACTGTCACTGACAATGGCTCGAATTTCGTTAAGGCGTTTAAGAAATATCAGTCAGTTGAGGAGGATGACTCTGAGGAAGATGACGAGGTTACTTTTGTTGACATAAATGATGTCTTGCAAGCCCGTGTTGATGAGGATGATGATGTGATTAATTTACCACCACACTACAGGTGTGCATCACATACACTGAATCTTGTGTCATGTTCTGACATTGAAAAGTGGATTCTCTCCAGACCAGAGAAGGCACTTTACAGAAGTGCAACTGCAAAATGCACAGCCTTGTGGAATAAGGCCAGTGGTTCCACAGTGGCCGCAGAGACAGTAGAGGATGTGGTTGCAAAGAAGCTGATATTGCCTTGCAGTACCAGATGGAATTCTTTCTATGATGCTCTAGCTAGGATTTGCAAGGATTTGCAAGATTCCCATAGTGGACCTCATTACCATCTCATCCAAGTTTGGGTCGAAAGCAATCACAGAAAAAGAGCATCAGCTCCTAAAGGAATATTGCATTGCAATGAAGCCACTGACAGTCGCCCTAGATATCCTCCAGGGAGAGGACAACTGCTACCTCGGCACACTGCTACCTACCCTGGAGACCTTGATGATGAAAACCCTTGAGCTGAAGAGTGGGCTTCAAATACTTGTGGACCTTCCAGAGGCAATTGTGGAGGTCAGAACTACATATCTGTAGTTTTTCATTTTTAAAATTGTGTATAATGTGTATAATTGTATAGATGTGTATGATTATAATAAATGTGTATAATTGTCTATAGTGTATTATATGAAGAGTTCAGATGCAAAAGCCTCTAAATGCCATTTGAAATTTTCTTTCTAAAATGACAATTTTTATCAAGCTTGTATATTCAAGTTCAGTAATTTCACTTAAATGACAATTAATAAGTAATCTTCATTGCCATTTAAGTGAAATTACTGAACTTAAATATACAAGCTTGATAAAAATGATAATTTTAGAAGAAAATTTCAAATGTCACTTAGAGGCTTTTGCATCTGAACTCTTCATATATTGTACTCAAAGTGTGTGTGTGTGTGTGTGTGTGTGTGTGTGTGTGTGTGTGTGTGTGTGTGTGTGTGTGTGTGTGTGTGTGTGTGTGTGTGTGTGTGTGTGTGTGTGTGTGTGTGTGTGTGTGTGTGTGTGTGTGTGTGTGTGTGTGTGTGTGTGTGTGTGTGGGTGTGTGTGTGTGTGTGTGTGTGTGTGTGTGTGTGTGTGTGTGTGTGTGTGTGTGTGTGTGTGTGTGTGTGTGTGTGTGTGTGTGTGTGTGGTGTGTGTGTGGTGTGTGTGTGTGTGTGTGTGTGTGTGTGTGTGTGTGTGTGTGTGTGTGTGTGTGTGTGTGTGTGTGTGTGTGTGTGTGTGTGTGTGTGTGTGTGTGTGTGTGTGTGTGTGTGTGTGTGTGTGTGTGTGTGTGTGTGTGAGAGAGAGAGAGTGAGAGTGAGTGAGTGAGAGAGAGAGAGAGAGAGAGAGAGAGAGAGAGAGAGAGTGAGTTTGTATTTGTATAGAGACAGTCAGTAATGTGTTCTTTGCTTTATGTCATTTCAGGCAATAAAAACAAGATTTGCAGAGGTGCTGGACAGTGACAGTGCTCTCCTGGCTGGCTGTGACTCTGCCCAGGTTTAAGTTACGTTGGCTGCAGAACCCAAGAAAGAAAGGACAAGGCCAAAGCAGAGCTGCTGGCGGTATGTCGTGCAAGTGTAAGAAGTGAAGACCAGCATAAAGGTACAAGCACCACCACACCCACATGTACCAGCTCAACTGTTGAGGATGCATTCTTCTCCTTTGATGAAGAGGATGACACTTCTGCTACTGCGGAAAGTCAAGTGGCAGATTATTTGAAATCAGGAGCCCAAGGGATTGACTCACTTCATGGATTTCCCCTTATAAAGAGAATTTCCCTAAAGTATAATGCTGCCACTCCTTCCAGTGCTCCGGTGGAGAGACTATTTAGCCTGGGGAAGCTGGTTTTCACACCAAAAGAAACAGACTCTCTGACCACAAGTTTGAGAAGCTGCTTCTCTTGCGATACAACCACTGGTTTCAGAGCTAAAATGTTGACATGACTGGGCTGGGTGGGTGGATGCGAGAGGAATGCACAGAGTTTGATTTAACAAACCATGAACATTTCCAGTTCAATTTGCACTCCTGTAAGCTATTTACTTTCTTCAAGAAACAAAATTGGAGCACTTTATGTCCATCCATTGTGTACTAGTTCTATTAAGTTAGAGTTGCATTAAGTGAAAATTTGTGCAGGTAACTGTCTTTGCTGTTGGTGAGACAACTGGGTTGGCTGGGTGGATAAATGATTGCACAAATGCAAAATGAACGGATGCATTTATGCACTTTTAAGTTTTATTGAAGAATTACATATACATTTTCAGTTCAGTTTAAAGCCTCTGTTAGATTGTGTATTTCTCTTTTTGAAAAAATATTTTGAGAAGTGTATGTCCATCCGCTGTCGTTTACGTTGAGTTGCAATAAATGCAAACCTCTGTGCAGGTACTTGTCTTTGTTGTCGTACACTCTATTCATCTGGCTTATGAAACACGCTTTGAGAAGGTGGGGCCGAGCTTAAGTTACTTAAGGGGGCAGAAAAACGAAAAAGTAACGCAATAGTTACTTTTACTGGTAACTAGTTACTTTTATAGTGGAGTAACTCAGTTAGTAACTCAGTTACTTTTTGGGAGAAGTAACTAGTAACTATAACTAATTACTTTTTCAAAGTAACGTTCCCAACACTGATGACTTGTAATCATAGACAGTAAAAGAAATGGACAGAGCGATCTATTGGCACTCATTGAGGCGATTAAAGCCCGCTTTTGGCAAGGGGGTAATCCATCAGGCGGAAGCTGAAGCTGCCTCAAGGGGCCGCCATTGTAGCGGGCTATCTCCTGCTGTTTAGCATCCCATTGACTCCCATTCATTTTGGCGTCACTTTGACAGCGAATAACTTTACATTTGAGGCGTCCAAAGACTCCATTTGTCCATTATTTATTTCTAAAGAAACACAGCAATGTATAAAAGGCTCCATTACTTTGTATGTTACGTTATGGCCCCGTAGAAGCCGTTCTTGTAAAAATAGGCTAAAAATTGCGTCATAACCACTCGACTGTCCGTCGCGCAGTGGAGAAGTTACCGTATACACAGGAGGAGAAGCTCGCACAGCCTTGCAGGCAATCTTTTACTGTCTTAAAGTCAGCCCATGGCATAGATAGAAGCAAAATGACAAAATAATTAATCAGAATACTTACAAAAAGTTGCTCCAGGTCGCGCTTCGCCGTCTCTGTGCACGATTAAAATTTGTGTAGGCACAGCTACTAGACGATTTACAACTGTCAGTTAGTTTGCTCACGTGACATCTACGTCGTTGAGCCTGCGCAGAACGCTCGGCTATCAGGAAGTGAGTGCCCATGTTGAGCTTCAGCTTTCTTTTGAGCTTTCTTTTTTAATAGAAAGTTTTAGTGATTGTTTAATAGATAGTTTTAGTTGCATTGTGTTGTTAAGAGATATTTACAGACTGTAATGACACATTTCCATGGTTATTAGCATTGTAAATCTTCCAAAATTCTTATGAATTTTTACATAATAATAATATAAATTGTTCATTATATTTTCTATTTAATGTAAACGGGGTTCTGGCTTCTGAAGTTTAAGATACAGAACACAGCATATTATAGCTTAAAAATGCCTTTTCAGAATTTGCTACCGAATACAGAGAAACAATATTAAATTCAGCAAATGAATAAACCCAGCAAAGCTATTACAACATTATATGGTGATCTTAATCATCTAACTTTTTGTAACCTAATAACTTAAAAGAGAAAGAATTAGGCAAGTAGTACACAGCATAAATGATTAAACCCCATCTGCACATAACATATCATAAAAAAATAAATAAAAACATTCATGCTGCCAGAGCACCTTTTACATTTAATAGAAAATATAATGAACCACTCAAAATTGACATAATAGTAATACACAGGATGAAAACAAAAAGCTTACACAACAACTCTTGCTTATTGATATAAACAAGTAATTTATCTTTTATCCAAAGCCCTTGTTATATTTACAACTATTTAATGGACACTTTTTTACATTCTGAGGTTCTCAGATCCATTTTAATTTTGGTGGGATAAACGTAAATAGTGGTAAATGGTAGAGGTGAACTACAGCAAATATGACTTTTTCTCCAATTTATTTTAGATATTTTAAGCCAATAGCACAAATCATAGTGTTTTAAATATAAAATGTAATTAAACATTTATAAGAATTTTGGCAGATTTACAATGAAAAATGTGTCATTACAGTCTGTAAATATCTCTTAACAACACAATCCAATCACTAATACTTTCTGTTTAAAAAAGTATCTGGTAAGAATATATTCTATATTAATAATGCATTAAATCACATTACACATTAGTTAACCACAAATAAATAAACAAATTGAAGTGATGTCTAGAACTACAAGTCAAGTTAATTACAAGTCATTGGACAGGCGTCCAATCACAACTGACTTCCGGAAAAGGGGAGTCCCGCCCCTCGACTGTCAAAAATAACTTTTGTTCGAGCAAACAAAAGTAGCAGGCGAGAGCAGAGTTAGGTGTGAGGTGTGTCGAAATGACTCATGCACGCACGTGGGCTCTCATCGCGTACAGAGGGAGATGTCACGAGCGCGCACAGGTTACTGAATGGAGCTCGCGAGTCCCCGTTTCCTCGCGTGCGAATCTGTCTTCTCCTCTCGTGAAAGTCATTTACCGTGCGCGCCCAGCATCGGTCTGTGCCGCTCGGTTCTTTTTGACTTGCTTTGCCGCCATACGGAAAAATAGTGCCAGAAGTCTCATGTGACAGTTTTTCGTACTTGTAGAATTTTGTTTTGTACTTGAAGGTTTTTGTGTTGTACTTGTAGAATTTTGTTTTGTACTTGAAGGTTTTTGTTTTACTTAAAGTAATTTTTTTTTTGTACTTGAAAGATTTAAGTTTGTACTCTGGAGGACATTTTTTGTAGACTGCTGTGACAAGTGCCATGGTTGCTGGCTATGACGTGATCACTGCCGGGGGTGGGGGATTGGCAGTTAAACGTTACTAGAGCCTGTGTTGTGTATAAGCGGTGTGTGTTAAGCTACAATAAGTTTCTCAAGCACGGGGATTATCATTTCTACGCGCACATACTACATGGTGTCAGAATGGCTGAGAGGCACTCCGCCGGATCTGACCCTGCTCATTTTCAATGAGGATATCGCTCAGCAACTGGGAGAAGTTGGGGCGAAGAATGGCGCTGTCTAGAGCAACGCCGGATTATCAACAGCTTCAAAAAAGGTGAAGGCTTATACCGTTTCTTAACCTTGGCCGAGCCGGAGGGCCGCTGGAGTAAATCTGAGCACGTCCGACTTTCGGGGGCAAGGACCTAGAGGACCCCTGAGATTCCTCGATTCAGAAGTTTGAACAAGCTTTGCCCTGCCATGAAAACTTGATTACTGGACAGACATGCATTTAACACAACCAAACAGAAACAACACGAGTCGGTCCAGTCTCATGTTTTCCACACTGAAAATAATGGCCAAAGAAATGTGAGTTCGGTGCACTGAAATGATGAACTGATCAGAGACCGTCTGGTCTGTGGGATCCACAGTGACCCTGTCCGTGCACAGCTTTTAAAGGAGAAGAAGCTAACATTAAATTCTGCCATCCGAAATCTGCATCCTGCATGAACAGTCTCGAAAAGGGCAACAGAGAGCTGGAAAAGGAAAGCAGAGGTGTGCACAGTGCAATTCAACTCATGCCCAAACTGCGGTGGGCAACATGCACCTGACCGCAGCAAATGTCCAGCTTTTAACAAGCGCTGCAACACCTGAGGGAAGCCCAAACCCACTTCTCAAGATGCTGCAGATCAGGAAGACCATACCACCGCCACCAGGCCAGCACAAGTCCCCACCCCCCACTGCACGTAGGGGCAGAATACGCACACGTGAGTGAACTCAGACATGCAACCAACACAAGAACCTGACTAGATGTGTTTCACTGCGAGAGCATAGAAATTTTCTACTGTGAAAGTATAGACCAACCACAGGATGTGCGTGAGCGAGATGAAAGGTTTGCTCAATTATGAAGGTAAAACAGTAGCTAAACTTGAGAGCACGTAAATGTGAATTTGAGAACTTGTACAATAAATATTCGTACTTGTATGTGAACATTTACACTCACAGCTTCGATTTGAAAACCTGTAAAATAAAAATCTGAACTTGAACGCTGAGATTTGCACTCACAGACAACAGTCACAAACCTGTATTCTGAATCTGAAGCTGCAGACAAGCAGTCACAAATGTGTAATAATTTGCACTTCTTCTAACATTCAAATTCGCAGTACAACCTCAGATTGGCACTTGCAACTTCTCAAATCTGTCACTGCAAGTTCAAATTTCGCGCCTTGACTTTTGCTACTCTTTTCGCGATATATGAGGTGCAAAACTGATTTGTGCACTTGTAACTCAGTCGCGGCGAGAGAGAGAGAGGGGCGGGAGCAGGGTGTTCAAACGAGCCGTGTTATTGGTTGGCGCCTAGCCAATGAAATGGGATTTCGGCATGATGATGTCACGAAACCCGCCTCCTCGTGGATGTTCTGAAACGCTAACATTAATGCATTAGACTGATATTAAAAGAAATAAATGATATTATCAAACTTAGTAAACCACCATACTAATAATGCCTACTAAAGAAAAGCAGATGAACACAGAATATGATGAAAGAAAGCAAATTTGTGTTCAGTGCAAATAAACCAGCTGCCTGTGCTTTATTAATGATGTATAACGAATTGTGTTAATTGCTTTTTATTTTATAACTGTTGGTCCATTAAACCTCATTAAGTGTTTTCTTGGGTTTCTATGAGAGGAAAATGCTTAACGTACAATTAAATGAGTTGCGTTCATATTCTGCTCAATTGCTCCTCTGTATGCTTTATTTATGGTGTTTCCTGAGTTTATGGTGTTTCCTGTCTTAATCTAACGTGTTGCGTTCATATTCTGTGTTCATCTGCTTTTCTTTAGTATGCATTATTAGTATGGTGGTTTACTAAGTTTGATAATATCATTTATTTCTTTTAATATCAGTCTAATGCATTAATGTTAGCGTTTCAGAACATCCACGAGGAGGCGGGTTTCGTGACATCATCGTGCAGAAGTCCCATTTCATTGGCTAGGCGCCAACCAATAACACGGCTCGTTTGAACACCCCGCTCCCGCCCTCTCTCTCTCTCGCCGCGACTGAGTTACAAGTGCACAAATCAGTTTTGCACCTCATATATCGCGAAAAGAGTAGCAAAAGTCAAGGCGCGAAATTTAAACTTGCAGTGACAGATTTGAGAAGTTGCAAGTGCCAATTTGAGGTTGTACTGCGAATTTGAATGTTAGAAGAAGTGCAAATATATTTTACACATTTGTGACTGCTTGTCTGCAGCTTCAGATTCAGAATACAGGTTTGTGACTGTTGTCTGTGAGTGCAAATCTCAGCGTTCAAGTTCAGATTTTTATTTTACAGGTTTTCAAATCGGAGCTGTGAGTGTAAATGTTCACATACAAGTACGAATATTTATTGTACAAGTTCTCAAATTCACATTTACGTGCTCTCAAGTTTAGCTACTGTTTTACCTTCATACTCAATTATCTGCATCCAAACACTGGCAGACAACTGTTTGTGAAGATTGACACTGGGGCCAAATGCAATGTAATATCCAGGGCATTGCTACAGCACACTGATCCTACTGCTCACATTAATCTCAGTAAGAAAGCAAACCTTTGTTGCCAATGGGAACCACATCATCCAGACACTTGGTGCAGCAGATGTGAACTTCACTTGTGGTTTGCTGCACTTCCAAGTCGTAGAAAGGAACGTTAAACCGCTGCTAGGTCAGAGACAGTGTCAGACTTGGTTATGTAAATTTCGCTCCATAGTACTGCTATCCTCCAGCATGAAATGCCTGAGTTTGTAGAATACAAGGACCTGTTTGATAACAGCACCATTGGCAGGCTGCCTGTGGTCTACCACATGCGCCTAAATGCGTACCACCATATGTGCTCCAGACCAGTGCCGCTGGCCATGAGGGATAAGATCGTGGCAGAGCTCCACAGAATGATCAGTTGGGAGTTATCACACGATTAGGAGCCTCTGGTGATATCAGCCTTGGTGGCCGCTAAAAAAGAGACGGCAGTATTAGACTATGCATTGACCCTGTCAACCTCAACAAAGCCCTATGCCCCGTCACCCTTGAAGACCGTGGAGGAGGTGATCGCTGACATGCCGGATGCCAAAATGTTCAGCATTCTGGATGCTAAGTGTGGCTTCTGGCAGGTGCCGCTAAGCAAAGACTCCTCAAAACTCACCACCTTCACGACTCCCCGTGGTCGCGATGCCTTCCTTAGAATGCCTATGGCATCACCACAGGGAGTGAGGTTTTTCGAGGTGCATGGAGCAGCTTTTTGAGGGCAGCCATGTCCGAAGTGATCGACGACATCTGGTTTGGGGCCGCTAAGAGAGGAGCATGATCTGCGCCTTCGCCAAGTCCTCATGGACAGAATATGGGCTGTCAGCCTCAAACTGAACCCTGATAAGTGCCCGGAGTCAGGGTTACCGGAGTCCCTTATGTCGGTCACCTGCTCACTGACCAGGGTGTTAAACCTCGATTATGCCGAGACAGCTGCTGTCCGCCTGATTCCCCCCAAAGGAAAAGCACAGCCTCCAGAGGTTCCTGGAGTATGACCAACTACCTGGCCAAAGTTGCTCCCCGGGTTACAGTGAGCTCACTGCCACCCCTGCGTGAGCTTTCGTGTCAGGGATGCTGACTGGTGCTGGCTGGGACCCCACACAGCAGCATTCAAACAAAACTAAAAGAGGTTTCTCGCCAGCCCCCCGGTGCTCAGAAAATACTTTGATGTTCAACAACCTGTGGTACTGCCAGCCTGAACGCCTCGCAGCGTGGACTGGGTGCGGTCTGCCTCCAAAACAGCAGGCCAGTGGCTTTTGCTTCAGAGGGCCCTCACAGAGACTGAATCGCTCTACGGTTACAGAGAAATTGAAAAAGAGCTCCTGGCCCTTGTATATGCCTGCACCAAATTCCATCATTATATATACGGACAGGCTGTGACCGTTGAAACTGACCATCAGCCCCTCATCGGCCAGTTACTTGAAAAAGCCACCACACACTGCCTCCATGCATCGCCTCCAAAAGAGGATGATGCAGCGCCTACCAGCGCTAAGGAAACCTAAATGTCACCTATAAGAGAGGGCAGGGAGCTCCACGTCGCTGACGCTCTTTCCCGTGCATTCTGGCCCTCAACTGACCAGGCTGAGGACATGGACAATTACGAGGTCATGGGCAGTGGACGTCCTCTCCTCGCTGAGGGTCGAGGAACCTGAAGCGCTGAGACACTGGCTGATCCTGTCTGCCGGCGCCTCTCAGAAGTTGTTACTGCTGGCTGGCCCACTGACATTTAAGGAGGTGGCATGTGATCTGAGGCCATTCTGCGCTATGAGAGGAGCTCACAATCTCGATGGCTTGCTCCTCCGTGGTCGCGTTCATTCTCCACATCGCTGCAGCGCTACTGCGCAGCAGCTGACCAAGGCCACCCTGGCTCCAAGCCACCAAGCGCAAGCCAGAGACCATGTTTACCCACAATGACATTGAAAAGAGAGGTCTCCAGGCGTGGCCCCTGCAATGCTCTCAAGCCACACCAACCCAAAGAGCCCCTCCAACCACACTTACATCGTCCCTGACCTACCGTGGTTCCTCACAGCAGATCTGCGGCGTTGTTTGAGTGGGAGGGGAAAAGAGCATCTGGTGCTTGTTCGCTCCTACTCAGGGTGGTTCTGAGATCAGACTGGTCTAGGGGAACTCCTGGTGCCACACTTGACAACGAAGTCTCAAACGCCACTTCGTCACCCAGCTGGAGTGCCACAGCAGCTCATGACAGACAATGCCGCCTGATCTTCACAGAGTGAGGAGGATTCCAGGAGTTTGCTTGCAGGTGGGATTTGTGCCATGTCACCAGCAGTCCTCCAAGTACCCTCAGTCAAATGGACTTGCTGAGAGGGCTGTGCGCTCTGCAAAGCACCTGCTGGAGAAATGTGCACGAAGACGGAACGAGACATAGATGCAGCCCTCCTCAGCCTGCGTAATACACCCAGAGGGACTGCCATCACCAGCTCAGCGCCTGCTTTCCCGGCGCACCAGGGCCTTCAGTTCCCAGTGACCAAGGCCATGTGTTCCACCTAAAGTGAGAGGCACATGTTCAGGTGGCCCTGACACAGGCGGAGACAGAGGAGAAAAGCCTACTATGACAAATCTGCTAGGCCCGTTGACTCCTCTGCGACCTGGGCAGGCTGTGAGAATGCGAACACAGAGAGGCTGACGACAGGCTGGCGACAGTGATGGGAACGGCACCGCAACCTGATGAGTTACCAGGTCAAGGCTGAAGGTGCCACATATGTCAGGAAACAGACGCCACCTACTCCCAACGCCTGAAACCTATGCCTCTGCCCCCTCAGCAGAGGACCCGCCTGCTGCCGCTGAACTTGCACCTCCACCAAGTCCACAACCTGTTGCTGTGGAACCAGAAATGGCACTGGGTAAATGGCCCCTGACTGTTACTCGCTCAGGGAGAGTATCAAGACCGAGCTACTCGCTATGATGACTTTATCACTGTCTAGCTCTGTGACATGCAGGCACATTAACATTTCATCCGCACTACAGCCTCCTCTGGTGGCTATGTGGACTGTGGATACTGTGTTTTGCTGGTTCTGTTTGTTCTTTTCTCTCATTTTTCTCTTGTCTCCTCACTTGAAAAAAATGTAAATGTAGGATAGGATGGAAATGTGAAGTTGAATATAGTGCTGTATGCCCCGCCCAGTACGTTTCATATGCATTACCCATGTTCATTCCACAGTTTACTAAGTTTCCTTCTGTGTAAGTTTGTGCCTTGTTCGCCATGGGTTACTACTATGTTACTTGATGGAGACTCGTTAACTTACGAAGGGGGATGTAGACTGTTGTGATAAGTGCCATGGCGTTGCGGCTCTTGGTGATCACGTGAGTGATTGGGCGGGGGATTGGCAGTGATACCGTGACCTGAGCCTGTGTTGTGCTGTTAGCGGTGTGTGTTAAGCTACAATAAAGAGGCTAGTGTTCTAGACACGGGGATTGTGGTTCCTTACGCGCACATCTACATTTTTGTCATTGAAGAAATATATTCCTATTTATATGTAAAACTCTTATTTGCAAGAACAATCTGCATTAGTTTGTGAGTGATGTTTTGTATTTACAAACCACACTGAGTTTGTTTGTGAATCATTGGGTGTGAGTAAAACATGTTTTGTGTGTGTGTGAGGTTTCTGCACATTCTCAGAGAATGTCTAATTGAAGAGAATTGGCACTGGCTGGTTACTTCCAGGGTTCTGGACTGGCTGCAGTAACACGTCTCTGTCCATGCGGGAGCGCTCAAGGGTAGAGTGCAGAATGAATGGGAGTCAATGGGGTTTCACCCCAGAAATCCACTTTTCTCAGGATGTAATTTTTTGTCAAGTAATTTGAAAGTTGCATTCAAAAGGGAGGGCTAAGATAATACACTCAGCTGAAAATTGCATTTTTAAGTTCACTTATCTGTTCTAAAAATCCGTTCAAAATGTAGATGACGTCACACAATAGCAGAATGCTGGCGTGTTCCGGCCAACAACGGCCTAACCTGTAAGAAATCAAAAGGACATAAGTACTCGTTCATTCGACTTTTGGCCTATAATCTATATTGAACTTGCGGAATCAACAATAAAATCTATGTTAATTTAACGACAAGCAGGTGAAAGAGACACATTTAGCCGTTTAGCCCCATAGACTCCCATTCATTCTGCTCTCGCCCGCGATCACCTCCAGTGGAATTCTAATGGAACTGCAACCAAGATGATACACAATAGGGCTAATAGGAAGTGCCAAGGCTCTCCGTTAGACTGGCTCCAGACATAATTCGCTCCATGTTTCTGGCGGGCTATGATACAATGAGAAGCGGTGTCCAGTCTCTCATTCGGTTCGCGAGGCGAGTTCGCTCATAGGCTGCAACAGTTCCCACACAGAGTAACCAATGAGCTGCTAGCTAGCCTGCTCATGGTCTGCAGCTGCTGAACTGCCGTTGACAATGGATACAAAAATTAGGATAATTTTTTGGCTTCGTGTTCTACAGAAAAGATGAGATTTTCCCGTAGCGTAATCTAGCTTATGCAATGAGGGAATGCATTCACGTGAGCTTCCCGCCGAACAAACCCCTCTCAGCCAGAACCGAGTGGCAAAAGATACTGTTGCGTGACTGGATTTAATCGGGGGAAGCTGGCGAAAATGCGACTAAAACGAACAATTTTATCAATTTAAATTAAATGTTGGACTCAATATAGTGTTCCTTACAACTTACTAAAGATCCAGTGATCCATGGATATTATTGACATGCAGCCAGGAATCGTGTTGCCTGACATTTATGTTTGCCTGATTTCGACACTGGGGAAATAAAAGCAATATAGACCTAAACATAAAGCAAATTTGCCTGTGAATGTTTTATATAAATACAATATAGGTTTAAATCTGGGTGATTACTTATATCAGTGTTATATATAGCCTATATATCATCATATTGTCCAGCCCTAAAACTTTATAGTTTTTTTTAGTCAGTGTTTATTAAAAAAAACATCCAATAATGCAGAATATGGAATGATACATATTTAATTGATGAGTTGTTAATATATATATATATAACAATACAAAATATATGGGTATGGTTTTACAGCTAAATTCAGCATATTGACACAAAATGAAAACTGCAAATCCACCTTTTGCTGACTGGAGTCCAGTTGTTTCTGTGAATTGCAGTGATCCATTTGCTCCTCTTTCTATCGCAGTCTGTAAAAATATACCTCCGATTTTTTGTCAAATCTAGTTGTACAGTCAATCGCAAAGCTCTTTCCCACTTTATATGTGTTGTGTTTGTTTTTCGCGGCATTCACGCTGAAAACATATACAGCCGCTCAGTCTTTTTGCCACTCACTGTGAGAAACTGCAGCACTCCGGCCGGAGGTGGCGTCACGCGCATTTCCCTCTCTACGGGAGAGAAACCTCTTGTAAGGCCCTGTCCCAATATCCGCACTTGCGCCCTTGTGCCCCTCAATGCGCGTTCTCGCTAAGGGGTGCAAGACCATAGGGTGTCCCAATTCTCTAATAGTGTTCTCCAGGGGTGATCGTAAGGGCACTTAATGCACCCTTTTCGCAAGTGCGCATCAGACCTCACTTTGCTGTAGGATATTACCCAGAATCCTTGTAGTGTTGTGACGTTTCGAACAGCTAACCAATGGGGGAGAACGGTTGCTATGGTGCTGTCCGGGGAGCGCAAACTCCGACGAGAAAGGAAGCCGGTGTGGTGAAGTGTTCAAATGTAAAAATATTAGTGTTATTAAGTTACTAAATGTAGTTTTAAGAGTTTTTCACTCGAGAATGTAGTTGTTTAAAGCTCAAATCTGTGGTTTATTTATAAAGATAGCGCCTGTTTAAAAAAATGTATCTGACGTTTTCGGAGTTCCAAGTGATCACCGGGCGGCGGGACGGTGCTAAGCGCTCTGTACCCCGCCTGCCACATCCTTGCCCCGGCTAGTCATTCTGACGTTTCCCGCGGGCTCTGTGTCTAACGTTAGTGGTTAAACATGAGCTATAAATCGGCTGGTGTATATCTAACAGGCGATCTTTGGTCTCATTAATCTATTATTGTTCCCTGGCAAATCGTGGGGAAAGTGAAGTTTTATTTAGGCTATTTAACTGTAACGTTGTAACGTTAGCCTGTTATATTTGACTGAATCTTTTAGCTTGCCTTATTTCTTGACTTGTACAGCTTCTTATACTTTTTAGGCTTATACTTTAATAATGTCTATTGTTGATCAATAAAACTGAAATTTAACAAAAAAAAGACAGGGTTGTGTCATTTGATTTCATATAAGAATATTTTAATATATAGCCTATAACCAACATGTATTTTTTCATGAATGGGATGGGAAGAATTTCATTATCAATTTCCATAATAACAATTAAAATTGCATTTCGAATCGCTGTGAATACGGTAAGGCAGTATAAGCTCAGGTAAACCTCAATCACAATTTATCTTTGCCAAAACTGTTTTAATATTAATAACATTAATAGAAAGGTTGGTAGCTAAGAGTAAAAAAAGATATTGATTTTTTCATTCAAAGGATTGTGTCATATTACAGCTATTATAAGCGGCACATACATTAGCCAAATGAACAGTGTTTCTGTTTGCTGATCACAACAGAACTGACGTAGATTTTTGACGTGTGCAAAACTGTCCCAATTCTGCTCTTCACAGCTTCGGGCCCTTGCGCACTTTCTTCGCTAAGTGCACTTTCAACAAGTGTCCACTTCCAGGAAGGCCTTAGGGCTCAAGTGAGAATTGGGACTGGGCCTAAGAAACCAGCGCATTAAGCCGAGATCGGTACTGCACATGCGTAAAATAAAGAATCATACTACACATGCGTCTATGACGTCGCCAAAACACGCCACCGTCCAGTACGTATTGGACCATACCAGCTACGTCATTCGTGCTACAGGCTGAAACGAAAACCTGCGAAAGTCTCAAAATCCAAATGAATCAAATGAGGATCGACTCAAAACGAGTCAAATAATGCACGTGCCACCTCACCCACATGCACATCTTTTGTTACATGCATGCGCAAATTCTGAGCAACATTAATACAAAATTGAGCTTTTGTATTAACATCAATAGCTCTATTTGTACAAAATGCTGCACATTCGTGTGATTCTGGATATTTTGCACACACATTTGTATTGTAGGCTATTAGTTTAAATGTAGTGACGCACATTTGTGAATTTGTAAAATAGCTGTGCAAACATTATTAACTAGCACCGTCCAGGCCTAGTTGTGTGTGGGTTGTGAAATCTTTAAAACCCGCGAAAAGAAAGTCTCAAAATCCAAATGAATCAAATGAGATTGACTCAGAAAAGACGTCAACCTGATCCACACATGCATATCTTCTTTGTTGCATGCCCAAATTATTATACTCTAATAATACAAAAGAAAACATTTGTATTCACAATTGTCTCTATTTGTACAAATTGCAACACATTCAACACAACACAATTGTGCACACGCAACTTGAAAGGCATTTGGTAAAACGTTTCTGCAACGTTAATCAAGTTCATTGATATTTGTGCTTGGACTTCATTTTGATACTATAATCATCCGATACATTTTATGTGATGGGAATAGATCTAAATACTTCAAAAACTTCTCACAATTTGTTAATCTCGATAGCTGTAATAGTAAAATCGTATAATAGCTGTAGTAAAACTCTATTGAGAACAGTTTCAGATGTAATACATAGCTATTTCATATGCAAACATGTCAGCCAATCACAGCAGTCGCCGGTTAGCGAATTTTTTTTTTGCAGGATGGTAGGGGAAGACTCATCAATATTCATTAGGGAACTCATCCCTGATTGGTCTTCTTAACCCCAGTGACCAGAGCCGTCTAGAAACAGAGTTCAGACACTCTCATAGGCCGCCATAGGAACTTTGGAATGCGGAAGTAACACGTGTCGTGGAGCCGCCAATAGTTCCAAACACGGATAGTTCCAGCATTGAACCCCATTCATTTTCAGTGCTTCCGAAGTACTCTCGCTGGTAAGTTCATTAAATTACTGTATTTTTTTTACATTTGAACGCATTAGCCGTGCTCTCATGAATCTAGTCAGTAGTTGTAATTGATGTAGCCAACTTTAGTTAATGTTTATTGGAAGAAAACAGATAATTGTAGCTAGCTTACGTGACCAACACTCCACTAACGTTAGGTAATAATAGTCAGAAATGTGTAAATTCAATACTGAGGTAATAGTTAAATGTGATGTTGCACTAGATTGTATTCGCAGTTTTTTGTTAAACCTATTTACATACATAAGGTGGTCATAAAATATTAGAAATATATAAGCAACAGTACAGTACAGCAGCACCCCCACATATAATACCTCAATGCTAAAACGTGAAAATGAATTTACACCTCAATTACAGTATAAAAATCCTGAACATCATAGAAAAGCAGAATGTATGGCTGAGCTTTATATGATCTCATAGTGCAATGAAAATATAAAATTATATTTTCCCTAATTTGATAAAATAATCATCCAGCTTCTTCCATAACGTTGTTGTAAGAACAGCAATTTTAATAACAATAGTGGTTTGTATATAGATATTTTTGTTCTCATTTAATTTCAAATTATGTACAGGAGTAGAGACAAATGTAACTGTTAACTGTAGGTGTGTACTCTTAACCTCATGAAAATGTTTAGGAAACATAGGCTTTAAATGTGTATTTTAATCTGTCCTTTAATGTATTATATTTAACACCGTTTCCTTTACTTTACCACTATCAGTTTTCTCCAACAGCAACAGGCTTTTCTTCCAGACCCGGTCTCCTCTAGGGCCTATTGACACGCTTTGCTTCTGGCAGGGGAATGCAGTCACACACAAATACAAGTAACTATAGCATTACTTGAGTACGTGGAGTTTGAATGCTTTTGTTATCAGTGTATGGCTGCTAAGCATTTGACTGATTCTCGATTCACCAGCAGGTCTCCAGATCATCAGCTTCAGTGGCAGAATGTAATGGCTATTGTGAACACTTGTATTCCTTAACTGGCCTGCTTTCTGCCATCTTGCTCTCCCTGTGGGAAGTCGAACAAGTTTCTTTGGAGACGAACATTCAAGGAAAACTTACCTACCCTCACTCTAGATATAATATATAATTAAATGTTTTGTTGAATGCAATTGGTTGCCTTGTATATTTTTTACTGTTGACCAAACTTCTTTCTTGACATAAACTGAGCAGCTTCAATTGATTATTTGCTTGTTGTGCAGGTTTATGGGAATGTATTTTAACATAACATAAGGATGTTATTAATTATGACCATAGAAGCACGAGGAAAATATACACAGTAAATATTGGAAATGTATTATACCTTATGGGAGCAGTCCCCCTTCCCTCCAAAATTCAAAACACACAATTTTTTTTTATTCAAATGGCTTTGACATAAAAGTTTCAAGAACAAAGTGTATACACTACCAATCAAAAGTTTTGGATCGGTAAGATTTTTTTATGTTTTTAAAAGAAGTCTCTTCTGCTCACCAAAGTTGCATTTATATGATTAAAAATACAACAAGAAAAAAAAACAGTAATATTATATATATATATATATATATATATATATATATATATATATATATATATATATATATATATGTTAGTTAAGTGCAATTTATTCCTGTGATCAAAGCTGAATTTATCATCATTACTCCAGTCTTCAGTCACAAATGATCCTTCAGAAATCAGTATAATATGATGATTTGATGCTCAAGAAACATCTCATTATTATCCTTGTTTAAAAAGTATTATTATTAAAATTATTTACATTTTTATTTCAGGATTGTGTGATGCATAGAAAGAACAGCATTTATCCAAAATAGAAAGCTTTTGTAACATTAAACACTACCGTTCAAAATTTTCTATTCATCAAAAAAAATCATGAAATAAATTGTACGCAACTGTTTTCAGCATTGATAATAATAATGAATGTTTTTGAGCATCAAATCCACATATTAGAATGATTTCTGAAGGATCATGTGACACTGACAACTGGAGTAATGATGCTGAAAATTCAGCTTTGATCACAAGAATAAATGAGATTTTAAAATGGTATTAAAATGGAAAATAGTTATTTTAAATTGTCATTATATATAAATGTGTGTGTGTGTGTGTAGTGTGTGATATATATATATATATATATATATATATATATATATAACTTTATTTTTGTATGTGTATTTTTAATCAAATAAATGCAGCTTTGGTGGGCAGAAGAGATGACTTATTTTAAAAACATTAAAAATCTTGGCCTGTCCTATTGATCCAATACTTTGGCTGGTAGCACACACAATATATATATATGTATATATATATATATATATATATATATATATATATGTATGTGTGTGTGTGTGTGTGTGTGTGTGTGTGTGTATATATGCTTGTGTGTGTGTAACTGGAGAGATGGTTACTAAGTGAAATAATTAGATCTAGCATTAATGTTATAGGATTAGTTTTAATATGGCTAATGTACAACCTACATCCTTTCAAACCATTCATCAGAACACACACAAATACATATGTATATGTATAAAATATAAATGTATACTTAACTGAATCCTGTCAACAGTAACGTTAATGTTATGAATTATTCCAGTCAGTAACCATATTTTCATTTTAATTTCAACCGACAACACTGTTAACGTTAATGCCGTCTCTCCATCATATTTACAGAAACGTGTTGCAAATGGTCTTTGCTGTGCTGTGTTAATGTATTCTACGTTATGCGAGAACCCCATTTCCCTCCAAAAAATAAACACAAAAACGTATTAATGCCGTTTCTGCTTCTACCTAGAAAAAAATGCTATTATATGCAAGCCATTTAAGTGTCAACGTAAAAATCAATGTTCATTATGCGTCAATATTTCCCGATATTTGCTGCAAATACAGTTTCTGCTGTCTGCCCCGCTTTAAAATCATTGGCAACGCAGGTTTGTTTGGAACTATTGAGAGCTACACGAACCACGTGACCGCGTGGCGGCGAGATCAAAGAGTGTCGTAACTCTCATATTTAACGGCTCTGACCAGTGACGGTTAGGTTTAGGGGCGGGGTTAGGGGTAGGTCATCAGTCCTCAGTGACGGTTAGGTTTAGGGGTGGGGTTAGAGGTAGACCAATCAGGGATGAGTTCCCTAATGAATATTGATGAGTCTTCCCCTACCATACTGCAGAAAATAAATTCACAGGCCGGTTACACACAGCAGACACACCCTTCAAACAGAGCATTCAAATCAGAGGCTAAAATCAGGCTAGGAAAAATGCCTTTTATTTCTAAATTATGACTATTTTTGATCTTAAAAACATACTAAAATTACAAGGGCAACCTAGGAAACATAAAAAAAATAATAATAAAAAACATTCTAGGGCACATTTAAAATGCATGTTTTTTTTTACTAATGCCAGTAAATCATTAGAGGTGTGCATTGATGAGATGTTGTTAAGTGCATTTCACCTGTGTGTGTTTTTATGAGCATGAATAGTCCAGATGTGTTTTGTGAAGTTCTACATGCATTCTGTGTGCGTGTCGTGTGCGTTTTATGTTTTGCAACTGCAGTTATGTTCAAGGAAATAAAATAACGAAAATCAAATATAGCTTTTCAGTTATAGCATTTAATATGCAAGTTTGCCAAAGGGCTAGACATGTTTTTAATTAAGTTAATTTGATGCATTTAAATTAATAAAAAGAACAGACTTTTATTCAGAATCACCCCAAAATAACTTCTATTTACAGTCCTTGCCACTGTAATTTATACATTTATTCCAGATATTCATTACAAAGTACAAACAGAAAGCAAGTAGCCTGAGACACTTTATGTCTGAGCGGGATCTGAGCAGGATTTGTTTTACCGGTGAGCGTGAGCGACTCATCAGTGGAACATTCGCTTGGGACGCGACCGATTGAGTGGAGCGCACTCACATAGAGCGAATATTGAGCTGAGTGTCACACCGCTTCGCTCACATGCTCTACTATCCACAAACAAATTGCTTTCAATGATGTGTGTAAAATTCAGAATTAAACGAATGCAGTGCAACAACAACAATATGTAAGGAATAATTGACGACAGGCCGTTGAATTATTAGAAAAATAATGCACATCCGAGGTGGTAATGCGTTACACCTCGGGTGTGCATTATTTTTCGGATAATTCAACGGCCTGAAGTCAATTATTCCGCTTATACTACAGTTACCACACCTCAAAACATTGTTCAGATGATTCATATTCACTAGTTTCTTACGCATCTAATCCCATGCCTTCGTTGCTTATTCCAAAACGTCCTTTTAGAGGTATAGTAACAGAGGAGACACTGATAGCCGACTAATGTAATGATGGGGACACACTTAAAATTCGCTGAAATATTCGAAGACCGACTGTTTCCATCGACTGTAGCAGGTCTTACTAAACACCAACTGTGTGAACACAGACTGAACGCGCTGCTGTGCTGAACGAGCGTTTGGGCATGATCAGTCAGAAATATTAAATTACATTAATAACTGGTGTAGGCCTAAAGTCTGTCCCTGCTTTATGCAGTTATTAATGCAGTTATTAGAGAGAGAGAGAGAGAGAGACGTTGAAATAAAAATAAAAAAATTAAAATTAAACTGTATGTGTCAATTGATTGTGAAGTTAGACATCGAAAATTGCAGATTAAGCGCATGGGGCTGCATGTCTTCTCTTGTTATGAATTGAATCCTAACTCCGCGCAGTGATATGGAACTGTAATGCGGTTCAAACTTGCCTGAAACTTCTTTAGCCGTGCGTTTCCCTGAAAATAATTGCACACCTTGAGAACGTTCTCAACCAATCAGAATCAAGCATTCAACAGCCCTGTAGTATAAAGTTAAATAATTATTATTATTTATATTAATAATAATAATAACTAAATTAAAAAGTTTGCCGTGACAAACTTTAAGTTGGCTTGTGAAAATTTGACCAGAAAGTTTGAAGAAGTTTAAAGTAGTTTGAAATTTAAATTTGTTTAAAGTTAAATTCATTTAAAGTTTAAATTAGTTTTAAATTTAAAGTAGTTTGAAGTTTAAATTAGTTTAAAGTTTAAAGTAGTTTAAAGTTTAAATTAGTCTAAAGTTTAAATTAGTTTGAATTAAAAATTTAGAATAGTTTAGAATAGTTAGAATAGTTTGAACAATAAGTTAAAATGATTAGCATGTTGTTAACATCATGCTAACATGATTAACATGTTGGTAGCATGATTGTAGCTCGATATTAACATGATTAGCATGTTGGTAGCATCATGCTAGCATAATTAGCATATTACTAGCATCATGCTAGCATGATTAGCATGTTTGTAGCTAGGTGCCAGCATGATTAGCATGATGCTATAGGCAGTTGCTAGGGTGTTCTGGTTGGTTGTTATGGTGTTGTTAGATGGTTGCTAAGGTATTCTGGGTGGTTGCTAGGGGGTTCTGAGTGGTTGCTATCGTGTTGCTAGGCGGTTGCTAGGGTGTTCTGGGTGGTTGCTAGGGTATTGCTAGGCAGTTGCTAGGGTGTTCTGAGTGGTTACTAGGGTGTTGCTAGGCAGTTGCTAGGGTTTTCTGGGTGGTTGCTATGGTGTTGCTAGGCAGTTGCTAAGGTATTCTGGGTGGTTGCTAGGGGGATCTGGGTAGTTGCTATCGTGTTGCTAGGCGGTTGCTAGGGTGTTCTGGGTGGTTGCTATGGTGTTGCTATGCAGTTGCTAAGCTATTCTGGGTGGTTGCTAGGGGGTTCTGGGTGGTTGCTATGGTGTTGCTATGCAGTTGCTAGGGTGATCTGGGTGGTTGCTATGGTGTTGCTAGGCAGTTGCTAAAGTATTCTGGGTGGTTGCTAGGGGGTTCTGGGTGGTTGCTATCGGTGTTGCTAGGCGGTTGCTAGCGTGTTCTGGGTGGTTGCTAGGGTGTTGCTAGGCAGTTGCTAGGGTGTTCTGGGTGGTTGCTAGGGTGTTGCTAGGCAGTTGCTAGGGTATTCTGGGTGGTTGCTATGGTGTTACTAGGTGGTTGGTAGTGTTCACATATGGTTACTATAAAGTTTTATAACATTCTTTACATGTTCTTGGCATGATTTAGCAAATAACTAGTCCATATTAGCATGTAGCTATTCACAGCTAGCATGTTTAGCATGTTGAAAGTCCTGTGTGCTAGCATGAGTCAAAAGACCCAACCCCCATCGCGATACAATGTTCTGATGCTGAGATATAGCTGTTAAAAAATGGTTGCTAGGGTACTCTGTTTGGTTGCTAGGGATTGGCTTGACAGCTGCCAATCCTGAAAGTCCAATATGAATGATTTAAACCAACCCCCATCTCTATATGATGTTCTCATGCAGAGATATAAATCTTGCTTAATGGTTGCTAGGGACCTCTGTTTAGTTGCTAGGGAGTGGCTTGGCAGCTGCCAGTGATGAATCTCCAAAAGCTGCTTGTCACTATAAATTATATAAATCAACTCTCATGACTCTGTGACATTCAGAATGGTAGTATATCCCTCTTTAGAATTTGGTTGCTAAGGTGCTCGTTAATGGTTGCTAGGGCATGGCCAGAAATTGTTGAAGTGATTCATGGTTGGCTGTTTGCTATCCAGAGTCAGACGAGACCACCCTCGTGTTTCTATGACACTTCTATCCGGAGATATCCCTTCGATCTCTTTCAATGGAAGTCTATGGGAGTTGTTGCTAAGGTGCTCTAAATGGTTGCTAGGGCGTGGCTTGATAGCTACACAGTGATCCTGAGAGACTGATTGGTCGTCTGAGTAAAATGAGCCTGCCCTCTTGTCTCTATGACACTGTGATCCAGAGCTATGTTCAATATAAAACCCTAATGCAATAGGACAGCCCATTTCATATATAGTATATTTCATATACTGTCTCTCACACCAAAGGCATTTGTCTTATCCACTGCACCATCACCACCCTAGTACACTCTAGTACATGTGCCTCAGCCATCTCTTCAAAAGTAAGATTTTTAAAAACATTTTAATATAAAGTACACTAATAAATATTTATGTCCACTAGGTGACACTGTGGTGTTTACATGTTAATTTGTCAGAAGGAAACCTTTAGAGTCTAGAAACTCATTGCAGCTAAAGACACAACCATGTATTTCAAATCTGAGAAGGATGAAATTATTTTTAGATGATGCTATGTATTTTTTCTTTTGTGGAAACCAAAGAAAATCCGAGGTATGAACTGAAACTTCTAGTTTGTTCTGTTAACAAATGCTGTAAGGGCAGAATTTCCAAACACAACTTTTGCCTTCAGTGCAAATGTAACAATGAGCAATTTGCAAATACAATTATTTAAAGGTGCTCTAAGTGATGTCGGGTGACGTGACTTCTTGTTGAAGTTTAAAGTATTTTCAAACAAAACGGAGGCTAGATAGACCCTTCCTCATCCACGCACTGACCCCCAAACGTGTGACCAAACGTGTGACATCGCTTAGAGCACCTTTAATTAAAAAATGTTTGGGCCTAAAAAACGTGCTGACATCGCTTAGAGCACCTTTAATTAGTTAAATGTCTAAGTAGAGGTGTAAAGTCCTGGTTCAGAAAGTAAAAGTGCTACTCAGTATTTTAACGCATTAAAGGTTGTGTAGGTCAGAATTGAAAAAAAAACAACTTTTTTTCCAAATTTCTTTAAACTTTCTGTATATATCAATGCATAATTAAAATCTAAGTACTCTGAAAAAGAAAGTATAAAAATCGAGTGTCTGTAGACCTCTCACGACTGTTTTAAATACAGCTCATTATTTCCATTCACTTTACCCCCTCCCTTCTTGGCTCCTTCCAAAGCCACGCCCCCAAAACACATGAACGCGCAACTCCGACAGCTGAGCTGAAGACGCATTATTTACCTCAGACGAGCGGAGAGGAGAGGAAGAAGTGCATGTAGTGACATCATGTCAGAAACACATGTAAATAAAAAATCTAACTATCATTATGAAGATAAACAAATAAGTTGTATTTTATTACTCTCTATCAAGCTAGCATATTGATATTGGTAAAGCTTACAATATTGATTCGCTAACGAGCTAGTTAGTTATCTATAAGGCAAAGCTAAAAACAGGTTGCAGCATGATACACGTTTTCCATTGCCATCATTTACACTGTGATGAAGAGGAATTTCATGTAAGATTCATTACATATATATGGTGTTCTGCATGTAAGAGTTTGCTTGATGAAAGCATTGTTGATTCTGATGAGGACTACACACCCGAGACAAGTAAGTTACCCATAGACAGTATAAGACAGCAAGTACCGCATTGTCAGCTCGAGGACAGATCCGTGGTCGAGGGCAAAGCAGAGGATTTTGCTATTAGGGTCCGAGGAAGTAGAGGCCGAGGGCGGGGTAGTCGAAGTGCAGGGCAAGGAGCACTTTTTAGACAAGAGGACCTGCGTCGAGTTTTGCATCTTCAAGCTCAAACAAGCACGCGAACAGGTACGATCTGGATACGCGCAAGTGGGCAGGTCCTGTGTGGCAAAAGGGTGGTTGCCATGGTTGCGAGAGAGTGACAGTCACCTAAGCCAATTGTTTCGTCCCATTGTTTCGTCCCGGTACGAACTAATGAGCTGCGTTTAATGCAGATTAAACGGTCTAGAGTCACTCGATTTTTATACTCTTTTTTTTCAGAGTACTTAGATTTTAATTATGCATTGATATATATAGAACGTTTAAACAAATTTGGTAAAAAGTTTTTATAAGATTCTGATCTACACAACCTTTAATTATCAAATTAAACCTTTTCAATAATTTACCCACACTTTGAATATCAAGTAGCCTATAGGCTATTGTTTAATTCAATTCAAATTATTTCTATATCACTTTTCAAAATTCAGCATGGTTGCAAGTAGCTTTACATACATAGAGCAAGTAGTTTACATATGATGAAATAATATGTAATTATGACAAATAAAGAAAACAATATATTGTCCATTTAAAATGGGGAAAGAAATTGATGTACCTGATTCCTAATTCACCCCAATACCTACTGTACATTTTTTTTACACTTTTCCCATTAAAGATACTAATGGCTTGCACTTTGAAATGTGGACTGCAGGCCTAAGGGCTGTCAAAATATTATGAAATATATAAACAAATTATTAAAATGATCCTGGCTTGTCCTCAAAAATTACACAAAAAGTAAAAATGTTAAACAAATTCACAAACATTAACTGCATATTAAGTAACAACGTAAAATGTATTAAAATAATTTCAATTCATGCATCACATTTAAATCCACCGCATAATGCGAGGAATCGTTTTACTGCGTTTCAAGAGCAGTTCTGCTGAACATTGAGATTTGAAGTGCGCAGAGACAATCGGCAGATGGTTGGTTTTATTCCATCCGCAAGCACTGAAACACAAGCAGTTCTGCATGTTCACATTCTGACACCAACAAACAGAAGTGTCTGTATTTTAGTGTGTGCACAAGAATAAATCTAATGTTTATGCAATTGCTTCCTGCAGCTTAAATGAAATATCATGTCATGTAAACGCAAGCAAAACATTTTGGTAATGATATTTAATGTTGTGTCTGATGGCTTTATTTCTTCAACAGCTTCAAGTTCAATGCGCTTTCGTGTTCTATACAGTTTTGCGTTTATTTTCACACACCACTTATTGCACCTATATTGAGACTTTTCTCTAATGTTCTCTGGATATGTGAGTTACTGGTATACTGGGTGTCTCTGTAGAAGGCAAATTCTTAAGCTGTGTCTTTATTTATAAAGATTACTTTATTGTATTTGAAGCACAAAATAATGATGCCATTAGCAAACTTAAAGTTTAGTATAAAATTAATGTATGTTTTACACTCTTGCAGTGTAATTGAAAAATGTTAAAAACAACTTTATTTGAATAAATGCATTTGTACAAATTTAAATGTAAAATATACATGTAAAATGCATTTATTACAAAATTAGTTGTTCCAATTTAACAGAATTTAAGTATACCAATTTATAGTGGGCCACAAATACATTAGTTATACTAAAGCACAATTAGGGTAGACACACCAGAAAAACAAAATGACTTCTGCATGTAATGTATTTGTCAGATATGTCCATTTCCTGCTCCTCCCAAGTAAGTTTCCTCTCTTATTGTTGATGTAGACTGCTCAAAAAAAGTGCTTTAGAACGGCAAACTACTTCTCAGATCCATTGTGTTAGTATTAGCATTCCAGGATTTGCACTCCAGACCAATATTTTCCATGCGTACGGATGTTTTATTTCCTGGAGACTGGGATTTTCCTGAAGAATGAAATGGAAAACTTTTATGGGCAAGTATCCTGAGTGCCATACTTATGTGAAAGTACTCTAAGTTAAAGGGATTTTCTGTCAATAACAAAAATTTGCAACAAAGACTTAGAACTGATTTCAAACCATGGATGTTTTAAACTCAGAGGATGACAGCAATTATGAGGACTATTATAATGCAGAAGGACTTGAAGAATATGGACTCTGCAAGAAGACACATCTAAAGGAATTCAGCAATCTGTTTCTAACTATATTCTACTCCATTACCTGTGCGCTGGGCATTATTGCTAATTTAACCCTCCTAATAGCGTTCATCAAATACAAAACTCTGAGAGAAGGTGTTGCCTCTGCACATGGTCATATCGGATTTTATTTTTACACTGAGCCTTCCGTTTTGGGCAGTGTATGCCAGCAGTGAATGGATCTTTGGTGATCAAAGCTGTAAGGCAATCACATTGGTTTACACGGTCAGTTTGTATAGCAGCAATCTTTTTGTTGCTAGTAAGAGCTTACAAAGATTTATGGACCTTTTATGTGTTGTTTCTACCATCAGGATCTTCAACAGTCCAAAAAGGAATACTATCATGTGCATTTTGGTGTGGCTTTTATCAGTTTTGGCTGCTGCTGTTCATGTCAGCTTTGTTGAGACTCAAAAGGTCCATGAACTGAACATATGCACTTTCAATTTCCACAATAAAGCTGGATGGAAAATCTACATAAGATTTCAGATGAACATACTTGGGTTTGTCATACCATTTTTAGTGCTCCTATTTTGTTCAATCAGACTACCATGTGTTTCTGTGGTAAGGAACAGATTCCAGATGTTTAAATATGAAATTGGATTCACTGTCATGTTTTTTCTCCTCTGGTTCCCATACAGTGTTGTAATTTTTTTGCATGCTTTGCAAGACCTTCACATTTTTCATACATGTTCAACTAACATAAACTTGGACTTTTGCTATTCAGGTTACAGAATGTATTGCTTTCATGCATGCTTTCATAAATCCTCTTTTATATATATTTTTAAACAAAAAAGTCTGGAAACGATTGAGAAATTTCTCAGAAACTCCAAGGGAATATCTGCTTGAGGAATGCAACAGTTCATCAAACATGTCCAGTCAGGATGGTGTTATAGAGCTAAGGTCTGTTCAGCAACATCAAAAACCATGACCTGAGCTTTTGTGCTGAACGACCAAATAACTTACTACCAAAGCCAAAGTAAAAGCTTGTAAAAAAAGATATTATGTTTACTGTGTGCATCTCAGTATACCAACACAGATTCCACTCCTACTCACATATGGTTTATTTCTACATATAATTTTATATAAATACAGATTTTTGCAGTTTATATTAACTTGTTTTAATTAATTTCTTTAATGATATAATTTGTTGTTGAAGTTAGTTAAATTTATTTCCACAAGCAATGGCTGATTCAGCAGTAATAAAACCAAACTCAAAATAATGTGTGTGTGTGTGTGTGTGTCTCTTTAAGATTCAACCATGTGAGGTGGGGGAAAAACACTATATCAGCATTTTGTTGTCAAGCTAAAATGCTTATGTAATAAACAAGTTTTTCAGCAAAACACTAATATTGACAATGTAAAATACAATGTTTTCAACAAATTTTGAGATATGCTGAATCAGTTCAAAAAGTGGCCTTTCCCCAACATTCTTATCATAAAGAGTAACGGTAGCCTTGACCTTTCCTGTTTAGGATTAAAAATTACTCGGCTAGAAGCATAATTAAACAAAGCTCAATTATTCTTTTCTTTTCTTTAAGAACTTCAGTTTAAGTTTGCATTGTTATGCAACACACTGTTATTTTGTTATATATTTTACAAATTTGTACATTCTTCACCAGGTTTTTTTTATCATTTTTTTTTACTTAAAAAACCATTTAAATGTTTTTTTTTTAAAGAAATTACAAAATGGAAGGTCAAATTCATTCCTTGTTTGTGGTTTAAAAGTCGTGTCTCTCATAGCAAAAAAACAAACAAAAAATAGCTGTATCTATAATGCAAAGTTCAAGGCCTAAGTCAATCTCAAACTTATGGAGGCAATCACTAGGGCCTTTATCAAGTTGAATGGCTAAGGCAGAAACAGTATCCAAATTGTGTATTTTTAAGAAGGTCCAATTTTTATAATTGTAAAATCCTTTTAGCAAATGTTTAGGTTCAAAAATGACAGAGGTCTAAACAAGATCTGTTACACCCTCATCACACACCCCTTTGTCCATATTGCGATTTTCAGGGGAGTGAGCAAATTGCCCCTAAAGGGCTAAAATGCAATGTTGTCAAATTGGACAGATGGTGAATTTAGAAAACGGTTTCTAAGGAGTTTGTAAATCATTTCAGATGGTTGACACCACAGAGTGTACCAGAATTTGGTACTGATGTGTGAATAGTATCTTCACAAAGTATCTTACAGTATCTGCAAAAAGACAGAATACCATTGCTTGTGTGAACAGCAAATTTGTGCATTTACAGGAAAAGTAAAAAATCTGGTAATTTTACAGTAATTTACCAGGTTTAATGTGTAAAAGGAGATACAATATTTGAACTCTCCCATAAATTATTACACTGTTTCATTTGCATTACATTTACATTTAGTCATTTACAGGGACAGTGCACAGGAATTTTGAGGGGCAGTTGCTCTGACCTGAAAAAAGGGCATCCCTCCTCCCTCCTCCCCCTTCAGCTATATGAAGGAATCGACACCAATCTCACGGGAATTCGATTACGAATTTTACGAGGTGGCTAATTCGTAACAATTCATACGACCTCAGCTCGTACAAATTAGTACGATTTTGCTAAATCGTACATATTTTACGAATTGGCCAATTCGTATGAATTCAGTACGAATGACCTACCCTAACCCCGCCCCTAAACTTAACCGTCACGTGGTTTAGAACAAATGATATCGAATTTGTACGAGTCAGGTTCGTACGAATTAGTATGAATTAGCCACACTTTTTAATCACTCGTACGAATTAAGTACAGAATCTGGTAGTGAGATAGGGTAGGAAGGAATATATTCAGTTGAATTTGTCCCTTTCCAAACTGCCTTATCCGAACGCAATGCCTCATCTTATGGTCTTATTATTATCTATAAAGATTGCAAAACGTCAGAGATGAGACACATGAGAAAAAGAGTTCCTCATATTATTGTTTATCGCTTTTAATAAAAAATAAGAAAATGCTTAGATTTCAGGAAAAATACAATCCTTATTTTTAACCTTTAGGCTTCCCGTACATTCAGATGTGCTTCTTGCTCGTATCAGAGCCGTCTAACGGAGAGCCTTGGCACTTCCTACTAGCCCAATATTATGCGGGACTCTGGGTGCAGGGGGACTGTAGATGCAGGTCTCCGAAGTCTGCAGCTTCATACTACTCTTAATTTTTGCAAATTCCGTTTTTTCCATAAAATTGAAGATAGCCTACTCGCATTCTGGCTTAAGTTCTTCACATGTTCTTCACTTATCCGATTCAATGATAGGAGGCGCTGTCTCGGAAAACGAGGGGTCTGAGAATGCGGGACTCTGGGTGCAGGGGGACTGTAGATGCAGGTCTCCGAGTCTGCAGCTTCCTACTACTCCATTGTGTATCATCTTGGTTGCAGTTCCATTAGAATTCCACTGGAGGTGATCGCGGTCGAGAGCAGAATGAATGGGAGTCTATGGGACTAAACGGCTAAATGTGTCTCTTTCACCTGCTTGTCGTTAAATTAACATAGATTTTATTGTTGATTCCGCAAGTTCAATATAGATTATAGGCCAAAAGTCGAATGAACGAGTACTTATGTCCTTTTCATTTCTTACAGGTTAGGCCGTTGTTGGCCGGAACACGCTAGCATTCTGCTATTGTGTGACGTCATCACATTTTTTAACGGATTTTTAGAATAGATAAATGAACTTAAAATTTTAATTTTCAGCTGAGTGTATTATCTTAGCTCTCCCTTTTAAATGCAACTTTCAAATTACTTGAGAAAAAATTACATCCTGAGAAAAGTGGATTTCTGGGGGTGAAACCCCATTGACTCCCATTCATTCTGCACTCGACCGCGAGCGCCCCCGCATGGACAGAGACGTGTTACTGCAGCAGTCCAGAACCCGGAAGTAACCAGCCAGTGCCAGTTCTCTTCAATTAGACATTCTCTGCTCGTATTCAGTTCTGATGGTAGGCTACGAGCAACTACGCATGATTTGTAGTATGATTGCGTAAAGGAAACAAGAATTCCGGTAGGGAACAGAATCGACTGCAGTGCCGATCCATGTAAACCATTTGCCATTGCCACACAGTCACACCTGACATTTCAGTGCTCCCAATACAAACCTCTCTCCTTTAAACAAAACAGTCAAAGAATAAGTACAACTATATAGAACAGAATGAGGTTCAAAGAGTATTTTTATAGATAACAAGTGAATATTAACGTAAAACATAAATAAGAAGAAAATAATAAAGTATAACCCTGAGTTTTGGCTTTTGGGATTAACTTTGGTTCTCTCTACAGCCTGAGTATTTTCCGCATCAGTATGTTTTTTTTTTAAATCTTTATTATGCATGTTGAAGCAATTCAATTCTTGGTTATTATTTACTGAGGGATGTGCATCCATATTGACCATATGTCCAGCTAATCACATTTTAAATTCAATAGCCTATAAATTAAGTTAATCAATGTCAAATTGTCAATACATTGCTTTCTATCTTGCATAATTAGTGCAGTTGTTAGTTTTTAACTACACTGAGACTAGATAATCAGTGTCTGTCTTGTTTTATAATGTGTACTTTGATTGGGAGTGCCATCATTCACGTGCATGTATTGTTCTGTATGTCTGGTCTCCACATAATTCTGCTTGAAAAATGCGAGTTTCATTTCGTGCCTGCGCATATGAATGCACCAGAACACACGCGACGCGGTTATGTTTTCTGAGCTGCAGTAAACAAACACGAAGGGCATATAGTTGCCTGGGCAACCTGAGCAACCCCCCTGTGCAAGTCTCATTTAACAGTTTTTTTTTTTCAGACCACTTTACAAATAAGGAACATCACTTGTACTCTTAAAACTGCCATTTTAGTGTTGGGTGTGGTTTGCTCTTTATAAATTGCTCGTTGTCCTTGTTGTGTTACTCAAATACGATTAGGATAAAAAGCCTCTGTTAAATGACTAAATGTGAATATAAAGCAAACAGATAAATAAAAAATTACATTTTAAGTTAGGTCATTCTGTAACCTGACTCCGCCAGATGGACTTGCTCCGCATATCCATCTGGAAGCTCTTACCGTTGAAGTAGTTTTGGTAAGGGGCGAAAATTCTGGTTAGCTGATTGGCCTATGTTGGTGATAGACGGGCCAAATTAGACCAATCAGATCAACAAAGCACATAACGTACTAACTTGCTGCTGCAGGTAAAGGCTCGTTAACTCAGCAAATAAGCAACATGTCGGCAAAGGATATTTGCCGTTTATGTAACTACATTTTGCGAATAAAAGGCACACATTTCAGCTGCCCTGGTCCATATTTCACAAGAAGGATGCAAGAGAAAAAGCATTAGTGAGCGGCTAAAAGAATTAGGACTACGCTGTCTGAAAATGTTTCTAGATTCGCGTTGCTTCGCGCTTGATTAGTACACCTCAACCCGCCTCAAAGCCAACGCTGATTGGACGTTCGTTTGGTGAACTGTCCCAAATTTTCTTTAATGGAAAGTATCCAGACTGATATTGCGAGTGAAACCTTGAAAGCTCGCGAGAGATCAGGATGGTCTCGCGAGGCTGAGTCATTCTGGTGTGTTTCCCAAAAGTATCGTACCGCCAAATACTGATCGCAAGTTCCATCGTTATCAGCATAGTTCAACGAGTGAAACCACTGTTCCATCAAACATTCGCAAACAGAATTGCAAAGTTGTGTGATTGGAACAACAGCTCTCAAGTGGTGGTAAGAAGCATAGTTTATAAATTGCATGACGTGGAATTAATAAATCCGTATCTTGAGCAAAATATGCAAGCTGATATTCAGTACAACCTGTGTCTTTCATTTAGAATACATACAAATGTGTTTGACATCTTTTGACATCGCAAGACTGCATGTGCGAACATGCTCTACTACGTAAGAACGAGCCTATTAAAGGGACACCATGCAGGAATTGTCGTATTGTTGTCAAACAGCTAACCCTCGAGAGTCGCTGTGGAGTAAGAGAAGTGCGGGCACAACCTAACGCAGGGTTAAATGTGACACGAACTGTTTACATTGTTCGTCAGGATCAAGCAGGTTTTCTTTCCGCTATTTTTCTCTTGCTGCCAGAAGACGGTCTCCCGCAATTTGCAAAAGTTTCGATTATAATTCGTGAAGATACTGGACAAAGAGTGTTTTGACACCATGAAAGTAATTTTTTTCATCATAGGTCTTTTCGTTTTCAGAGTTGGGTGTATACGTTTCCAAATCCAACTTTATATTGCCTTAATCACTGTCTTGTTGGCTCAAACATAGCACCGTTTTGAAACATGTCAGAAATTCCTAGCGACTGTTAGCTATTAAAATATTTAATACACAGAGGGGTTAGTTCTAACAGAGTGTTACAACTAAGCCGCCAAGTGTACAATGATAATCAAATGAAAACGGAGCCACACAACTTTTCAGGTTTGAGTATTTATTTATACATTTAACTTTGTTAGACTTTCACAAACAATGTTGGAATTTAAAATGTTTAATATTTAGTGCACTATGAATGATATTCTTGTTTATTTATTAAAAATATGGCCTGTTATTAATGCAATAAACCCTTTAAATTTTTATTTTAAGCTCATTTGTATTATTATTACTGTTATTATTATTATTAATAATAATTATACATGCAGCTGCCACACACAAATCTAATTTAATTGCAATTACAATATTTATAATTTTATTTATTATTATTTATTGCAAAACTATGCAGCCCTTTTCTATGTCTCTATCCATGATATTGATCCATAACAAAAGGATGATTGGATGAGGGATGGATGAATGGATATCTGTCTATACAGATGCACAAACAATATCAAACTATACAAATAAAATAGTACTGAATTATGTGTGTTACACACAAGTGTTACAGACTAACCCCTCTGTCTGTTACAATTAACCCCGCATATGGGGTAAGTTGTAACATTTGCGCTTCTGTCACTTTCAGTGCAACTGTACAAAAATGGTAGGTCCTAGAAAAAAACTTTAAGTGGTCATTTGTAGCAGAGATGTGTATGTTGCTTGTGTAAAAAAAGTATTAATCTAACCTAATTATTTTTTAATTAATTGAGCCAAAACCAAAATGCGTTCAGGTTGTGCCCCGCTCTCCCCTACTTTTATTTAACGTTACTGTCTAAATACCACTCACGCACAGCATGACGTGTTACATAGTATACAATAGTACATTGTGTTTAATTTGCCATTTAATGAGATCTAATATATGTTGTTAGTGGTGAGAATGTTCACGTTGATTAAATACATAGATCCAACTATTATCCCCTTGAACTCGGTCCAGTGGCAGAACTTTTACCAAGCGTGTCAGAGGTTCTGGGTTCTAATCCGCACTAGTAGTATAGTTATTTTCCTCATCAAAACCAATCTGTTTATTAGTGGTTGTATGTCAAGCAGGGAACATTTTTGTGTAATAGGTTTTGGATTTCACCATAACAAATGTAGTTAGTCTCTCTGTCTCCGCATCGAATTGAAGCGTCACAACAGAATACTGTATCGCAGCGGCAACGAGCACTTTGGTCACTTGATTTCAAAAACAACACATTTCAAGTCGCCTCTTACCATTCAACCTGAAATAAGTCATAGAACAATTTCAATAACTCTGAAGCTGTTTGAAAGATCTAAAATTACATGCTAATATTTATCTTCAATGTTTTAACTAAATAAAAGTCAAGTCAAATCAAATTTATTTATATAGCGCTTTTCACAATACAGATTGTATCAAAGCAGCTTCACAGTGATAACATGAAAGTAGTCAACACAGATCAATAATATTGTTAAATGTTAAATAAACCCAACTAAGCAAGCCAAAAGCAGGCAAAGCAAGGCGTCAGTGGCAAGGAACCAAAACTCCATCAGACTGGATGGAGAAAAACCTTGGGAGAACCCCAGGCTCAGTCGGGGCCAGGGGCCCGTTTCAATAAGGAGGTTCAACTAACTCTGAGTTAAAGCTTGAACTCTGAGTTGACTTACCCTGAGATGGGAAACTCTGAGTTTTCGGTTACAGAACAGCTGAAATGAGTTGGTTTAATCAACTCTGAGTTGACTGACTCTGAGTTAAGCGCGTGCACCACAACTATAAAAAGCCATTATCAATGGAGCGCAGATATTACGAGTCACCATGGCAACAGCGCCAGACAAAAAGAGGTGTTGGGTGTAATTAATTACCAAGTAATCTAAATATTGTAATTTAATTAAAGGGATTACTCTTAATTCTTCTGTAATTTAAAATAAAATATGATGCAATTACATTAAATAGGCTACTGCATAAACTATAGACCAATTCAGTATAAAACAATAGTGGATTTAACATACATTTTTAAAAGGTATTTTTTTATGTAACCTTCTCCCTCTACACAAGGGGGACTGTGATCAATTCAAGAATAATTCATGTAATTGTATATTGTTAATTTGAAAGCATTAAAAGTGCAGTTTCTTGTCTCTCCTCCTTGTATTAATCAAGTGGATGAGGTTGATATAGGATTTAGTAATTAGTAACATGTAGACCAATACTTTCTAGAGATAGTAATTATTACATTAATCTAACTACACCGTTGAAGATGTCATTTGTTGTTAATAATTCATAACTATTTTAGAGTAACTTACTGTTATAATATCAGAGGTGAAACTGGAAGAATGTTATTCAACCTAAAGTAGGCTACTATTACTTTGATAATTTTTTACTTAAGTAAAAGTAAAAATACCAGTCTAAAAATCTACTCAAGTAAAAAGTAGTTAATTTAAAACATGAGTTAAAGTTGCTGAGTAACTTGTTTAACAGTGGGGGTGGGGTGGGGGACTCCCCCATGTGGGGAGAGTTTCACAGTATGAGAACCGTCTCAGAAAATATCACGGTTTATGGTATTAAACAATTATTAAATATATAAACTGCATTATTAAATTACGGTTATCATTATCATCAGTAAAAATGACAGTTAAATAAATTAAACATTTGTTCAATAAAACGTATGTAATCAACTAACTTCAATAATTGATTATGAATAAGATTAACATCTTATTTTTATCATTTATAACTTATTAAATTATTTTTGAAAAATAATTTAGTTCTATTAAATGTTTTTTATTCCAATTTTGTTAATGATTTAATAGAAATATATTATCAAAAACGGTGGTAATCAAATAAAAATTTAGCAAACGTTTTAATCCTTTTATTTTTTGGCAAAGTGCTGCAAAACAGATTTAGTCAATTAAACCATGGACAAACAATATATATGTGTATGTCTTAAAGAATATGTAAATATATTTTAGGATTATTGTTGGTGTTTAAACAGCACTTCGTCTTTAAAAAGTGGGAGGAGACCGCAAGAAACTCTGGGTTTACTGAAGAAAACCTGCTCCACGACCAGGTTAGGTTCACAGAGTAAGTTACCATGGTAACTGACTCGGAGTATAAGTTACCTCTCTTTCAGAAACAGGCTTGACTTACTCTGCTTTCTCGGGGTTGATGTACCCCCTTTCTGAAACGGAAACCCCAGAGTTTCCCTCATTTCAGGGTTAACCTACTCAGAGTTTTCACTTAACCTCCTTTCTGAAACAGGCCCCAGTTCTCCTCTGGCTTACATTCATATTGTTTATATATAAATATTAAATATAAATGTAACACGGCGCCATAACATATCGCCAGCGTTGAGTCGTCTCTTCACAGGTGTTGGGGCATCTAAATCTGAAATCCCCGTGAGAGGCTGGATACAAACTGGACCTGACGACGCCATTTCTCGGACAACGTCCGAGATAACAGCAGAAAGGCAGATGGGAAATAATTAGCATAGCTGATGTTCATAATGATTTCCATTATACGGCAATCTGTGTTAGAAAATCACTATCTCGCAAACTCTCCGCAACCCAACCATACGCGCCGAACCGTTTGTCTAAAAGGCTGCAGACCCCACTGCCACGGTAATGCAGGGTCAGTGGCAAACGGTTCTGTATGGTATAACAAAGGAATAGAAGGTAAGCATTATGTGAATGCTTGACTAAAGAGATGCGTCTTTAGTCTAGTTTTAAACTGTGTCAGCGAGTCAGAGCCTCGGACCGTATTGGGAAGGCTATTCCAGAGTTTTGGAGCTAAATGTGAGAACGCCCTCCATGCTTTAGTGGACTTAGATATCCTAGGAATGACCAGAAGCCTTGAATTTAGTGATCTTAAAGAACGCGGTGGATTGTAGGGCGAAAGAAGATCCGTTAAGTACATTGGAGCTAAACCATTTAGGGCTTTATAGGTCAGTAGTAGTACTTTGTAGTTGATACGGAACTTAATAGGTAACCAGTGTAGAGATGATAAAATCGGTGTAATATGATCGTATTTTCTTGACCTAGTAAGAACTCTAGCGGCTGCATTTTGGACTAACTGTAGCTTGTTTATTGAGGATGCAGGACAACCGGCTAATAAAGCATTACAGTAATCTAGTCTTGAGGTCATAAATGCATGAACTAACTTTTCTGCATCAGAAACAGATAGCATGTTACGTAGCTTAGCAATGTTTCTAAGGTGGAAAAAGGCTGTTCTTGTAACATATGAAATATGATTTTCGAAAGACAAGTTGCGGTCTAGTATAACACCCAGGTCTTTTACTGTAGTGGATAAAGTAACAGGACATCCATCTATATTAAAGTTGTATTGTAGGAGGTTTCGTGAGTAGTTTTTTTGGACCAATAAGTAATACTTCCGTCTTATCTGAATTTAATAGCAGGAAATTACACGTCATCCAGCATTTTATATCTTTGAGACACTCTGTCAATTTAGATGAGTTAGTGTTTTCGTCATGGTCGTAATGAAATATATAGTTGAGTGTCATCAGCATAACAGTGGAAATTAAGTCCATGTTTTCTTATAATATTACCAAGTGGCAGCATATATATTGAGAATAGCAGAGGGCCTAAAACAGATCCTTGCGGTACTCCATAGTCTACTGGCGTTATCTTTGATTTTTCCCCATTTAAACAAACAAAATGAGAACGGTCCGATAAGTACGATCTAAACCAGCTTTATGCCTGTCCCTGAACACCAGTGTAGTTTTGTAGTCGATCCAAGAGTATTTTATGATCTATAGTGTCGAAACGCAGTGCTAAGATCAAGTAGGACTAGTATTGAGATACAGCCTTGGTCAGAAGCTAAAAGTAAATCATTTGTAATTTTAACTAGCGCAGTTTCTGTACTATGATGCGGTATGAATCCTGACTGGAATTTTTCATAGATTTGCAAGAAAGAGCACAATTGAGCGGACACAACTTTTTCTAGTATTTTTGACATAAATGGAAGATTTGAAATGGGTCTGTAATTTGCAAAGTTATTTGGATCTAATTGCGGTTTCTTAATGAGAGGTTTTATTACTGCCAGCTTGAATATTTTTGGAACATGACCTAAAGATAAAGACGAGTTAATAATATTGAGCAGAGGCTCTTCCACTACCGGTAACACTTCTTTCAGTAGTTTAGTGGGTATTGGATCTAATAAACATGTTGTTGGTTTAGATGCAATGATAAGTTTATTTAGCTCTTCCTGTCCTATCGTTGTAAAGCGGTGTAGTTGTTCTAGAGGGGTCATTATTGAGGCTGAATCATAAGACACCATAGAGGATTGTACATTTATAATTGTGTTTTGGATGCTCAGTATTTACAAAATACAATTAATAATATAAATATTTAAGGAAATTGGAACTTATAAAATGCACTAAACTGTACTGATTAATATGTCTGTTATTCTTCAGTGCTCTGTAAAGTAAAATAAATGCAGGTATTGGTAGACATTTAGCAACAGGCAATGGATCAAGGTAACCTTTATTGCACCATCAAGGTTATATCTAACTACTGCAACAAAATCTGTTATCTCACTGATAAGAATAGCCTTGATCCTTTCCCTTCTACATCATGACATATATCAGTAGACTATGATGTAGAAGATAGACATTTGACTATACATAGACATTTGACTATAAGCAAAGAATAGTTTATGCAGGTTTTAGATTAGCCTACTGGCTAATCTAAAACCTGCATAAGACTATTATTTGCTTCCTTCTCACTAGCCTTAGTGTGTGAATGATTAGCATTAAACTATTGAACTATTATTAGTTAATAGATTTATTAAAGTGTTGTGCTTAAAATTTGAAATCAAACCCCAGCTTTCTTTTCACATACTAATTGTAACATTTCAGAAAATAAATTATTAGATTTATAAATGACAAATTTAGTACATCTGGACATGTTTTTATTTATTTTCATTTTGAGAAGCCCTAATCTTATACATTAGGGCAATTTAATCATGTGTTTCCCCCAAAATGTCAAATTGCTTAAGCAAAATGATAAACTGATAATAATTTTATAAAACTGAATCGTGTCAACTTATGTTTTACAATATAGCACAATGAACATACAAAAAGGAAACACTGAATACAAAGAGACAATATTGTAAAGAGACCCTATATTAAGACTCATTCCCTGCACTACAGAAATTCACAAGGAGTCATGTGATTTTGAATGACTGCAGGGGGTGGGGCCTACACACAGCTGCCAGGAAAGAGGAATTAAAAAGAGAGCATAGCGCAGCTACGAGAACGCCAAAGAGGAACATGGGCAGCCTTTTTCAAATCCTGCTTGCACTTTTTATCTCTGTCATAGGGGCCCTCTACCTTTTGGGTCTCTTCGCCGCAGGCGACCTGGAGAACCCCCTCTGGATAAGGGACCTATTCCCTGGCTTGGTCATGTTCTGGAATTCAGGAAGGACACAGCCAAATTCCTGCAGAGAATGAAAGAAAAACATGGAGATATTTTTACAGTGCAGCTGGGAGGCTTTTATTTCACTTTCATTACAGATCCACTTTCTTTTGGCTCAGTGGTAAAAGAGGCAAGAACAAAGCTGGACTTTACTAAATTTGCAGAACTACTTGTTGCAAGAGTATTTGGCTATCATTCCTTGGAAAATGAACACAAGTTTCTCCAGGCATCAAGTAACAAGCACCTCATGGGAGATGGTCTGGTTGTCCTGACTCAGGCCATGATGTACAATCTTCAGAATTTGATGCTCCACAGCGTTATATCTGGGAATGACAAGTCATGGCAAGAAACTGGACTATTTGCTTACAGCTACAACATTGTCTTTCGCGCTGGCTATCTGGCACTGTTTGGTAATGAGTCAGGGAAAAGTACAGGGACTTTGGAAAAAGCTAAGGAAATTGACCGGGAACATTCAAATGAACTTTTCAGAGAATTCAGAAAATATGACCAGTTATTCCCAAATCTGGCTTATGGTGTCCTGGGACCCAGTGAGAAGATGGAGTCAGAGCGTTTGAAAAGACTGTTCTGGAACACACTATCAGTGCAGAAGATGAGATCTAGAGACAACATCAGCGGATGGGTACATGAACAGGTACAGGTGAGAGCTGACCAGGGCATGCAAGAGTTCATGCAGGATCGATACATGTTCCTACTTCTGTGGGCATCTCAGGGAAATACAGGTCCTGCAGCATTCTGGCTACTCTTGTATCTGATGAAGCACCCTGAGGCAATGAACAGCGTTAAGAATGAAGTTGAGCGCGTGCTCAGAGAAACAGGGCAGGAAGTAAAACAAGGTGGGCAGCTAATTGACCTGACTAGGGATATGCTTCTCAAAACTCCCATTCTAGACAGTGCAGTGGAGGAGACTCTCCGTCTTACAGCTGCCCCTGTCCTTACAAGAGCTGTCATGCAGGATATGACCATCAACATGGCCAACGGACAAGAGTACAAGATCCGTGAGGGTGACAGAGTGGCGATTTTCCCCTACACAGCTGTTCAAGTAGACCCAGAAGTTTACCCAGATCCCTTCACCTTCAAGTATGACCGTTTTCTCACACCAGATGGAAGCAAAAAGACTGATTTCTACAAGGGTGGAAAGAAACTCAAGTATTACAACATGCCTTGGGGAGCAGGAACCACAATGTGTCCAGGAAGATTCTTCGCCACAAATGAGCTGAAGCAGTTTATCTTTCTCATGTTGTCCTACTTTGACTTGGAGCTCATAAATCCAAATGAAGAGATTCCAGGCATTGATATCAGACGATGGGGCTTTGGCTCCATGCAACCATCAAAAGACATCCAGTTTAGATACAGACTTCGATTTTAAAAAAAAATATTATTCTATGATTTAATACACTGAAGCTTCAACAAAACTTACCATCAGACAGGATTCCTTTGTGGAATCTGGCTTTAAAACTGACATGCTCACATTTCCCTGTTAACCTTGAAAATGTTAATTACTGTCCTAAATATCTGAGGTGTTGCTTTTGATACAGGGTACACAGCCTGGAATTCTCAACAGTCCCACGTGCTTGCATTTACTCTGTGTTACACAAATATTGTATATAAGCAAGAACAAATGTCATACAACATACACAGGAACAAGATATTTTGTGTAAAATCATCTACTTATAATTAAAATCAACTTATTGTGCTGATTTCCCATGTGCTATTTGAGAGAAAAACAAGATATATAAATGAAGTGTATATCAAATATAAAATAAATACATTAAGTACCTTGTCTTTTCATTGTTCCTTATGACTATACTGAACTAACACAGTCTCATCCCAATTCGTCATATAACTGACGTTTTGGGACGTCTTTTGACCATTCGTCAATATACGACTTTTTCAGGGCCCCCTTAAACGTCGGTAGATGACGATCCCGGGTCGTCATACAACTGACGCTTTACCTTTAACGTCAGTTAGGTGACGAGTTGGGATTTAGGGTTAGGTTTAGGTATGGGGTAGAGTTAGGATCCCATAACGTCATCTACCGACGTTTAAGGGGGCCTGAAAATGTCGTATATTGACGAATGGTCAAAAGACGTCCCAAAACGTCAGTTATATCGTCAGTTATATGACGAATTGGGATGAGACTGCGCTGACTGAACTGATATTTATTTTAAATTGCCAATGTAAAATGCCCCATGTAAAAAAAAACAAAAAAAAACAAACTAATTTAGGGTCAACTTTATTTGCTTGACCTTTGCACTAAGGCACTTTATAATATATTTCTATATATTATTAACATAGAAACAGGCTTGCTAAAAAATGCAAAGCTACAAAGCATTGATCTGTCTACTCCATTTACTCATTTACACAATCTATCAGAGATCTAAGTTCTTATTTATTTGTTTGACTTATTCTTGTTGAATGTACTGGGAGTTATCACACCATATGTTACAAGAGCCTAATTTTGTGCTCAAAGCTGCAGTAGGGAGTTATGAGAAAACGTTGACTTAGGCTGAATATTTGAACAAGCACTACTTACAGGTCCCACGCCCACCCCCTTGCTCTCTGCAGCCCTCCCTACACAGCTCCTCCCCCACATCGGAGCCTGGTGTGACTGTGCAGGCTAGTAATCAGGGCCACCGATGACAGCTGTGCAGTAGCACAGTAGGGACGAAACATCAAAAACAATATGCTTTACATTGACTAAGGCCTGCCCATACTTTGACTACAAACGTGGTCCGTGTATTGCAAAATACATAGTTAACGATTATTAACTACGTATTTTGCAAAACATGTAATGTAACTTTATAAAGTTGCTCTCTTTCTTAAGTTATACTTAGCTAGTAAGAAAATATAACGGTAACTAACGTATGTAGTAATTATTCTAGCGATATGTAGGCCTAATGCTAGATAAGGTTTGCTAGTACATTATTTCAGCAACATGACAAGCCAGGGAATCAGCAGGTTTCAATTGTTCCTTTGCACAGTGCTTGGCATTTTATCTACATGTTACACGGCTAGAGTTTTGACACAGAGTCAATGGGCTCTGACTAATTATTTCTTTTTCGCTTGTTTATCGTCATCAGACTTTTAGCTTTTACCCATCTTTGTTTTATGAGCAGATGCCACTTGAGAAATTGGCAGTTTAGGTTGTTTCTCCGCCATTAACACAGCTGCAGCACACTCTGGCAATCTTGAGATTTAACGACAGTACGCGCTGTACAAGAGAGGGGTGTGATCAGAGCGTACACGAACGTAATAGCTTGTTTTCATATGACGTCACGCCACTGCGTTGCCATGGCGCGAAATACAAATGGAGGGCAGGAAGTGATTTGCTGTATTTAGAAAGCACTATAACAAACTCAAAATGCCTGTGTTTTGAGTCATTTATGGTTACTTGAATCGATCAAACCACAAGGAGTTTTTATCGTGTACCAAAAGTTTGTTGTTCATAAGGGGGAAAATGCAAGAAATTGATCGAAAAACTCGATCAAAAATTGAAGGCTTGCAAACCAATGTCTGCGGGAGGGAGGAGCCGAATAGAAAAAATGTGCGCATGTGTGTAACGTTAGTGATCACGTCAAAGGTGAGTTAATACAACTTAGGTGACTTGTTTGTGTAACGTGTAATGTTTCCGAACTTTGTCAAGTCAAGTCAAGTCACATTTATTTATATAGCGGTTTTCACAATACAGATTGTATCAAAGCAGCTTCACAGTGATAACATGAAAGTAGTACAACACAGATCAATAATATTGTTAAATATTAAATAAACCCAACTAAGCAAGCCAAAAGCAGGCAAAGCAAGGCAACAGTGGCAAGGAACCAAAACTCCATCAGATTGGATGAGAAGAAACCTTGGGAGAACCCAGGCTCAGTCGGGGCCAGTTCTCCTCTGGCTTACATTCATATTGTTTATATATAAATATTAAAAATAAATATTGTTTATATGTAACACGGTGCCATAACATATCACCCGTGTTGAGTTGTCTCTTCACAGGCGTTGGGGCATCTGAATTCCCCGTGAGAGGCTGGATACAAACTGGACCTGACTAAAGCCGTTTTCTCGGGACAACGTCCCGAGATAACAGCAGAAAGGCAGATGGGAAATAATTAGCATAGCTGTTTCATAATGATTTCCATTATACGGGAGTCGGTGTTAGAAAATCACTATCGCGCAAACTCTCCGCAACCCAACCATACGTGCCGAACGTGCCGAACCGTTTGTCTAAAAGGCTGTCGAGCCCCACTGGTGCGTTAAGCAGTTTCAGTGGCAAACGGTTCCGTATGGCATAACAGAGGACTAAAAGGTAAGCATTATGTGAATGCTTAACTAAAGAGATGCGTTTTTAGTCTAGTTTTAAACTGTGTCAGCTACGTCAGAGCCTCGGACCGTCTCGGGAAGGCTATCCCAGAGTTTTGGAGCTAAATGCGAGAACGCCCTCCCTCCTTTAGTGGACTTAGATATCCTAGGAATGACCAGAAGCCTTGAATTTAGTGATCTTGAAGACGCGGTGGATTGTAGGGCGAAAGGAAGTCCGTTAAGTACATAGGACCTAAACCATTTAGGGCTTTATAGGTCAGTAGTAGAGGTCTTCACGGGTCCACTTGGATCCGAAAACCCGAGGTCCGAACCCGAACCCGAGCGGTTTCGGGTCCAAAACTCCGACGAGTGTCTCGGACACGGGTCGGGTTCGGTATTAGTTGCCTCGGGTCTCGGGTAACTTAAAATTAATATGCCTTTTCCAAATGGACCCAGAGAGAACCCGAATTATTTTAAATAATGTTGGGCATTTAACAAAATTGCAGTATTTAAAACAACTCTATGACCGTTCTCTGACTTTTTTTAAGTGAGAGAGCGAATCTGCGCTTTTACATGCAATGGGCTTTAAGCACAAGCTCGGTTGCCTCCGCATTTATTTACTCAGTTGCTCGCTCCACTAACCAACCCCTCCGTTTGCCAAGAAGAACTAGTGCGCCATCATGTGGATGGATGTTTGACTACATGCGAGTATTGTCGTTTAGCCAGGCCTGTTAATCAATTTTAAAAATACGCGATACTGTCAGACAAGCATGGAGACGATATCAGATATTGCGAAAAAGGTGAGGGAAAACGAATATGTAGATCAGAAACATCCAGGGTCGTCATCGGTGTGGGTAACTTTTGTGATCATCATTTGTGAGGGAACAAATACTGGTGCAGTTAAATGCGTTGATGCAATAACGTTCCCATGTTAAGATTTGATTCAGAACGTCCAATTCGACCTGCTATTGCGGTTCTAATGCTCTTTTTTTAATCGAATTTTATCTAAACAACTTTGAAACAACAGGATTGTAGGCTAAATAACACAATTTTATTAAAAGTCAATGACTGGGAGATTGAAAATCTGTTAGGCTAGATTTTAAAAACAGCCATCGGTAAATTTGACCCTGTGGTGGTTCAAATCATCGTATGGTCCGGTAAATAACATTATGCCAAATGTTATAGGACGTAATGGGTTATAGTGATGATGTGTGATTCACATTTGCACTCAGCGCGCTTACACGTTAAGTGGCTGTGTACACTGTGAATGCCGTTTACGTTCGGGTCCAGTCGGGTTCTAAAGGAAATGCCATCAGGTCGGGTCGGACTCGGGTCTAATTTTTCGGGTATGTCTGGGGTCGGGTTTTTCTTAAAAAAAAAAAAAATTATGCACGTCAGGTTCGGGTAAGTAGTGATTCGGGTCGATTCGGGTCGGGTACAGTTTTTAGGACCCGAGAAGACCTCTAGTCAGTAGTAGTATTTTGTAGTTGATACGGAACTTAATAGGTAACCAGTGTAGAGATGATAAAATCGGTGTTACATGATCATATATTTTTGACCTAGTAAGAACTCTAGCAGCTGCATTTTGGACTAACTGTAGCTTATTTATTGAGGATGCAGGACAACCAACTAATAAAGCATTACAGTAATCTAGTCTCGAGGTCATAAATGCATGAACTAACTTTTCTGCATCAGAAACAGATAGCATGTTACGTAGCTTAGCAATGTTTCTAAGGTGGAAAAAGGCTGTTCTTGTAACATGAAATATGATTTTCGAAAGACAAGTTGCGGTCTAGTATAACACCCAGGTCTTTTACTGTAGTGGATAAAGTTACGGGAACATCCATCTATATTAAAGTTGTATTGTAAGAGGTTTTGTGAGTAGTTTTTTGGACCAATAAGTAATTCTTCCGTCTTATCTGAATTTAATCGCAGGAAATTACGCGTCATCCAGCATTTTATATCTTTGAGGCACTCAATTAAAATGAGTTAGTGTTTTCGTCTGGTCGTGATGAAAATATATAGTAGAGTGTCGTCAGCATAACAGTGGAAATTAATTCCATGTTTTCTTATAATATTTCCAAGTGCAGGGTGGCTACAGGTATAAACAATTTAAATTTAAGACTTTTTAAGACTTTTTAATACCACTTCTAAATTAAATTTAAGACCAAACTTACGATGGAAATATAAATTAAAACTGAAAATATATAGTAATATTTCCAAGTAAACACACTGTCTGTTCAAAAATATGGTGAAATGACAATAACCAATTGTCAATTGCGTACGATGCGGTCGCCTGTGGTGGAGTACAGTGGAGTGAAAAGAAATATAGAAGGCATTTTTATAAATGTCTTAAGCCTCGTATGTTTTAAATAATAAAGTATATTAATAAAGGCTTAGATTTAATTTACTAATAAATGCATAAAACTAGTTTATTTATAGTGTACTGATGAAGTTTCATCTAATTAGTTTGTTAATTAAACTAATAAAAAGATTAAAAAAAGACTGATATGTTTGGTTTTTATACATTTTAATTAATAAATTAAAATTAATTTGCTATATTTCAGATCAATATATTTACTTTCCTTAATTTTAATTAACCCTAACTTTATTATCCTCATAGCAATTATAAATAATTGAAAATAATACTACAAACACTTAAAAATAAACCGATTAGTGCCCAGTTTTGAGGACAAGAAATGAAAACCAATGCGATATGATGAATGTCCAAAAGATGGAACTCTGTAACGGCCACCTAGTGTTCAGTAGTGTTCATGACATGTTGATATGCCTTTAAGATGACTTCTTCTATGGCGTTCGTTATTGTATGCGTGATGTTGTTATGTGAGCACGCACGCTCAGTGAAAGTGAGAATGCTCGCGCAAAGAGGAAGGTGACCGATCTATCGCGGGTTTGTTTTGTTATAATCAGACTGTAAAAAGGTTGTAATGCGTTTACTTCCACTTTGATTTGTAGCGTTTTACAGAGTGTTTTCTTTAACCTGTTAACATCCGATCTTTCGACATATGTGTGAAGAGTGTGCTTACTGAAAGAAAGCAAGGTCTCGATGGAACTACCAGTTCGTTGCACTGTCTTTCCTATTCTTCATCTGGGCAGACTTCAAACTCTGACAGACATTACAACACACAGACAGGGGTTTGATAAATATGTTTTGCTTTTAAAACTGTTTTAATGCGAGTATAGGCCTACACAAATATAAGTAAACACTTTGCAGACTGAATGTTGTCCTGTTTGAACAAAATGACAGATGTTTTTCATGACTCCACGGTTCGATCCGCGTGCACACACACACACACACACACACACAGGTTACGTTACCTTGCTTGTAGAAAATATTCGACCTGGCTGGCAGAACCGATTGCCTTTTCCTGCATCTTTGCGGTGACATGACAAACATATTTAATACCTATCCAATCTGAATTTAAGACAATTTAATACTTTTAAGGCCTTATTATTAGGATAATTGATTTAAGACTTTTTAATACTTTTTAATGACCCGCGGCCACCGTGCAAGTGGCAGCATATATATTGAGAATAGCAGAGGGCCTAAAACCGATCCTTGCGGTACTCCATAGTCTACTGGCGTTATCTTTGATTTTTCCCCATTTAAACAAACAAAATGATAACGGTTCGATAAGTACGATCTAAACCAGCTTAATGCCTGTCCCTGAACACCAGTGTAGTTTTGTAGTCGATCAAAGAGTATTTTATGATCTATAGTGTCGAACGCAGCGCTAAGATCAAGTAGAACTAGTATTGAGATACAACCTTGGTCAGAAGCTAAAAGTAAATCATTTGTAATTTTACCTAGCGCAGTTTCTGTACTATGATGCGAGTCTGAATCCTGAATGGAATTTTTCATAGATATCATTTTCTTGCAAAAAAGTGCACAATTGAGCGGACACAACTTTTTCTAGTATTTTTGACATAAATGGAAGATTTGAAATGGGTCTGTAATTTGCAATGATAAGTTTATTTAGCTCTTCCTGTCCTATAGTTGTAAAGCGGTGTAGTTGTTCTAGAGGGGCTATAATTGAGGCTGAATCATAAGACACCATAGAGGATTGTACATTTATAATTGTGTTTTGGATGCTTTCTTTTTTCTCATTGAAGTAATTCATGAAATCATTACTGCTAAACTGTAATGGTATATTTTGCTCTGGTGATGTCTGTTTATTTGTTAGTCTAGCCACGGTGTTAAATAAAAACCTTGGATTTTTTTGGTTATTTTCTATTAGTTTGCGGAGATGCTCAGCCCTGGCTATTTTTAGAGCCTTTTTATAACGTGACATACTGTTTTTCCACGCTATTCTAAAGACCTCTAAATTAGTTTGTTTCCATTTACGCTCTAAGATACAAGTTTCTCTCTTGATAGCATGCGTAGCACTGTTGTACCAGGGTGCTTTAGTTTTTTCTCTAACCTTTTTTAATCTAATTGGTGCAACAATATCTAATGTACTAGAGAAAATGGTGCTCAAACTGCTAGTCATTTCCTCTAATTCATCTGTTTGTTTGGGTTCACTTAGCAGCTTAGATAGATCAGGTAATCTATTTGAGAATCTATCTTATAGTGGTTGGAAGGATTGTTCTGCCTGGTCTATAACGTGACGCAACATGACATATTTCAGCAGTACGTATCAGTTAGATTGGTTCCATATGATATAATTAAATCTAGTGTATGATTTAGACGATGAGTGGGACCACTGACGTTTTGTTTGACCCCAAAGGAGTTTAATAAGTCTGTAAACGCAGCCCCTAAAGCATCATTTGTATTATCTAAACACAAGAAAACAAGTAGTACACCTATATTCATGCATACACATGCTTGTACAATACACATGAAAAATGAGTAGTCACAAAAGTAAAACAGTACTGGGGATTCACAGAAAAGGTCTATAGTCTATATCCTCATTTAGACCTGGATAGTCCATTGCTTTAAGATTCCATATCCAAAAAGTTTCACGTTGCAATAACTGTTTTAAAATGTCACCTCCGCGTATTGATTCTTTAATAATCTCAATGCCCTGAATTCTTAGGGATGAAGGGTCACTATTATGTACTACTTTGTAGTGTTTGGCCATAGGGTAATCTTCGTTGTTGATTCGGATTGCATATTTATGTTCATAAAAACGCTCTTTTAGTTTTCTTTTGGTTCTGCCCACATAGGAAACACCCACATGGGCATTGCAGGCGGTAGACTACATATTTAGAATTACATAGTGATGGGCGGTTTGACCAAAAATTGATATCACGGTTTTTTTCAAAATCATAACGGTTTTTCGTTTTTTTCTGTTCGTTTTTTTTATTTATTTTTTTATGCATAGTCAGGTGTTCAATGCATTTTCTACTGGTTAAGAGAGGAATTACTGCAGTAAATTGACTTAGGATGGTCTATTTTGCTGTCATTAGTGAATATTGTAGAATAATTCCACACTAGTAATACAGGTTGGCATGGCCCCAGAAAATTATGCTGTTTACAAATAAGAGCCATTCATGATTCTAATGAAGTGAGGAATCAAAATGCAAAGACAACGGCAGTCAAAATACAGAACTTTTATTTTAAACAACACAATTAGAACAACTTGGAATACTTTTGCTAGTTCAAGTACAAATCCAGGAACATTACGTGCATTCAAGTAAATATAAAAGGAAATCTTGTCTTGCATTGCTTTTGAGGTCTATTAAAGAAATTAAAACAAAATTATGCAACTTGCATTAGTTATTCCTTCAAAAGTATTGCTTCGAAACCAGAACAAACATAAAATAAATATAAAGTGCTAACTTACTTGGCACACAGGATTATCCTGTATAATGGGAACAATATTTGGCTCGACTTTTCTTTAGCTTTCCCTGTGTTACATGCTGATGTGGAGGGCGCTGAAATCCACGGCTGAATCCGCGGCTGATTTAATGATATTCCAAGACATGTTTGCGGCTAAGGCGCTGGAGCAATTTGCTTGTGTTGCCGGGTCATTCTCCCCAGCGGAGAATTTTAGCCCGACAGCACTTACATAAAATGGTTGTTTGGTTGACGTCGGATTTTTGGAAAACAAAAAACCTCCAAACAACAGACCCGGCTCCTCTTTTTGGCACAAGTTCTTCTTCGGTGTCATCACTGTCATGTTGTACTAATTCTTCAGCATCCATCGTCCATGTAACGTAACAGAGTCGCTGCTGTTTGTTTACCCTCGTCGGTGCTCAGTAGTGCAACGGGTAAAGGGTCCGTCTGAAACAGTGTCGCGCACTCTATGGTCGCGCAGCAGTCAACGGTCGTTTCCGGAACGTTGTGTAATTAAACCGGTATGGCGGTTTATTCAGAAATCAAAATCGTTAGATGAAAATATAAACCGGTTTCGGCTTTGAAGCCAGGTTTACCGCCCAGCACTGAGAATTACCGTTAATAAAACCATTTGTTTTATGAATGTGTCCTCACCTGCACACAGAGGTAACGTTAGACACGCATCTGATGTGTTCGCCATTATAAAAGATGAACAGTAAATTAGTAGTGATACTACAAATATCACCACTAATTTAGGACTGAAATGCCGAATATAACCCGTATCTTTTCAATGAAATGGGTGTAAAATGAGACGGCCGATGGGCAAGGGCCACGCGTGGAATGCTAGCGGGCTAAAGGCTAGTAGCCTAGATTCAGAAAATTGGATCTAAGTAGCGATATCAAAGCAATCCTATTGTTTTTTATAAGGAATAGTATCAGAGGATAAGTTCACATGATATAAAAATAGAAAGTGCTTGTTTATAAATGAGTGGTAAAGAAGAAAATCAAGGATTAATACTTAACTTTGTTAAGTCAAAGTATGTCTGAAAGAATCATCAAAACAAAAATAAATGCCAGATTAGATGGATTAGGGCGAGGGTGATCCTCGCTCCGATGTGGGACAACAGGTCATCAAACTCGCCGCAGACAGGCTGAAGTACCGCTGACAGCGGCCATCATCAGCGAACGGTGAAACTCGCCAAACTGTCGCCTCCGAAGGGTCTGGTGGACAGAAATACGGTGACGATGAGCCCCACGGCACTGTTCTGCTCTCCAGAGTAAATACAGAGCGGTGACTCTCTCGATGAATGCTCGGCCGACCTAAAAAATGCCCGCCAGTGGATTTCGATTCTGACACGCGCCACGCACGTAAATTTTGCTCCTGATTTGCGAATGGATTCAAAGTGGTCAAGCATCAAACTCAGATGCGGTACGCGCAGAATTTGACGCGCTGATTCGCGTCCGGTGTGAACGTAGCATGACGAGAGTGCTGTATTTCTGCAAATGCCAATAGGACCACTGAAAGGAGCCAGATGAGCTTGATTTTGTTCACAGATTATCTGTCTCATATTCTACTGTCAGGACATAATGACAGTATTAACAAATATGTAATAAAAAAAATAAAAAAATGAAACAAAAGTTAAGCTTGATTTTGATTCAAAAGTTTAAAATTACGTACGTAAAATTATTATTATTATTATTATTATTATTTTGGGAACAGTTCATGAAGTTCATAGCTACAAAATTAAAATTATAACATCATTTACTCAATCTGACTTTCTTTTTTTTCTGCATTAAATAATGAAAGTCCAATGTTGTTTTGGACCTCCATCTGTTCAAATATCTGCCAGAAAATGTTTGAAATGACACGAGGAAGTAAATGATGACATAATCTTTTGGAAATATCCTTTTAATAAGGGACATACCTTATGTGTCTATACAGAAACTTAAATTTAACTATCCTGCGAAATCATTGAAGAAAACATGTGACAAATAGCCTTTAAAATCTCCCTTATAATTTGTCTACACATACAGAAAAAAAGTGTATAACTTAACCGCTATAAATATTTCTGTCTTCTGTTGCACATTTTTAAAAGATTATTTATTTTAACAAAATCTGCATTATCAAAGTACTTATTTGGGCCTAACATACAAATTCACTGAATTAGACATCAGTTTTACAAGAAAGACAGTGTAACATGTTGTGCTAACATTCTCTCTGCCTTTTATGGGAGTGGAATTCATTTTAAGACCTCTCTTCTGTTTTGTTTTATTTAGGAGGTATGAAGCATCAGATAAACAGGAAGGAACTATGAGTCTTGGATCAGTTTATGCAGGCAGGCATCCAGCACAAACAATCATGAATTCTTTATTGGTTTATGTTTGTTAGTGCTACTAGTCAGGGCATAAAGAAGAAAGTGTGCATGATGTTTTGTTGATGACCTATTGGATTTGACCACCGGTCACATTTCCATTGCATAACAAGCAAATAGACAATATAGGCCCTTCTGCACTTGTGTTATGTTGGAAGCGGTTTTCTCAAACCTATGCAACAAAACTCCTTAATCTTATGTATTTGGGTCAAAAATGGGCACCCATAGAAATGAATGGGAAAAACTGTAATTTAGAGAATTCTAAAATAAGCCAAAATAAGACACCAGGTGACAGCAAAGTCACTTCATCTTTAGGGTTTAGCTCTAATAACTTATTGGAATGATATTTTAATGGAGTTAAAAAAATAAATAAATAAAACATAAAAATAAGCATAGTTTACATTGAAAATATGGTACTTTTTGAAGTAAATAAATTCAAATGATACCCCCAAAATAAAAAAAACACCATAAATGGATAGACAAAACTTTATCGAAGACAGTGATGTAACATTTATAATAGATAAAAATTAGGATCAGACCTAAGCCCTCTGTGCCCTCATTTGTCCACAATTACAGGATTAAGGGCTATAGAGTGAATACGGTTTGAGGGCAGTAACGTGCGGTGAAGTCTTGTCATGGGTAGGCTGTGACCTATCAAAATGTGGCATATTATCAGGGGCGAAATTTGCCGCTGCCGATCGGTGGCGCGGTTACAGTGTATCTCGTGGCTCACGCAATCGTCCCACGCTTCAATCGGAGACTCTTTGTTCCGGTGAAATCACAAAACAAAAATGCACACAAACCTCCCTGCTTAATATAATACAACCATTGATGAACATATTCATTTTTGATGGAAAAAACAAACAAAAAAAACCTAAATGACTGTGGATTTGAACCCAGAACATCTGGCATGCTCGGCCGAAGTTCTACCACTGGACCATTCAAGGACTCACGTCAAATTGTAAGATACAAACGGTAATATTTATTCACGTGATTCATACATTTTTACACACATAGACATACCTGTCCCACCCACTTTTAAAACAAAGTTAAGCCACTATATATTCATTCAGGTAACTTAGCAACCCAAGTTAATATCAGGCATCATCACATCGCTGCCTGCATTCAGAGCAAAGTCAGAAGTCAGCGGATTGAGTGAAAACGAATCGGTTACCTGCTGTAACCTCGGTTCTCTCTAGATGAGGGAACGAGTATTGCGTAAGCTAGCTTATGCTCCGGGAAAGATTCATCTTCGCTGAGAAGTTGAAGCCAAAAAATTATTCCATAATTTTGTAATATTGTCAACGCAGTCTCTCTGCAGCCGACCATGAGTGGGCTAGCTAGCAGCTCATAGGATCGCTCAGAGAGAATGCATGAGCCTATGGCAGAGCGGCGCTGAACCCGCGCCCAATGAGCGGAGGCCGCTCGCTTATTACGTCAGAGCCCGCCGAAAGGGGCGTGGCCTGAACGTATATAAGGGCTCGCCAGGCTCAGTTACACTTATTCTTACAGTGTGAAGCGAAACGCTAGTGGCGCAGCACGGGCCGGGAACGCAATACTCGTTCCCTCATCTAGAGAGACCGAGGTTACGTTAGGTAACCGATTTGTTCTCTTACGAGAGGTTCTCTCATATTGCGTAAGCTAGCTTATGCTACGGGAACACCTGGTCAACGCCGTGCGTGCTGAGTATCCACAAGCATTCCAGGAGAAAAACCGGGGAATATATGTGTGGGACTGAGAAATAAGGCGGCCGGCAGAGCGGGCCGGTATGGTTAATGTAAACATAAACACAAGGGGAACACAAAGGGCGAACCGGTTGTGATAGACTCCCATAGTGCGGCTTCATGAAGGAGCAGACGCATATTAGACCGCCAAAAGTTTGGCCTGTAAGGCGGGAACTTCCAAATTATAGAATCTGACAAAGGTGGATGGGGAGGCCCATCCCGCAGCCACGCAGATGTCATGAATAGAAATTCCGCAGGACCATGCCCATGATGAGGCCATGCCTCTAGTGGAATGAGCCCTGATGCCCAAGGGGCAAGGCAGGTCTTTTGAGGCAGAAGCAGAGGCGATAGCGTCCACTATCCATCTAGACAACGTCTGCTTAGAGGCGGCCAGAAATGACAGCGGCAGCGCGTGTAGTATGCAATCTCAGAGCCCGGTCTCGCTCAGAATCAGATGCCGGGCAAAGCCGACAGAGAGATAACCTGAGCTCTAAACGGGGTACCAATCACTTTTGGAACATAGCCATGTCTAGGTTTGAGAATGACGACTGAGTCGTCAGGTGCCAAACTCGAGACACGCCGTGCTAGTAGAGAGCGCGTGAATGTCCCCACACGCTTAACTGGTGCTAAGGCAATCAGAAAGACGGTTTTTAGCAAGAGATATTTCAGGTCCACAGACTCAAGGGGTTCAAACGGAGGGGCTTTCAGAGCCTCGAGGACTTAGAAGAGATCCCAGACCGGAAACCGACGGGGGCGAGGGGATTCATCCTTCTGGCTCCCCTGAGGAAGCGGATGATAAGATCATCTTTGCCCAGAGACTGGGCGCGTGGAGGCTCCGCGAACGCTGCGACCGCTGCCACATAGACCTTCAGAGTGGACGGGGACCTGCCCTTGTCCAGCATTTCCTCAAGGAAAACGAGCCAAGATGAAAACCTCGCACGACCGAGGGTCTATACTCCTGTCAGTGCACCACTTTGAGAACACAGACCATTTAGCAGCATAGAGCTTTCTAGTAGACGCCGCTCTGGCGTGTTCGATCGTGTTCAGAACTCCTTCTGGCAAATCGACGCGTAGTCGTTGGTCATCCATGCATGAAGCGCCCAGCGCTGCGGATGAGGATCCAGATCGTGCCACGAGGGAGATCTGCTCTGATTGGAATGGGCCACGGGGCTGTCTGAGACAGCTGCGTGAGCTCCGGGAACCAACTCTGATTCTCCCAACACGGGGCTATGAGGAGCACCGAGTGGCGAGTTTCCCTGATTCTCTGGATGACCTGGGGTAGCAGAGGGATCGGGGGAAAAGCATAGAGCGGGCGGCGGGGCCAGACTTGGGCTAGCGTGTCCTCGCTCTTTGAGAAAAATCTCGGGCAGTGAGTGTTCTCTTCTGACACGAAGAGATCTATCTCCGCTCTGCCGAATAGGCGCCACAGCGATTGGACTGATTGTGTGGGCAGGGACCACTCTCCGGCGGAGAGGAGGTTCCTGGACAGTATGTCTGGGCCGTCATTCAGGTGGCCCGGTACATGCGTCGCTCTGAGCGAGAGCAGGTGGTCCTGGGACCAAATTAGAATGCGGCGCGTCAGATAAAAAAGATTTTTGGATCTGACCCCGCCCTGACGGTTGATGTATGACACCACAGCCATATTGTCCGAGCGGATCAAGACGTGGTGACCGTGAATGAGGGGAGGAAGCGCGAAAGCGCGTTCTCGACCGCAATCATCTCCAGACAGTTTATATGCAGGGAACTCTCCTGACTCGTCCATTGGTCCGCGGCCGGTGAGCCCTCGCAGACCGCACCCCAACCCGTGTTGGATGCGTCCGTCGAGATCACTTTTCGGTGAGAAAAGGTTCCCATAGTAACGCCCCGCTGAAACCAGTCGGTTACGGTCCATGGCTGCAGAGCAGCGATACATGTCTGAGTAACCCTGATCGGCTGGCGGCCCGTGGTCCACGCGCAGTGGGATACACGGCTCTTTAACCAGAGTTGAAGGGGGCGCATGTGAAGGAGACCCAGCTGAAGCACCGCGGAGGCTGAGGCCATATAGCCCAACATCCTCTGAAACGTTTTCAGAGGCGCGGAGGTGCCCATCTGAAAAGAGGCGGCTAGTCGCTGTACACGGCGCGCACGCTGTGTGGATAAGCGAGCCGTCATAGAAATCAAGTCCAAATCTATTCCTAGGAAGGAAATAGTTTGACTGGGTTGGAGAGAGCTCTTTGTCCAGTTGACAGAGAGGCCCAGCGATTTCAGATGATTGAGTAGCACTGCGCGATGCGAACAGGAGCTCCGTCTGGGATTGTGCTAGAATCAGCCAATCGTCCAGATAATTTAATATGAGCATCCCCTGACTCCGCAGGGGGCTAGCGCTGTATCCATGCACTTCATGAAAGTACGGGGTGCTAAGGATAGGCCGAGACGGGAAAACGGCATATTGGTAAACCTGACCCTCGAAGGCGAAACGTAAGAATGGCCTGTGACAAGGATTTATCTGGATCTGAAAATAGGCGTCTTTCAGGTCTAGAGAGATGAACCAATCCCCCTGGCGCACGTGCGCGAGAAGTTTTCTGACTGTAAGCATTCTGAACGGTCTCCTCTTGAGCGCTTTGTTCAAAAGCCTGAGATCTAATATCGGTCTGAGGCCGCCGTCTTTCTTTGGCACAAGAAAATAACGGCCGTAAAACCCCAGACTCTGTCATAGATGGAGGAACTCAGGCCTTTTTGTAGCAGCTTCGCTATTTCTGAGCGGAGCGTGCTCATAGCCGCCGGGCTGAGTGGATTCGAGCCGAGCGCGGGAGCGGGGGCGGCGGCGAAACTGTCACGGATCCATCTGCTTCTGTACCAGACACCATCACCCCGCCCACTCGTTCACTCTCCCCGGATTTCTGATCACCTTCACCTGCCATCCCCACCTGTTTCTAATCACCAGTCACTTCCCCAGCACTATAAAGGACCCATGCCTGCACTCAGTCATCGTCTGGTCTCGTCGCTACACACGACTACAGACTCCCGCTGCAACCTAACGCCTACTTACCTGAATCCAACCTGACTCCGATCTTCATCCTCCGTCTTCTTCATCGAGTTCCTCATCCTCCTTCTCATCGATCATCTGCAAGATAAGAGACTATTTTCAGTGACTGTTATTCTCATCCTGCCGTTCTCTATCTGCTACTACTCACCTGCCATCACCTCTGCATCCTGTCAATAAACCATTCAAACCTACCCCTCTGTGTCTCCTGATCCCTGACAGAAGACCAGACCTACAATTATGCAACAGCCTACTCCCAGCCCTACCACCGCGCGATCACACCGCCCGCACCTATTCTTCCCCGGATCAGTTCACCGCCGGCCCTACTAGCGCCCTACTCAGGCGAGGAGGGGGAGTGCAACGGATTCCTGCTGCAGTGCGAGCTATATCTGGAGATGAATCCCGGATTATTCCCAACAGAGCGATCTAAGGTGGCCTTTATCATTTCTCTTCTCCGTGGACGAGCCCTTCGCTGGGCACATGCATTGTGGAATGATCATGGTTTGGTAACACAAACATTATCTGCTTTCACTGCTTATTTCATTGAAGTGTTCTCACAATCCTCTAATGCCATTTCTATCCAAGATCAGATCATCCGGATCAAACAAGGGAAATCATCAGTCTCAGCATACGCATTGCAATTTCGCACTCTTGCGGCCACTAGTGGATGGAACGAGCCAGCATTAATCACAGCTTTTCGAAATGGATTAAATCCCGATGTCAGACTACAGCTTGCCATATACGACGATGCTGTGGGTCTCGAGAATATTATCCAGCGCTCCATCCGCATCGACCAACGCCGCACTGCATGCATGCTAGACACTCCATCATCTTCTCCTCCTCCTCTCTCGCCTACCATCTGGCGCGAACCTTCCAGCACCAGAACCCATGGATCTGGGAACACACCATCTATCTTCTTCCGAACGTCATCGCCGTATTTCCAATCACCTCTGTCTCTACTGTGGAGCCTCGGGTCATCAACTCCCCACCTGTCCTATTCGTCCTCCTCGACCCCGCGGTGAGTACAGTCCGTCTTCCAATTCCTATTTCCTCCATGAAATATACCTCGGCGTCTCTCATTTATCTCCACCGCTCTCTCCCAGTACAAGCCTTAATTGACTCCGGATCTGCTGGCAACTTCATCGCCTTGTCCACCCTTCATCGACTTCAAACCCGCCAACATCAGATTCCCCAGACTCTCCAGATTCATTCCATCCTGGGAAAGCCGCTGGGTCGAGGACGGATTGGACACCGCAGCCCGGACATCACCCTCCAAATCGGCCATCTACATCGTGAGAAGATTTCGTTTCTGGTGCTGGAGGGTTCTACTGCGGAGATCATCCTGGGACGCCCGTGGCTGGAAAAACATGCCCCCACCATCCAGTGGTCAACCGGAGAAGTCCTCCAATGGGGAGAGAACTGCTTCCACCAGTGTTTACTACCCATCAAGAAGTGCTCGCGCCCATCTCCTGCTTCTCTCTCTCCAGTTCCCCTCGCATCCACCTCCGTCGAGGGTTCACCGGCCGAAGATCCACCCGAGATTCCCACTCCTTACCGGGCGTTCCAGGATGTCTTCAGTAAGCAGCTGGCCACCACACTCCCACCTCATCGGCCATGGGACTGCCGCGATCGACCTGCTGCCTGGGGCGGTTCTCCCGCGTGGCAAGATCTACCCCCTGTCCATCCCGGAACAGAAGGCCATGGAGGAGTACATCAAGGAGGCGCTACAACAAGGCTTCATACGTCCATCCACGTCCCCTGCCGCGTCCAGCTTCTTTTTTGTAGGCAAGAAGGACGGAGGCTTGCGCCCCTGCATTGATTACCGGACACTCAACCAGTCAACCGTCAAATTCCGATATCCCCTTCCTCTGGTCCCCGCCGCCCTGGAACAACTGCGAGGTGCTCAACTCTATTCTAAGCTGGACCTCCGAAGCGCCTATAATCTGATTCGCATCCGGAGAGGGGATGAGTGGAAGACCGCCTTCATTACCCCCGCAGGGCACTACGAGTACCTTGTCATGCCCTTCGGCCTGTCGAACTCGCCCTCCGTATTCCAGGGATTTATGAATGAGATATTCCGAGATGTGTTAAATCACTTCGTCATCATTTACATCGATGACATCCTCGTCTACTCTGCCAATCTACCTGAGCACATTCGCCATGTCCGACTCGTCCTCCAACGCCTGAGAAACCACCATCTTTACTTGAAGTTGGAAAAATGTGAATTCCACTGACGATCCATCCAGTTCCTAGGGTATGTCATCACCCCCCAAGGAATTACTATGGACCAGAGGAAGGTGGACGCTGTTACCAACTGGCCACAACCGAGTAACATCAAGGACCTCCAACGATTCCTGGGGTTTGCCAACTTCTACCGCCGGTTCATTAAAGGTTTCAGCCAAATCAGTGCACCCATCACTTCACTCCTCAAGAGCGGGGCCAAGTCTCTGTCCTGGACTTCGCAAGCCGTCCACGCCTTCGAACGCCTGAAGAAGTCCTTCTGCTCTGCTCCTACCCTCGTCCTCCCAGATCCAGAGCTCCCCTTCCTCGTTGAAGTGGATGCTTCCACTACTGGGGTAGGAGCAGTCCTTTCCCAGCGGCAGGGGACCCCTCTCCGACTCCATCCATGTGCCTTCTTTTCCAAGAAGCTGTCCCCGGCGAGAGCAGAATTACGACATCGGAAACCGGGAACTACTGGCCATCAAACTCGCTCTGGAAGAGTGGAGGCATTGGCTGGAGGGAGCGAAACATCCGTTCTCTGTCATAACCGACCATCGAAATCTGGAGTACCTTCGCGAAGCCAGGAGACTGAACACTCGTCAGGCTCGATGGGCACTCTTCTTCACCCGATTCAATTTCACGGTAACCTACCGTCCCGGCACTAAGAACACCAAGGCGGATGCGCTGTCCCGTCAGTTCCTCCCAGAACCCTCTCCATCCATTCCTGAAACCATCCTCCCTCCAGCCTTAATCGTCAGTCCCATCCAGTGGAGTATAGATGAACAAATAGCCGAAGCTACCCTAACCGAACCTGCTCCGCCGGGAGGTCCTGAGGGACGGGTCTACGTACCCACTCGATTCCGCCTGTCCCTCATGGACTCAGCTCACACTTCTCCGGGCTCTGGACACCCAGGCAGCCACCAAACCCTCTCGCTCATCCAACAACGTTATTGGTGGCCCAATATGACCCAGGATGTCTCCCGATACGTCCGGGGATGCTCAGTCTGTGCCATGGCCAAGGTTCCGTGCCGACTCCCGGAGGGTAAGCTGGTACCCCTACCTGTGCCCACGAGACCCTGGTCACACCTAGGGGTGGATTTCGTCACCGATCTACCAGAATCTGATCACCATATCTGTATCCTAGTAGCTGTAGACCGATTCTCCAAGGCCTGTAAACTCATTCCCCTGACCGGTCTACCCACAGCCTTCAAAACCGCTGAATCCCTCTTCAACCACGTTTTCCGGCACTTCGGAATCCCGGAAGACATAGTATCCGACCGAGGTCCACAGTTCATCTCACGGGTGTGGAAAGCTTTCTTCGACCTGCTTGGTGTCTCCGTCAGCTTATCCTCCGGATACCATCCCCAGTCTAACGGCCAGACTGAGCGGAAGATTCAGGAGATCGGGAGATACCTGCGGTCATATTGCCACAACCATCAGGACTGCTGGAGCCGATACCTACCCTGGGCCGAGTATGCACAGAACTCCCTGCGCCAGTCCACCACCGGTCTAACTCCCTTTCAGTGCATACTCGGCTACCAACCGCCATTGTTTCCCTGGAATGGAGAACCATCTGACGTTCCAGCAGTCCATCATTGGTTCCAGACGAGCGAGAGGGTCTGGGACTCAGCCCATGTACATCTCCAGCAGGCTGTTCGGAGACACAAGAGCCAGGCCGACGCCCGACGTTCCGCCACTCCTCATTATCAGCCTGGGCAGTTGGTCTGGCTCTCAACCCGGGACCTCCGTCTCCGACAGCCTTGTCGCAAGCTGAGTCCCAAATACATAGGTCCATTCGCCATACAGAGGCAAATCAATGAGGTCACCTATCGTCTAGCACTCCCGACTCACTATCGTATATCGCCTTCATTTCATGTTTCCCTCCTTAAACCTTACACTAATCCACTTCTCCCTTCCTCCCCAGGGTCTGGTACTGAAGACGTACCCCCTCCTCCTGCAGACCCTGAAGACGATACCATCTACCAAGTTCATGAGATTCTGGACTCCCGACGACGGGGGGCCGGCTGGAATACCTAGTGGACTGGGAGGGCTTCGGGGCCGAGGAGAGATGCTGGGTACCTCGAGAGGATATTCTAGACCCTGCTCTACTTCACGATTTCCATACTACGCACCCTACCCGTCCGGCACCTAGAGGTCGTGGCCGCCCCGTCGTCGGTCGTTTGCGCCAGCTGGAGCTGGCCGTGGAGGGGGGTACTGTCACGGATCCATCTGCTTCTGTACCAGACACCATCACCCCGCCCACTCGTTCACTCTCCCCGGATTTCTGATCACCTTCACCTGCCATCCCCACCTGTTTCCAATCACCAGTCACTTCCCCAGCACTATAAAGAACCCATGCCTGCACTCAGTCATCGTCTGGTCTCGTCGCTACACACGACTACAGACTCCCGCTGCAACCTAACGCCTACTTACCCGAATCCAACCTGACTCCGATCTTCATCCTCCGTCTTCTTCATCGAGTTCCTCATCCTCCTTCTCATCGATCATCTGCAAGATAAGAGACTATTTTCAGTGACTGTTATTCTCATCCTGCCGTTCTCTATCTGCTACTACTCACCTGCCACCACCTCTGCCTCCTGTCAATAAACCATTCAAACCTACCACTCTGTGTCTCCTGAACCCTGACAGAAACTGTAGGGATTCTGATCAGACAATCATTAACTCATTTCATGTGATCAACAAATGGTAACAAAGAAAGCCTTTTTAACACATTCCTCCGACACATATGGTCAAATTCAACTGGACTTTTACGACCCCAGGCTCCACCGTGTCTAGGCCTAAGTGATTTTAATGGTGATAAATGATCAAAGATACTGAACCTCGCTAGACCCCCACTAATGTGACCAATCTATGCAAACAAGGAGAACCTTCTCCTCTCGTGACCTGTGACACCATAGGAGGAGGGAAAAACAGGAAACTAACCAGATTCCCCTTTTGCTCGACAACACCAACACGTATATCACGACCAGCGTGACGCTAATTGCTGGTACGTGCAAACACGCGCACATACCAACACACACACACACACCAAACCCCCTTTCGCGGGCAAGACAGCCCGCACACACATCAAACACGAACAGCTCTGAAAACTTGTTAAAGATTACCAAAGATGTCTAGCATGCTGAAATGCACGTAAAAGAACAGTAATTCACCAATCCAACTTTCGAGTGTAGATGCAGAGTACCCAAAGAGTTTAAAATGCCTGTAATACCATGCTTTAAAGTGTAACCCAACAATGCGGTCAAAACAACTCAATGTGTTTGATGTCTCTGTAATCCTCATGGTGTGATCTGTTTGTTTAACTATATATCGATATTACAAAATTTGTTTTGGGACAAACCGCAAACCATCCTTAAAAGCTTGTGCCACAGAACATAACGCTATCTTGATCTTGATCTTGCTCTTACACTCTTATCTCCTGCTTTGGTCCCTGGCTCCATCTACTTCCTTCGGAAATCTCCTGATGCCCTCGGACTCATCTTCTTGCATCTTCTGAAACTTCTTAAAGTTATCAGTCTCTCGTTACCTTTACTCCACGTTTACTTTTGCGAATAGCCAGTTCAAGTTAGTACGTGCGGTCTCCTCCAACGAAGGCAACATCCAGCACGAACTCTCTAAGACGCTTTGAACTCCCGCGAAACCAACCCACGTGGGAGAGATCAAAGAGATTCCGTCTCCAGGGCAACCGCATGCTCTCAGCATCACACAGGTTCGAATGCAAAAATTTGTTCCATCAAATTCTAGACAAATAATTTCCTGAGGTTGTCTCCAAAGGTTAAAAGCTGTGCAAGTAACTGTAATTTCTCTTGTATTCTCATTTTCCATTGTTTCCTTTCTTAAGTTTTATTTTTATTTTGTTTTACCTGTATATACATATATCACGTGTGATTTGTAGTACAATTTAGTCGTGTGTTTTATTAAACTCCATTTATACACCACTTGCCATTGTGTGTATTAATTGCACAACAAAGCCTCTTTAATATTAAAGATCCTAATGCTACGATTCTGATTCTGTTCGAGTGCACTGAACATTACCAGTACGATTCAAGCTAAGGAAAGCAAGGATTCATAGTTTTGTAGATCGGCACGCGGGCCGCGCTGACTAGAAAACTGTGCAATCTCTTGTTGCTTTCAAAATTCACACACTCCTCTGTCTGTAAAAGGACATATGCTCCAAACTAATCATAATCCGTTGTGTTAGTTTCGTCATATGTACCTGAGACAGACGAGCGTGGTGTAAAACCCCTCGTTGGGTAAATGAATATATGCGAGACCCTCGATTCAAGGAACATTTCATAAATTGTTGATCCAGATCATTAATTGTGAATATTCTTCCCCTAAATTCAAATTGAGCTATAAGACCTGAGTCGAGATTCTCTACATAATTTTTCTGGTGGAGAATTCGAAGGCAATATTTTAAGCTTTGTTGTGTGAGAAATTAATGCAGTGACAATTTTGTATATTTTGCTGTTTGATTGACACAAAGTGCGCGCCGCCGCACGCTGCTGTTTGAGTAAATCAAATGCGCGCCGCCGTATGTTGAAACCCTACAGCATATCACTGAAATTACCTAGCCCTAATGCGTTAGTCGTGGTAATTGTAAAAATAAATTGCAGTTGGAATACTGATATTCACTCTTAAGTGTTTAAAGTTAAAACTGTAGTTGTGACGAAAGAAATATTTACTGCTGTACAGACGTGTACACGATTAGAGATATTTTCTTAAACTCTCCTGTTCAAAACGAGAGTCTTTTGGACAGGAAGAAACAGGAATGATTAGAGCGATGTTCCTCTGGTCATCCTAACCTAGGCCTGAATTATAATTCGTTTGGTTAACGAAAAAACTCCGAGTTTTAACCTTTTGATTTAGTCAACCAAAAGTTAAACCAGAACATTTCAATCATTAAGTGCTAAATGATTCATGTTTTTGGAGTTAATCTTTCACAGATGTAAATTCCTGTGATATAGTGTACGTGTAAGTGTAAAAGCAGTGAACTCAATTCTGCCTCACACATCCGTGAAAATAGCACGAAGAAAAATCCGCCTGGATTTCAATCACTGCTGCATGCACATTTTGCATGTACATTTTGCGCGTGTCCTAGAAGGGACAATGAAGTGGTTCTGATTGTAATTTGACTCTCCAACGCTAGAGCGCAGCCTGCGCCCCGCAGTTTCAAATTACCACCAGATCCTCCTTACCGACGTGAGCAAGACAGCGCCATCGCGCGGATATTTTTGTTAGGTCATTCTATTTCCCGAAATTCTTCCTCTCCAGTCATCGCTAATCTTTCACAGGTGAAGCGATCACGACGTTCGTCTCTCTCTCTTGCGTCCTGTTTGAGATTTCAGTCTATATAGAAAGCGATCAGCATCAAGAGTGACCCCATTCGTTAATATTCATAATCTCATTCAGACTTGGGTTTTAAGAAACGTGAGCAGATAAACCTGATTTAAATTCTCATTTAAATCTCATGCATTGTGTTATAGGCGAATTCCGCTTAATTCCGTTTCCCTCTGAATAAAGTTTATCCCTTGGATGGATCCATAAGTCTTCTTATTAAGAGATTACCTTTTCTCCTTTCTGATAAATTGATTGAGTTAATTCATTTCAGGGAATTAGTAACTTTTGTTAATTTGTTGCTAATAAATTGATAACTGTTACTGGTTTAAGGAATCGATTACGCTTATCAATTCTTCTTTAACTTTGATTGATTTGCCTTTAATTATAAAAAAAAAAAATTATTAATTTTTTTTTAAATTAATTTTAATAATTTTTTTATTTTATTTTTCTCTGCCGTCGTTTCCCCTTCTATCTGTGATACCCTATCACACTGCATCCAACTGCCTTAGGGGTTACGTAACATCTCTGTACATGCTTATCTGAATTGAATTTAAACCAGTTTGAATTGCGATCTCA
>JAQIUQ010004207.1:5000-110000 GCA_030378365.1 Hybognathus amarus
GCTACAGAGCCGGCTAGGCACCAGCTGACAGATGATGTATTCAACGGCGCCGAGAGACGATCGAGTAGTGTCCGAAAGTGTCTTCTATTATGCTGGTGAGCTCACTATATAGTGCTCTGCTCTCTACCCCAACATAGGGGGTAGGGAAAAGTGCTTTGAGTGGAGATTTCGAACACAGCAATAGTTTTCTCTCAGTCATGGTCAAGCCTCCAACAGGAACAGACCATAGCCCGTCTCCAAGAAAACCCTCTGATTCATCCAGCACCAGTAAAAGTAACGTATGCTCACCTGAAATTACTAGCCTCTCTGTCCATGTTCTGATGTTCCCAGACTCCATGATCCATGTTTCCTGAGTCCGTGTTCTCCTGAGTCTTGTGTGCTAATGGATGTATCTGAAAGAGGAAAAGACAAGTATCATTGGACTATGTTAAGTTTGATGTTGATTGCACTGAAGAGGATCTGCTCACCTGGAATCCTTCCTGCCACGTATCCTCCTCGAATTCACCTCTGAAACACTGCACCTCTAAATATTCACCTTTGAACTTGTAAATAAAGATTTATGCTGATTCACTTACCTCTGTCACTGGGCCTGTATCCTGACAGAAGGCTTGACCTACACAAAAGGAGGTGAGGAAATGAATTCCAGACAAGATCCAGTCATTTTCAGGACCCAGCAGTATGAGCATTCAGATATCGTCCTCCTGTCACGACTAAGGAGAGGATGGCACGCCATCGGGCTTTGACTGCCAGCAGGGGTTTGAAGTGGGAGGTTTTGCCCAGATGTTTTGGACTATGGCAGTGGGGCTGGATTATAATGATGCAGCACTTAAGTATATCTTTAATGCCTGCCTTGATGACCATTTGCCTCGGTGGGAGATGGAGGGGCTTAATATCCTGGATTTTTGGGGCTTCATCAGATACCTCAAACATCGATAGTCAATGGGCAACACCAGGTCAACCAGAACCGTTCCGCAGAGATTTTCCTACCATCAAATCAGCCACCGGGTCGGTATATGGACGTCCTACACTGGTGTCCTGTGTAGCCGAACCCCCGCTGACATCAGCACATGCTGCCAGGAAGGCCATAAACCCAGAGTCTCGTCCCGCCAAGATCTCCAGCCCAGCTGAGCTTTCACCGCTGAACTACGTCCAGCCAGAGACCATCCAGCCAGAGCCCGCTGATCCTGCGCCAGAGCCCGATGAGCCAGAGCCTGAGCCCGTTGCCTGCCCGTTGTCTGCTGTCCTTGAGTTTATAATTGTTTCTGTTCCCGTTTCTGAGCCAATGTCTGAACCGATGTCTGTTCCCGTTCCTGAGCCGGTCCTTTCCCCAAGAAAATGTTGGGGGGGCTATATGCCTTTGCCGTGGCCAAAGACCCACGGAGGCCTGAAAAAATACCACCATGGCCGCTCGAGGGGTCTTCGCCGTGACGGCTGCCCGAAGGATCTCGCCGCCGTGGCCAGCCTGAAGGGTCTTCACCGCCGTGGCTGCCTGAAGGGTCTTTGCCATGGCCGCCTGAAGGGTCTTCACCGCCGTGGCCGCCTGAGGGGTCTTCACCGCCGTGGCTGCCTGAAGGGTCTTCACCGCCGTGGCCGACTGAAGGGTCTTCACCGCCGTGGCTGCCTGAAGGGTCTTTGCCATGGCCGCCTGAAGGGTCTTCACCGCCGTGGCCGCCTGAGGGGTCTTCACCACCGTGGCTGCCTGAAGGGTCTTCACCGCCGTGACCGCCGGAAGGGTCTTCACAGCCCTGGCCACGTCCTGCTCCCGCCTTGGCCACGCCCTCAGCCTACTTCGCCCTGTCCCTGTCCTGCTCCGCCTTGGCCACATCCTCAGCCTGCTCTGCCCTGTCCACAGTCTGCTCCGCCCTGGACGCCCAAGGGCCCCACAGCTCTGCCCTGGAAACCCAAGGGTCCTCACCACCATGGACGACCGAGGGTCCGACAGCTCCGCCCTGGACGCCCGAGGGTCCGACAGCTCCGCCCTGGATGCCCGAGGGTCTGACAGCTCCGCCCTGGATGCCCGAGGGTCCCACAGCTCCACCATGGATGCCCGAGGGATCCTCACCTCCATGGACGCCCCGAGGGTCCCACAGCTCTGCCCTGGAAGCCCAAGGGGTCCTCGCCGCCCTGGATGCCCGAGGGTCCGACAGCTCCGCCCCTGGAGTGCTCCGAGGATGCCCGATCGACAGCTCCGCCCTGGATGCCCGAGGGTCCGACAGCTCCGCCCTGGATACCCGAGGGTCCGACAGCTCCGCCCTGGATGCCCGAGGGTCCGACAGCTCCGCCCTGGACGCCCGAGGGTCCCACAACTCCACCATGGATGCCCGAGGGATCCTCACCTCCCTGGATGCCCGAGGGTCCGACAGCTCCGCCCTGGACGCCCGGAGGGTCCGACAGCTCCGCCCCTAGACGCCCGGGGTCCGACAGCTCCACCCTGGCCACGCCCACAGTCTGCTCCACCCCTCGACGTCCGAAGATCCGAACAGCTCCGCTCTGGCCACGCCCACAGTCTGCTCCGCCCTGGACGCCCAAGGGTCCCACAGCTCCGCCCTGGACGCCCGACGGTCCGAAAGCGCCACCTTGGCCACGCCCACAGTCTGCTCCGCCCTGGACGCCACTGCCGCCCTCTGAATGTAAGAATTTTTTACTTAACATAAATGGTTTGTGTTTAGACAACGCATTTTGCATAGACATAATTGCATAGACCTTAATAGAAAAAACACATTTCAAGTCAAAAAACATAATTATTATAAGTAAACTAAAATATAAACATATTATGTAAAGTGCACAATCTTCTTAGTTAATTTTTTGAGTGAAGGATCATGTGACACTGATTTCACAATATTACTATTTTACTGGATTTTTGATCAAATAAAGGCAGCATTGGTGAGCAATAGAGACTTACTTCAAAAATAGGGTTGGAATTTCCAGAAACTTTCCAGGATTTTCGGAAACTTTCCAGGATTTTTCATAATCTTTCCAGGATTTTTGGGAAGTTTCTGGAAATTTACTGGAAATATTCAGACCCTTTGCAACCCTATTCAAAAATATTAAAAACTGTAGCCTAATAGGGTCAATCCATTTGAGACTATTAAGGAAAATGATCCACTTTAATACAATGAAATATGACATGAAAAACTGGTATTTCATTAAAATGCAGAAGCAACAATTGAATGGGCATCAAAAAAAAAAAAAAAAACGTTCCCTAATCGTTCTCCGAATGGTCCCATGAGGTTATTTTTGGGAACCAAACAAGAACGTTATAGGAACGTTCCATGTGGGTTATTTTTAGGTTCTATTTTTATAACGCGATTGTAAGTAGAATGTTTCAGGAACATTCCCTTAACCTCAAGGGAAAGTTCTAGGAACGCTCTGGGAACCAAAAACTAACGTTCCCAGAACCTAAATTTGTCTGCTGGGAGAGAGCTGAACAGCCGAACCTTGAGCCATCAGTCATAACAGATTACAGGGATTGTGGGAAATTGTTTATTCACACACACTGTTTAAGCTTAAACACCTCCACAATCAGTGTAAACTTGAGTTAAGTCGTGACCGGTTTGTGTGCAGAAATGTCGGCTTCAAAGCCACTCCTAGACATTATTTCAAGACTCTGTAGGCCTGTGGAATTCCAAACATCTAATCAATTTCTCGTCTGCGTATCTATTCCTAAATTTAGACATCCGATTCATTGTTGTTGAAGTGGACGACCTAGACATCGCGCTTCATTTCTGTGAAGGTGTTGTGACCTGACAGTTATTCGGGTTACCGTTATGCACTTCGCCCTGGCTAATAAACAACCTGTTGCCGTCGAAATATCAACACGGCGTAAAACAGACGTGTATTTACGAGGTGCTTTGTTCATCTTTGTTTCTGAAGGGCGATGTTGACGTGTTAGGAGTCAGATAAAGGGTATTTCTCACCAACTCCTTCCTGTTTTTCTGAACAAGGTCTTTGTTTGGCAGCAAGACTCCTGCTCCTCAGTTCTCAGGGGAATGATGAACCGCTATTCGTGCCTGAGTGAAGCATAGCAGATCTGTGTTATCAGATCTCTCTCTCTCTCTCTTAATTTCTCTAATCCCTATCTCTAATAATTCGTAATGTTTATGAGAATTTATGAGTTTGTGAGTGGGTTACTCATGCTCATTTGAGTAAAAGAGATTTATGAGTGTCTAAACAGTGTAATTAGCCTTTAAATATAGGTGTGTTTAAGGTCTAGTGGTCTCTCCGTCAGCATGTTTTGTGTCTCTGACTGGATCATGGTCAAAAAAAGCCTATTAGGCTACTGAGTGTGTCAGTTTATCTCTGAAAAACTCCACAGTTCTCCCTTTTCACTCACATTTTTGGCTAAAAGTTTGGAATAATTAGTCTCTTGCTCACCAAGGCTCCATTTTTAATAAAAAAGTAACATTGTGAAATATTTGTACAATTTTTTTTTTATGGGCCTACATTGTAAAATGTGTTTTATTCCTGTAATGGCAAAGCAGATTTTTTTCTTCAGATACTCAGTTAAATTCATCATTAGTGTGATCTTTCAGAAATCATTCATGCTGATTTGCCAAGACGTCATCTAACTGGCACGCTTTTTGACCAGACGTCAAATCCGACGTTTTAGGCACCCTACACATAGATATGTATATAAAGGCTAGATGTGTCGTCCCGTGCTGGCTGGCCAATGGAGGTCGACGTCTGCACCTGGCGGCCACTCGTGTCACAGGCAGCTCGCTCACTCGTAACATTGTGTTAATGGTACATGTACTATTTAAATAACCATAACTTGTCAATTTTCTATAGATTTTTTAAACGGTTTGGTTTGTTATAAATGTCAGAGATGTAGTTATGACACAGCATACTATGAATGAATAAGTGTATAAATAAATAATCATCCAGATAATTATAGCCTCGTTAAAAACGTTTGTAAGAAACCAAACCGTTGTAAATCCGCTCAAGATTTCAACGATAAGAGTATTTGTGTTCGTGTTGACCACTCATCTTACATCAGCTTACCTGTGACAAGATGGCTCGCCGGTGACTGACGACTGGAAACTCTGCTGTGTACACACATCCAGCCTTTACAATACAGATCTGGGCATGACCCTATAAGCCGACACTGTGTGATTTTCACCCCCTATTCTAGCAGTGGAAAAGGTATACGACCATCCAGTAATTATTAGTTTCTGTCCCCTCTCTCAATTCCCTTATTTCGTTTTAACTCCTACGGTGGCCAATGTAGCAAGATTAACAAGGGCTTCCAGTTCGACCTCGTCCATGAGTGTTAATGAGTTGTAAAACGTTAAAGGGCGAAAAGCTTGAATTACGCAAGATGTTGCTCTTTGGCTACGTACTTTCAAGATGATGCAACATATGTTTACGACATTATAACCCTTACCGCATGTATTTTAATGGCATATTATACATCGATTAGAATACTTTATTACTTAAACAAAGAAATATACTAGGGCCTTTGCAAAAATTACGCGATGAATTTATTGAAATAACAGTCTGTGTTTACATAATATATTTGTGTGTGCTGTATATAATTATTTTTGTATATATCGCATTTCACTTCCATTCTTTAGGGTAAATCAAGAGACAAGTATACACTATATTAATAAAACAAATCCACATAATTCGTACTAGACGTGTGGGAAATTAACGTGGGAAAAAATAAATACTCTAAACCCTAAGTAGACCTACACAAACTGAGAAAGTCAAAAAGCATTACGTTGTGCCGCGCTCTCCTGATATTTCATCGACATCCTGATTCATCTTTATTATATTTGCTCTAAATCTTGATGGTTAAAGTTGCAAAAGAGCAAATATTGTGTGTGTGTGTGTGTGTGTGAGAGAAAGAGGGCAAGAGAGAGAGAGTCAAAAGCAGTGCCATGAAGTCAAAGGTGTCTCATATTTAAGCTCATTGTGGCTTATAGAGGAAAGAATCGTTGCGCTGTTGAGGAAACAATGCATGAAAAAGAAGGAAAATCCTCAAGAAACGGGACTCTAAAAAATAAGCTTTGGCAGGAAGGTGAGCTTTCTGGCCATAAAAACCCCTAGGTGGAAATGACTTGATGGTATGCTGTCTGATATCACTGTACGACCGAATGACAGCGAATGTAGGCTACACATTTAAGGCTGGACTTAAATATGGGATGTGTTCATGTTTCATATAGACATCTTTGTGTGTCAAAGTTCTGAATTAATTCAGAGACACGTCAATAAATGTGTTTTGTGTGGAAAGATATTGTGTAAACCTGCTGTGGTGACGGAAGTGTAACATTCCTCTTTTCCGTCCTGTCTGTAGTGACGTGTGTCAGCTAACAAATTCCAGCGTTTTTGAATCCTGTCCCAGAGGCAGACACAACAACAACAGGAAGTAAGGCCATTTTCACAGGTGTCAGGAAACACAGGAAATAAACAAGTGGGATGCTGTGAAACAGGCCTCATATGAAGAATTCTGCGAGGTGAGGGATCTGACGGTTATTAATAGTCAGCGGTGGGTATTTTCAGAGCATCTGCTGTAGTTCTGTTCAGGATGAGGATGTGTCACTGGGCAGTTCTAATACTGAAACATCTGTAAAGGGGGTAAGAGCATCTGTATGAACTTTAAATACATTTTCAAAGTTTATATTTTTTAAGGGTTTAGAATATTTGGTTTTGGATTAGTTGAAATGTGTGAAATTGTAAGCAGAAGGGGGGGGGTAAAGTGTAAATACAAAATTAAATGCAAAGTTTTTTAAAATTGGCTGTCGCTTGGCAACTCGAAGTTTCATTTCCATCCACAGATTTTCAGTAGGATTAGGTCTGGAGACTGTGCCAGGCCAGGCCACTCCAATACCTTAATGTGTTTCTTCTTGAGCCACTACTTTGTGTTTTTGGCAGTATGTTGTGGGTCATTGAACTGGACCCGGCAATTTGAACCCGTCAAAACTGGGATATTAGCAATAACATTGGCTCGCAACCGGCACCATGTAAAACACCGGCAAAAACCCAATTTCAAAAACCGGGATACTATACCTGGGGTACCCCTTCTCGAACCCTGAATATTTGGTCATGTAAACGCGTATCGGCATATCCCCATAGGCATTGGTGTTCCCTGCGCATGTTCTATTTGGAGGTAATCTCGGTCTTTTGAGACACTCTCGGCGCATAATAAAACCCTTGTGCAGGATACCTGAAGAAACATGGCGAAAGATGGACACAGACATACTTTGGAGCAAGCTTATAACATTACCAGCATCAAGTTGCAAACAAAAAGGCGATCACTGATCTGCCCCTGAACCATTCATCACGCATGCTGCTGTTGTCCTCAGGAAGAAGAATCAAAACTACGCATTTTGCATCTAGGTTGTCGCACGTCTAGACGCTAGAACGTGGCATCCGCGTTACATCGGGATATTGCAATTCCATGTAGAAATTCACTGGGGCCTGAAAATTATCACCACCTCGAACTCGGCCTCGGCTTCAAGCCTCACGCCTAACCTCACATCAACATGAATTATCTGGCCTGAACCCGGCCCGCCTGCTGAACTTGGACACGCTTTACAGTCTATTGCCGTTGCGCGTTGATTCATTCCAGTGAAATCAGACAAATAAATGTACACAAACTTAGAAAGATTGACTGATGGTTCATCCAACAGATCGCTGGTCAGCTTGAACGCGCCTGCATCCAGTGCTGCTTTTTAGTGAAACGAGTGAAAGTCTTGAACGAGTGGGGACCTCTGCGAGTCCCACGCGGTCAGATCTCCTTTTCCTTTTCCCAGCTCTTCCGCTATAACCCGAAAATTGGCTGCATGTAAAACGTAGTCAGTGTCATGCTGGAATACCCATCCATGAATCTATTCTCCAGTGTTCTGCTGTAACAGGGAACGAGGTTTTCTCGTCCAAGATTGACTGTACATGGCCGTCCATCAGGCCCTCAACACGGTGAAAGCCATCCTGTACCCTAACAAAACACCCAAGCATGATGTTTCCACCATTCTTGGGTCACAGCGTAATAAATTTCTCTTTCTCCAAACACGGTGAGTTAAAGTCTATGCAGAAGAGCTCATGTGACCACAGCACTTCTCCCAGTTCTGACCATTAGATGTTCATTGGCAAACTTCAGACTTGGGCTTGAGCGGTGGGACATGTGTGTGTGATACCAGTGGTTTGCTGGTGATGTGGTTACCTGCTACCTTGAGATCATTTTAATAGCTCCTCCCTGGTCTGGCATCAGGGTGTGGTCCCTGGCGAAGACTCCTGAACTCCAAACTGAAATGTCAGAATGGAAGAAAGGTGATATCGAGTACTTTGAGCGTGGGCATGGTTGCTTGGTGCTAGACTGGCGGTCCTGAGTATTTTCCAAATCTCGTCAGTTACTGGGATTTCACGACACAATATTTGCACCCTCGCATACTGGGAAAACATCCAGTATGTGGCAGTCCTGTGGGCGAAAATGCCTTGTCCATGCTAGAGGTCAGAGGTAATGGGTCGACTGATTCAAAGCTGATAGAAGAGCAAATTTTACCTAAATAACTATTACAAACTCAGGTATGCAGCAAAGCATCTGTGAAGCCACAACACGCACAACCTCGAAGTTGTTGGCCCAGCAACAGCAGAAGAATCTGATTGGTACCACCATTTCACTAATAGGACAAAGAGGCTACGATTTGCAAGAGCCTCACCAAAAATGGGAACAGTTGAAGAATGGAAAAACTTGCTGGTCCTGATGCGTCCCGATTTCTGGCGAGACATTCAGATGGTAGAGTCAGAATTTGGTGTAAACAGAATGAGAACATGAATCCATTCATGTTGGTTATCACTGTGCAGGCTGGTGGTGGTGGTGGTGGTGGTGGTGGTGGTGGTGGTGGTGGTGGGTGTGTATGATGTGTAGTGATGTTATCTTGGCACACTTTAGGCCCCTTAGTGCCAATTGGGCACTTGTTTAAATGCCACCGCCTACCCTAGCATTGTTTCTGATGCATGTCCATCTCTTTATAACCACCATGTACCCATCCTCGGATGGCTTCTTCCAGCAGGATAATGCACCATGTTAACAAAGCTCTGAATCATCTCAAATTGGTGCCTTGAACATGACAATGAGATCCCCACAGTCACCAGATCTCGAACCCAATAGAGCATCTTTGGGATGTGGTGGACGGGGAGCTCGTGCCCTGGATTGTGCATCCCAACAAATCTCCATTAACTGCAAGATGCTATCCTATCAATATGGGCCAACATTTCTAAAGAATGATTTCAGCTGTGTCCCTAATATCCTTTAGGTGAGTGTATATATTTTTATGTACATGTGTATATGCGTTTGTGTGTGTGTGTGTATATATAATGTAGCCTCATGTACATGTGATGTGTCTATATATAAACATTAGTTATCACACTTATCAGTAGTTTTACACTTTTAAACATTCTAAAAAGAGATTCCACTTTAAAAATTCTATGACAAAAGAAAAGAACAGATGACTTCTTCTAGAATGACATGGTTTTAATTTAAAATCTCATACATAAAAGTCGTCAAGAATTCATATAATCTCTTTCAATGGGGGTTTAAAGCAAATATTTACAGATAAATAATTTACAAACATATTAGAAGGATATACAGTCCATAAATTATAACAATCTCCTTGGCCTTAATATACCACATTAAAAACATCACTGTTTAGCATTACAGTTACAGAGACCATGCGATCAAAATATGTGATGTCATATTAAGGCTATAACTGATGCTAATGCTGATCAGCTCTTGGAACTTAGTCTGGTATATCTCTTAGAATGTGTTTGTCATTAAATATGAATTACATAAACCCTGCTGCATGTTTAATTGTAATACATTCATAATGTAAAAGTGTTTGTGTGTGTGTTCATTCAGTTTAACCATCATTTTACATTCGATGAGTGTATCAGCATAATAAGTTTCTGAGGGAACATTATTATTTTGTCACTAAACTCTAATGGATGATTGCATATATGTGTGTGCAGTGTGTGTGTGTAAGTGACGTCATGGTGACATGCTTTGGAAATAAATACATAACTGGCATACCCATATGTAAAATATACAGAATAAAACACATCGTCTTCCTTTTAAACATATTAAAATAAATCCGTTTGCTCCTTGAATATATTATGCTACATGTACACTAAACTGGAAGAGTGTGAGTTTCTGTCAGCGAGGGGGAGGAATTGCGTGCGGAGGATTCCAAATTGCTGCTGGTTTCAGTGTTCGTGCCACCCAGCCCAGTTCATTACCTGTCATATGATTAAACGATATTTAAATACATATTCGATATTCTACACAATATATTTAAAATATGTATAATTAAAATGAATCACTTTGTGCAATTTAATAAACAATAAACTCACCTTCATTTGAATGAGATTTCAGCATGGCCATTTTAGCCAAGTAATTTAAAGGACAGACAAGCGCCCTGTCTCTCCTGTCACACAGTCCACCTGCTTTACAGTTGCATGCTTTCCGACATTCCATACCAGTACGTCCCATACGTGCATTCTAATAAGAGAGAAAAAAGACATGTTACAGCCAATTTAGCCAGTACAGAATCTGGAGGGTAAATATTTGCAATGACTTTTCCACTTGTCATTGGCAAATGCTTCTCGCTTCGAAGATGTTTGCTCATTGCTGATCCAGTATGTGTATAAAGTGTAAAAGGGTCAGAGAGGCTCACATCTAACACTTGTGGTTAGACTCGAATTAAAGGGCCGAGTGTGAGGAATTGGTGTGGAGGGAGTGTGTTCCACTAATACAAAGTGTTCATTCACCAACTCATGTTGTTCTTACATAATACATTAAGTGATAATTTGAGGGGCCCTGGAAGGACTCCACTGAAAAGACACTCTGGGGTGAGTTTTCTTTAGTATGCTGAACTGTTCTTTAACCTGTAACCTGAGACCACACAAAAACCTCCAGCTAACATGAGGCTTTTGGTAAATATTTGAATACCCTAAAAAGAAAAATCTGCATTGAACAGGTGTGATGAAGCTGTGTGATATATTAGCTATTCAAAAATCAATTCTCAAATTGTGAGGACAGTTAACAGACATTATATACTATAAAAATTTTATAATAATATTTGTTTTCCCCTTGCATACGCATAGTTTCTCCTATACAAATTGTTTTTAAATTCCTTTATGATTCTTCTTTTTTTAAAGCCTTTATGAAAACTATATTGACCATAGGAGACAATATTTAAAGTTTGGTGTAATATATATATATATATATATATATATATATATATATATATATATATATATAGTAACATAACTTAAGTAACATAACTTAAATTTGAATAAACAGTGTTACATTAGAACATCTGTGAACATAATTAAGTTGTATATATAAATTCACATTTATACATATTTCTTATATATATATATACACACATACATATATATATATATATATATATATATATATATAAAATTTATATAAAGAGATGATCTGTGAAATAATATATTTCATGTAAATTGATTTATATAGAGTAAATATATAGAGTATAGATAGATAGATATATTCAATAAGTTTATTTATATAAAGAGATGATCTGTAAAATATAATATATTTAATGTAAATTGATTTATATAGAGTAAATATATATACATATACATTGAATAATTTGATTTATATAAATAGATGATATGTGAAATATATTTCATGTAAGTTGATTTATATAGAGTAAAATATATATATATATATATATATTATATAATATATATATATATATATATATATGAAGAGCTCAGATGCAAAAGCCTCTAAATGCCATTTGAAATTTTCTTCTAAAATGACCATTTTTATCAAGCTTGTATATTTAAGTTCAGTAATTTCACTTAAATGACAATTAATAGGTAATCTTCATTGCCATTTAAGTGAAATTACTGAACTTGAATATACAAGCTTGATAAAAATGATCATTTTAAGAAGAAAATTTCAAATGGCACTTAGAGGCTTTTGCATCTGAACTCTTCATATATACATGTGTGTGTGTGTTTTTTTTTTTTTCTTCAATAATTTGATTTATATAAAGAGAAGATCTGTGATTCATGTCTTTGGTGAGAGAGAAAGTGATAATTCAATATTCATCATGTCACCTTAATTGAAATCATTTTAAAGTGTTCTCTTGCTCTGAAAGTTGCATTTGATTTTAACTTCAGTTGTGTTAATCCTGAAAACATCACTGATTACAAAATCATTGAATACATGCACAATCCCATCTGCCTAAAACAGGTGCACACAGCAGACTGTACCTTTACAGATGCCATATTCATTCTCCATAATCATCCTCGTCCTTATGGAAGTCACAGAAGAGTCCCGGTCCGCACTTGACGCCGTGCATCCCGGACACGGTGCGGTAGCAGTGCTCTCTCCCGTCCCGCAGCACAGACCTGACAGCACCCGCAGTTATCCAGCACCGTGCGCCTGCAGCGCTGCGTCGAGCCGCACTGCGCGGTGGAGCATCTGTCCGGGCAGTGGACGGCGTATTTACCCCGGGACCCCACGCGTCGGCACCTCCAAACACCATCAACAGGAACACTGGGATCGCGTACAAACGCATGACTTGAAAGCTGATGGCGAAGCCCACGCTGGATGCTGTGCACTAGGCGAGGAGCTGTCTCTTCTTAGATGGGACAGTGAATGAAACAGCTCGGGCTGCATGCCTGTCAGCTTTAAACAAGTTTGTTTTGCACATAGTATGCCCTCGTCAATTTCCTCAATCCGGTGTTGTTGTCTATTTGCCAGCCCCCCACCCCTGTTCAAGAAATCCGGCGTGGAAGTGGAATTAGAGCCGTGCTGCCATCCAGGAATTGATGTCATCACTGAAGTCTGGAGTTGTTTGTTTGAAGGCTTTTAAAGATGACCCTCGTGACCCTGACGTGAACGTGCATGACAAGATGTTTTCGGTCAGAAGAGCATTAAGATGGTCCTGTTTGAGAAGGAAAGTAAGTCTCTTCTGTCATTGTACTTATGTCATAAAAAGCATAAACTCCTAAACCCAAACTTGAACATGCAATATTTAACGCAATTAAACGTGCTCAGGTAAATGAGCCAGTCAGTATACAGCAAGACAACCTAGATTATTCTCTTTATTTTATTTATAAGAATGACACGAAGAGTGTGTTTGTATATATATATATGTATATATATATATATAGGTATATATATATGATATATATATATAGGATATATATATATATAGGAATATATATATATATATAGGATATATATATATATATAGGATATATATATATAGTGTATATATATATATATATATATATATATATATATATATATATATATATATATATATATATATATATATATATAACAAATCAATGTTCTCCAATGCATTCTTTTAGTGGCCTGTGTATCTGACCATTTCTTTTCTCTGCTTTTTTCTAAAGAGAACATCAAGATACACTAAAACAGTTCGCTTTTTCAATGTAACGCATTTCAATCTAATAGTAAAATTTTAGTAGAATTGAACAATCCTTACATTTTATTAAGTATTTTAAATGAGTAAGAAAAACTTGAGCTTAATAAAACATTTAGAATACATCTGGAACAAGGGAATGAACCATTTAGTTTATGTGATTCATATTCATACGTAAAAAACTAAAAAAACCTTAAATTTAAGTTCAGGATTGTTTTACAAAATATAGATTTTTTTTTACTCATTTAGAATTCTTTATTATGATGAATAGGCCTAGGCTATGTAATGAATATTAATCTTCATTTATGGAATTTTACAATTAATTAAAATACTTAAATCTTGAAAAACGGCTTTTTTAATGTATGATTTATTATGTTTTTCATTTAAAAAAAGAACTTGATAGAAAATGCCTTGAATAATCTAATTTTATTACGTTATTTTACTAAGCATAAAATAATTTTCCATTGAGTTTTAATAAGACATTTATAAACCTATCTTGAAAGTCAAGAGTCTTCTGCAATCTGCTTCTGATTTAGTCTTTATAAATGTTTATATCGGGAATGAACACAAGAGAAACTAATGCAGCAGCGCTGCAGTGAAGGCAATCCGTCACTGGATGGCGCTGTTCTGTTAAATAATGGCAGGATATCTCTGGTAGAGGGAAGGTAATTTTAACTAATTCAACTTCAATGTGTTCCTCACGCAAAGTCATCTTGTGGCTTCAGAAGATATCGGACTCGCATGGTTAACTTTTATGGTACTCATTGTGCTTTTTTCATTCAACCACATCCTGATCTCTCTACACTTCCAGTCCAGTAGGAGGCGGAAATAATCGGTTTGTCAGACGCAACAGAAGTTCCAGAGCAAGTATTCTTTGTGCATGCATGCATTTTTTATTTTTTTCTATCGTTTTATAATATTAGTCATTGCTTTCAACTTGTAGCTTTATATGATGCCGTGCTCTGCTATAAATTGTACAAATCGCCACTCACAAGGTTGTAGTCTACATTTTTTTCGGTAAGTTATATTTACTATCTATTATGACTTATGAATGATTTGACTTTTATTTATGATTTCTCTCTGCCAATATTTATGTAAAAACGTTTTCCGCTGGATTATTTGTTAAAACAGACTGTTTTTTTTAACCAGCAGTACACCTTATATTAAATCACATTTCAACAGTTGTAACGAACGATGCTTCTTTTGAATCGAATCTTTGAATCTTTCAGTGAATCGGTTTTTATAGACCGTTTTAATTTTATTATTTTTATTTTTATTTTATTATGTGCTTTTGCCATATTTATTTTCATTTTTCAATATGACTATTTTGGGTTTCATTTCTTTTTACTTCATTGTTAGTTTTTTGTTTAAGTTTTATTTTTGTATTCCTTTTATTTTCAGTTAAACTAAATGACAATTACTGAAATAAGTCGTACGTTTTATGCGTTTTTCATCATATACAGTTCAAAGTTTTGGAAACATTGCTATTTTTAATGCTCAATAAGCCTGTATTTATTTGATAAAAAAAAACAGTATTGTGAAACATTGTTACAATTTAAAGTAGTGGTTTTCTATTATTTGAATGTGTATTTTAAATTGTAATTTATTCCTGTGATGCAAAGCTGAAGATTAATTACTCCATTCTTCAGTGTCACGTGATTCTTCAGAAAGTTCTGCTTAATATTTGTTTGGTACCTTCAGGATTCATTGATTAAAAAGAACAGTGATTTCAGCTCTATTTCAATAAACAAAATGGTATAATTTTTTATTTATTTAACGGTAATAACCCTGATACAGTATTGGAAATAATATCGCAAAAACAAAACCTAGACATAACGGACCCTTTATGATATAAACGTCATGAACGTTACGACTTTACGCCGTATGCGTAAATCCTCCGCTGTACGCGCATTCCGAAACCGACCGCCGCTATTTTTCATGGCAACAGCTTGCGGAGCGGCAACCTACCCTGACTATAAACACCCTCCAGCGCGAGATTAACCGGCATTTCGTCCTCGCATTGCGTAACTCCTCTTTGCCGGGTGGCGTTTAGTTATATTTAATTCAAAAGTGTGTATTTGTTAAAGTAAATACAGGATATGGTTGATAATAAAGCGTAGGATTCACGTCCTTTCTGATAGACAGCAGGTTTAAAGAGCCTTGCTGGGGGCAGGCAGTGGGTTGATCTGCTGGGCGTGAATGACAGAAGGAAGAGAGAATTTCGAATCGTTTGGTAAGCGTTATTTACACTGTCTTTTTTATATTTCATTCGACAGTATCTGATAATTGTTTTACGTATCCATAATTAATGTGGTTTAGCTCTTTAAACAGTTGAGCTCGTCATGTCAGCTATTTTTGTATCTATCACTGTTGTTTTTAGTCTCAGCTGATGCAACAATGTACGTCAAGTCTTGTCCAAGTGACAGTTCGTACATGTTGTTGTGGTAACTGATCTAATTGTGTTCACATTTTGCATAATGTGTTGTATTTTATCAAAACTCAGGGTTTAGATGGACAGTGCATTGTTTGGAAGACCATAACTGATGCATTCTGGTCCACCATGCTTAAGACATAGCAGATTTTGGGGGGTTTTGTGGTGTTGGGGTTATAGATTGTAGGTTCAAACCACTGTCCTAAAAGATCTTTAGATGCCTGAATGCTGTGTCCGTACTTGCATTTTAACTCCCTTATCAAAGCAAGCCTCCCTTGGTTAACCAGCCTTATTAGAAAGACAGCACTGGTTGACCAGCATTGTTTTTTTTTTGTGCTTAAAAGTATAGTTATACTGGCCCAGTGTCTAGACAAGCACCAAACTATGAAATTCATGCTGGTCCAATTTGGTCTTTACAGCAGAGAACAGGTGAACCGTGAACTGTCTCCATTGTTCCTTTGAGCAATGCATTTAAAGGGACAGTTCACCCAAAAACAAAAATAGTGTCATCATTTTCTCACCCTAACCCTAATGTTTTCCTGTCCTATGTGGAATGCAAAAAATATATTTAGCAGAATTTTGTCAATGCTTATCTTTTCCATACAATGATAGTGAATGGACTACAGCTATCTCACGACCAATTTGGACGAATGATTAAAAAAGTGTCTAATTCGTACTAATTTGTACGACCTCACTCATGCGAATTTGTACTGATTTTGTCTAAACCCACGTGATGGTTAAGTTTAGGGGCGGGATTTAGTGGCGAATTCATACGAATTGGCCAATTCGTAAAGTATGTACGAATTTAGCAAAATCTTACTAAAATCGATATCGAGTGAAGTCGTATGAATTGTTACGAATTAGCCACTTTTTAATCATTCGTCGAATTCGTACGATTTGGTCGTTAGATTGGGTTGGAATGGACATGAAGGCTGTCAAGTTCAAGCTTCAAAATGACATAAAGCATCTTGAAATATCATATAATTAATTCATGTGAATATTAATCCAATTCATCAGTGAAGTCAAAAATAACTTATTCTCTGCATGTCATTTGTTAAGTCAATTAATTTATATGTACGCAGTGCAAAAGATATTTTGGAGCCAGAATGAAAATCTTTAGTAAATAACTTTTGATCTGTTCCCACTTCCCAAACAGAACTATCATATGGTTGCAGAAAACTTGGAATATAATGCAGAAGTCTTATGGATTTATTTTATGGTGCTTTTTTGTATTTATTGGAGCTTTATACTTATACATTTACTTTCTTTGTTTTTATTTTATGCTAAATATATTAGTTTGAAAAAAGAAAGTCATGTCGGTTTGGAACGATGTGAACGTGTGTAAATGATGGCAGAACTTTAACACCAGGCTACTCCAGGGTTACTTTTCCAGTAAGAAGTGTACTGACTATCACTTTGGCTAAAATTAATAATCACTTTATTTGTAATTTAATAATAATTTGTTCTAATAAATAATAATCAGTTAGTTTCTCAGATCTGTGAGGACAACACCGTACAGCATGTTGCATGCTAGCATTGTGCGTGTCGTAATTACCCAAAATCACCATCAACAAATTTATTGTTCATTTCTGCAAACAATTCGATCAAATCTCATAACAGCCGCCTCTGATATGATTTTTTTTGTATGTGTTCAGGAGACATGTGGCTCCCAGCACAAACCCCAAAGCTTAAGCTTTTGAGTTCACAGTATACCATTTTCTCTTCTTGTCCTATATTTTGATGCCCTCTGTGTGAAATGTGATCACATTGGACAGAAGTTTTAGTTGTCACAGTTGCCCTGGATTAGTCAGGTGTTTAGGCTATCAGCCCCTTAGACCATTTTGACCAGCTGAATTGAATTCACTCTCTCATTTCAACAGAAGGTCAGCAGTGATAGGCACTTGGCAGTGGAAACTCTTGGCTGGGCAGCTTTATGTTTGTCTGACAGATTCAAGCTCAGTCCTTGACCTCTGTGGCTGGGAATGGCCCTGTGGTTCCATGCGCTTTTTGTTTCCGGTTAGCATTCTTTGTGCATTTCCATCATTTGACTGAGCTAATTTGCAACTGGGTTTCCAAGAAATACTTAAACATTTAATTAATTATTTCAAATTATCAAATGAGACACCAAATTGATATTTTTTATTATTCACATTTTTACTGAGTCACTCCTGTTATGCAGAATTATTTTAGCTCTGTAACATTAAAAAAATATACACTTGTCTTTTAAGGGAGAGTTCACCCAAAATTGAAAAATCTGTCATTGTTTACTCATTGTGATTACTCATTGTATGAATTGTTTGAAGCAAACCTATATGTAGCAAAATCTATATGAAGAAGATATTTTGAAGAATGTCCATAACCAAACCCATTGACTTCCATAGTATTTTTTTTTTCATATGGAGGTTGATGGGGCCCATCAACAAGTTTTGGTTTCCTATTGATTGGTTACCAGGCTGGCTTTCTTTGTGTGTTCAGCAGAAGAACGAAACTCATACAGGTCTGAAACAACTTAAGGGTGAATAAATGATGAGACTATTTTAATTTTTGGGTGTACTATCCTAACTAAGACAATGTTACCATAAAAAAGGTGTCGCATACTTTCATATTTAGGCTCTGGTCAAATGTGATTATTTACACAAAGACAAAGTTTGTAAAATTAGTGAGGGATTGAAAGTTGGCTTGCATGAGGGTTTCAATGTTAATATTTAATTTAGATATTTTTAATAGTTAATGTGGATATTTTTAACCATCTTTTAAGTTTTTTTTAATAATATAATGATTTCTGTAATTTTATCAAACATGATTGAATTATTTAAAGTTACATAAAAAAAGTAACAACACATAAATAAAATGTATTGCTGGTGCATACTAATGTTTGAGCTGTTGTTTTCCCGTTAAAATGATGTCTACTGGAAGATAATGTTATTAAGGAACTGGCTATAGTTAAAGGGATTTTACAAAAGACTAACTGGATGGACAGTAATATTGAGGACACAGAAAAAGCCCGTAGATTGATTGCCAATTAAAACGATTTTCCCAAAGAAAGATAAATAGATATTTGTATTTTTCTCAAACCAAAGTAATTAAAATTATTGCTAATACATTACCATACAAATTAAGTTTTGGGTCAGAAAGAGTTCTATGTCCAATATGCTGTTCTTATGACCTTTTTATTCCTTAACAAATCATGACATAATGCATCACATTTCATAATGCATCACATTTCCAAATTAATCACAACTGTTTTTAATATTGATAATTATAATACATGTTTCTTTAGCAGAAAATCAGCATATTATAATGATTTTTTTTAAATGTCATGTGACACTGAAGACTGGAGTAATGATGTTGAAAATTCAACTTTGCATCACAGGAATATAATTACAGTTACAATACATTCAATAAGAAATTGGGTGTTTTAAATTGTAATAATATTTCACAATTATTAGTGTTTTTACTGTATTTTTCATCAAATAAAGGCATTAGTAAGCGCAAGAGACATTAAAAAAAGTGTAAGAAAACTGACTAATATTCTTTTCATATTTAAAAATTGTGTGTTTTCTATCCAACACATGTAGACATGTGAACATGAATCTGAACTTCTTCGAAGGAATGACCCAACAGTTATTTTGTTCCTCCATTTTAATTGGGAAAGCACACCCGTGAGCAATCAGATCAACACTGGTTTAAAACTGCATGTTCTCTGCCTCTATTTTTAAACATGATCTAAAATTACTGTTTGGGTGCATAACTACCTCTTTCTCATTATTAATAGTAACGTGTAACCTAAGATTGTCTATATTTACACCCATAGCATTGTACTCACGCCAATATGTCAGTGGTAAACACCTCAGAGTATAAGCTCAGCGTCTCTTTACATAGTCCTCCACATTAAGGACTTGTTGTTGTCATGATTTTTGCAGGATTAGTCAGAGTTCCTGGGGAATGTGACACTCTGGTCCCACACCATCTCCCACATAACTGTGAAGCAGCTTTGAGAAGCATCCTTTTTATTTTTATACATAGTGAAACTGTAGAGGTTGCCAGGTGTAATACGTTCTGGGCTGTTAGACGGTGGGCAGACGTGGAAGTGCTGGGTCATGTTGCTCATGGACACTAACCAACGGGTAGTGGTGGTAACTTTCAAGAAGGTCACTGGGTTCATTGACGTGACAGTTTTCAAGCAGAGATCCAGGTTGTTCAATTCCCAGGCTGATGGTGTCTGGTTCATTCAGGTTTTTAGACCTGGATTTTCATTTTAAATCTGAGTCATACTTCTGTCCAAGTGTTGGATTAATCATGTCGGTCAATACTGTTTGAACACCTACTGAGGTTTCGTATTCATATGATCATGTTTTCTGAGAAATAAATTATCATGAGTACGTCTCTCATACCCGCTGGAGTTTCCTCATTTCCTCTTTTTATTCTTAAAAACGCAAGTAATCCCTCTTCACAGCTTTGGTATAGTTTGGAATAGTGTGTGATTAGTACAAGATAATGCATAGTCAGGCTGCTATTCAAAAGTATTGGGTCAGTGAGATTTTTAAAAAATGTTTTTAAAAGAAGTCTCGCATGTCCCTCACCAAGGTTGAATTTATATGCCTGCGTAATACAACGTGATTTACTTGTATGTTTTTGAACGTTCCTGACGTAAAATTAAAAGGATAACAAAAGTGAATGCTGGAATAAAAAAAAATGCCTCCATCTTATCTGGAGTTTACAGGTATAGTAAAAAAATCTCACAGCTTTTAAGTGGAAGCGTTCATTATTATCTTCAAATGTATGCTAACCGTCTCTCAGGTTGGAAAAGAGACCCAGAGATGAGAAACCCAGGTGTGCTTTCAGGCTGTTTTCATGTTTACGTCACCTCTAATTAGGTTATTCGTTGGCTAGTTGCAGCCGCTGGAGTCTGTAATCAGTTTTACACATTAGGGTGAAGTCTAAACCTTCTGATTAATGAGTCACAAATATGGGGTAGGGGTCAATGCTTGCTAATTTGCTAATTAATCTGTAATGTACAGTATGACTATTGTTGTCTTCTGCAAGTAAGCTGATGTGTTCCTCATGTTCTATCAAACTGTGCCTCAGGAAAATGACCTTGATTTCCTTCTATGTTCTCTCATACATTTCTTACATCCCGACAGGAAAACAAGTGCAGTCTGTCAAGAAAATTTCCTTCAGAAAGGCTCTGGAGGAAAGACATGCACATCTTTTTTGGGGGAAGAGCGGTTTGTAGTCCGTTTCTGACAAGGATATAACCATATGTTCTAGATTGAAATGTAATAGACTAAATATTATGGGTCCCCAAATGCCTACAGTGTTACTTGTTAGTGTAACCCCACCCGGGTCCCGAATCGACCCGCTCCAGCGGGCCTCCAGCATAAGAGTCAGGCGCTCTAACAAGGAGGCTAAAGACTGCAGCCCCTAGCGTCTGTCGCTGAGAGCGCCTATTGAGATCAGGGGAGAGAGGTTTACTTGCACAGCAACTACTAGCCGGCCTCCGTTACACTCACCCCCCTAAACCTCACTCTCATTCGGGTCACGGCACAAATGTAACCCTCCCACCCGGGTCCCACTTGATCCGCTTCGAGCGGGCCTCGAATCCGGGTCACGGCACCAATGTAACCCCTCCACCCGGGTCCCACTCGATCTGCTCCAAGCGGGCCTCGTACTTGCACAGCAACTACTAGCTGGCCTCCGTTACATTAGGTTATGTCCTGGTTTCCATTATGAATGGTAATGCTAGTTCAGACAAACTCTGATTAGATTATATTTAAATTTATTAATTTGATTTATTTATTAGAATTTATTCAAATTTATTAGGCCCTCAAGTTTATATGCAGTTTTTGTGTCTTATTGAATCCCCAGTTTCGGTTCTCGATACACAATCTAATTAAACTCTTTTTTCATACACTATTTCTAAATGTCTCTTACTTTTGTTCTTTCTTTCTCTTTTCCAGCTATGTGCCTCTTGTGTGTGAATAATGTACAGTGATGGTGCCTTCTCAGACACACGTGATGCTCAAGTGGCAGGAGCACCTGAACAGCTCCTGGGCAGCGGAGGACAGTGTTCAGACAGCCACACGGCACGGAGCGGCTGCTCTCTATGCAAAACTGCTCTACAACAAGGAGGTTGTGGGCTTGGCTCAGCCAGTGCAGGACCTAATGGGTCCACGCTTGCCTGATTTCCAGTATGAATCTAGTGCTGAGGAGGAGAAGGAGGAATATCTATCCGCACTGCTACACAGTCAACGATGCCTGGCCCACCGCATGCTGGCAAAGACCCCCTTTGCCCTATCCCTGCACCACAGGCTGGTGATCCTCCAGAGGGTGTTCTACGCCCTCCATAGCAAGTATCATGACCGATTCCGAGCGCCACTCCCCCCACAGCCCTCATCCTCCAGTGCAGAAGGGGGCACTCTAGAGTCAGTGTCAGAGCCTTGGCCAACAGGCAGTTCCCGTTCAAAGTCAGGCACGGACGTTCTTATCGAAATGGGTGTCCGGACTGGGTTGAGTCTCCTTTTTGCTCTATTGAGGCAGAGTTGGCAGCGGGGCGTCTTGAGAACCCACCAGATGTTGCTTTGTGCAATGAGGTATTGGCCACTGCGTCTTCAGTCCTGGCCGCCCTGCCTCCTCTTTCCTTGGCCAACGAGAACAAGATCCCAACAGTGGGGCTCGACTGTCTTGCGCAAGTTGGAGACTTCCTGAAGAAGACGGCTGCTCAGCGGATCCGGGGCGGATCGGGGCAGGTCGCAGGCTAGCCCTGGAGCTCCTTCTCTCGCTAGCCTTACAAAGAGGGTCCTTGCGCTTCCTTCTGGAGTGGGTGGAGGTGGCGTTGGCCGCCTCTGCTTCTTCCACCACCTCTGAAACAGTTGGAGTGGGCTACGAGCTGATCCATCAAACACTGCAACAAATGCGCCAGCACACGGTATGTTCCTACATCATGTGGTTGACCTAGCGGTTATGCTAATAGCATAAGTGAAGTAAAATACAGAAATACTAATTGGTAATGGGCACTAGTATAGAAAGCTGTGTCTCTTTTGCACAAAGAGAGAGTATAGAGTTACAGAACTGAGGCTTGGCTAACACCTTCCTCCATTTGTTCATCCTCTCTCAGCACTTAAACAAAATCATTGTTGCTAATTGTTACTGTACTTCTAATACATTAGCACCATACCGTAGTATACCATTATTCTGTATTCCTCTCATGGAGGGCTGGAATGGCTCAAACATTTTTTTTTCTTGCTCTAAATAAGATTGTGGCTTTCATTTGACCAGGAGGTCTCTGGCCGACTTCCCAGCACTGAAAGCCGCCTGAGCCACACTCTGCCATGCTCTTATTTATTCATGTCTTAATTAATGGGAAATATGTCTACTTCAAGACTTTTGTGCTTCAAGTTCAGCAGAACGTGTTCCCCATATTAAAGTGTTTGTTCGTAGATTTCTTCTACTCCAGAGTTTAAAGTTGATTTGTTCTGCGGAAATCTTGCTGGTTAAGCACATTGGTGCCAGTATCGAGACTTTAATCTTCAGTCAAAATATAATGAAACAATTTTATTTTCATGATAATGTTATGTCTAGGGCCCTATAATTTCTGCGATCACGGAATAAAAAGCACACTTTTTTACAACTAAAATAACAGTAAAGGGTAAAAAAATGAATTCCCAAAAATTTTAATGGAAAAAACGGAATTTGCAAAAATTAAAATGGAAAAAATGGAATTTGGGAAAAAATAAAATGGAATTTGGGAAAAAATAAAATGGATTTTATAGGGCCCTATATGTCACTTGGGTTGCTTTGCCACTGGATAACACTAACCAATAGCCAATTCATTTAGATGTAGAGTGGATGCCCAGTGGAGGGGGGCGTGCACCTAAGACAGGTCTCTCTGTAGGCAAGGGCGTGGTTAGCTAAAAACTCGCTGACATCACAGAGTACCACAACTTCCAATAGGAAAATTCAACTGCAGTAGCCACCGTTCAACCTGAGAGGGCAGCACTCAGACGTTTTTACACCATAGATTGTAGAATTAAAACACTTTACTTTCACTTTTAAAACCCAAATGTCAAAAAAAAAAAAAATGACTTGAATCAATGAACAGCATTAATAAAGCCCCCAAAAGTTGTTTTAGGGTTTAGTTACCCTTTAAATTAGGGTTGCTAGAAGTGGTTCCTCTAGCCTTCAAATCCTATAATTGATCATCTGAATGCAAAATTTGAAAACATAAATACATGCTGTTAATTTGATCTTCCTGTGAAGTGACAGACTTCTCTTTGGTGATATATGTTGTACTTCCAAACATCTATTCTGCTTTAACCATCCGTTTCTTGCTATCGACTGCAAGCTCAAATTCAGCCTCCATTCAATCAATAGCCAATTAATAGAAGTCCTCGCCCATTTTTATTTCTCTCTGATGCATGTCATTATATGGAAGAAAAGATCTGTCACTACTTCCGTTTCATTTTGACTTTAACCAATAAGGCAGCATTTTATTTTGTCAGAGATAATACATATGTTTGTTCAGGTTTTTTTTTTTTGGTTCTACAGTATTTTTTGAAATACAGATGTACTGTAGCCTTTAATTTGTTGTTTGTTCTTACAGGCTTTTCGTGGTGAATCCGTCAATACTCAGGTGCTGAAGAAAGATGCTGACGGACTCTGTAGCCTCTCGCATGTGGCTCTTTGCCTTTCTGAAGAGGTGTGTTTGTGCCGAATAAATCTATAAGTGTTCACAGACTGTTATATCGGGCGTTAAGATTTCTCATGCCAAGTTGGAGAGACTTTGGCCTCAAAGAGTTTTTTATTCTCATAAATAAATCTTTAATCTGTGTGTGTGTGTTGTAGATCTGCACCCTGGCCTCTAACTGCTTGTGCTCATGTAACACGGGCTCTTCCTCTTCCTCCGGCTCGGAGAACGACGCCGTCATGGTGTACGTGTGGGGAAGCAACAGCAGCCATCAGCTCGCCGAGGGAACGCTGGAGAAGATTTTACAGCCCAAACTGGCTCAGGGCTTCAGCGATGCACAAATGGTGTGTGTGGGTTTATGTTACTCGAGTGTGATGAAAACCCAAATAACTGGAAGCCGTCATGAAGCTAACATTAGTTCCAACAGAGACAGCATGAGAAGGAAGAGAAAGATGTTTGTTATGAGAGGGACACAAACTCTCAATTTAACAGCTGTACAAAAGAGCTCTAAATTAATAGAGCCAATTGATTTATTGGTAAAGGCACTGTCGTGGCTGTTAGCTCATTTATATGTAGTTTGCAGTCTAATATGAGCTTTATAAGCATTTTTTTATAAGATTTTATGGAAACATGCTTCTGATATGTTTTTATGGAGATATGCTATTGCTATAATAGCTTGGTAAACTCTTAATAAGAGATATTAAACTGTTCATGTAGATAGGAACTGAGCATTTTGGTTCCTCTTTTTAATATGACAGAAAAAAGTTATATTTGTACATTTAAATTATTAGTTGCACGACAAGAAATGCATAATATGGGGTCAATGACTGTCTTTTTGTTTTGTAAAATCATATATTTTTTATATATATATTTATATATATATATATATATATATATATATATTATATATATATATATATTATTATTATTATTATTTTTTACAGTATATGTTTATAATGCAGTCAGACTTATATGTGACCCTGAACCACAAAACCAGTCACATGGGTAATTTTTCGGAAATTGAGATCTATACATTATCTGAAAGCAGAATACATAAGCTTTCCATTGATATGCTTTTTTTAGGCTAGGACAACATTTGGCCGAAATACAACTATTTGGAATCAGGGTGCAAAAAAATCTAAACCTTGAGAAAATCGCCTTTAAAGTTGTCCATTTATGTTCGTGATTGTGCTGCGTTCACTGTCAAAAGAAATGTTTTATGTATTTATGGTAGGAAATTTACAGAATATCTTCATGGAACATGATTTTTACTTAAACCACAATATGCCACTGCCACAAATTGACCGTGCAACATCTGAGAAAAATTTAAAGCTACACTGTGCAACTCTTTTAGTTTATTCTTAGCTTAAGACACTTAGTTCTTTCAAAATATATGTGCTCATTAATGTATATTTACTTTGTTCAAAGTAATAAAGTATTCTCGTGAGTGTATAATATGCCATTGAAAATACATATGGGTAAGGGGTTCTAATGTTTGGTCTGCATATTGCCCCTCCATCTTGAAAGTATATTAGCCAAAGAGGGACATACCCGTTAATTCAAAGCTTCTGCCTTTTGCGTTTACGTTCGAGTTAACACTCATGGACGAGGTTCGAACTGGAATCCATGTTAATCTTGGACTGACATTGTGCCACCGTAGGAGTTAAAATCGCAATTGGAATAGCCTCTTATGCACGATCGTTTCCGGGTTTGTCTCAGCACGCCCAGTTGCATCTGGTGCTGCGTCAGAAGCCGGTTTTGGCGTTAGGTGGAGATAGTGTCAAATAACACTTGCTGTTTATAAAACGTCCTGCGGTTAATGTGAATGATGTTAACAACACTGTGAGGCAGTTAGCTGTCACGCAAGAGTAAAAAAGAGAAGTTATTTAAATTATATATTTCAAGCTACATTAACAACTTTGGAAGGTTAGTATTCTCTCAGATCGTACGAAATTTGACTCAGCAATCAGCGTTTCTAAAATCATTCTGAGAAAACAGATTTTATTAAAGTTTTGCCGCTATACACTCTGGCCTGCAGAACGCGCTTCCGGAAGTAAAGACGCTGACTGAGATTCTTTCGGACACACGTCAGCAGGGTTCGTGCATAGAGCCTATTTAGAGGAACAGAAACTAATTTTCACTGGATGGTCATATACTTTTCACCACTAGATGGGGTAAAAATCACACAGTGTAGCTTTAATGAGAGAGATCTGGTAATGTGACTTTTTTTTTTTGATCCAGTGTCGCATATATAAATAATAATTGCAAACATTCTGTACCAATCTAAATTTTTTTGTTTCTTCTCTTACAGAATATGTGTTGTGGAAAGTTTTGTTATCTAATCTGGAATAGCATTCAGGCCCAACAGTCTCTGGTTCTTTAATACAGACATGTCTTTTCATTATTACTGAGAAATACAATTTAGAAAACAGCAGCCGCATCTTAATCAACTGTGCCTTTCACTAATACAGTTTAGACATCCTCGATCACAGTTAATTCAATTCACTTGGCTCTTCTTTTTCCACCTGCAGATTGAGGCTGGCCAGTACTGCACATTCTCTGTATCGGCTGATGGTGCAGTGAAGGCTTGTGGGAAGGGTAGTTATGGGCGTCTGGGATTGGGAGACTCTAATAACCAGTCTATGCCTAAGAAGCTGGTTCTGGAACCGCCTCGCACCATGAGGAAGGTGTCATCGTCTAAGGGATCAGACGGACACACGCTGGCCGTCACGGCAGAGGGAGAGGTGTTCAGCTGGGGAGACGGAGATTACGGCAAACTGGGCCACGGGAACAGCGCCACGCAGAAATACCCTAAGATTATACAGGGCCCTCTTTTAGGGAAGGTGAGAGGAAATCATGTTTTTTTAGCTACCACATGACCTGAAACTGCATTCAAACATTCCAGAACACCCTGGCCAACACTAATATTTCTTCAGAAACTGTAAGAAACTAGTTTGTGTGTTATCTTTGCATTTGTAAAAGTGTGTGTTTCCTGTATGTGTATTGCAGGTGGTGGTGTGTGTGTCTGCTGGATACAGACACAGTGCTGCAGTGACTAATGACGGAGAGCTGTACACCTGGGGGAAGGCGACTTTGGTCGACTCGGTACATCACTCTCCTCTTACACACCCTCAACATCACTGAACACACACACACACACACTCACACACACTTGAGACCTGAGTATATGTTCTCAGATGTAGTGTTGTCAGTGAAATACAATTCACTATTGATTTCTGTGAGGTGGTTTATGGTTTGAAAGACTGCAGTGCACAGAGGTTGTTGTTGTTTTTTGATCCACAGAGAAATAATTAGTCAGGGCAGTTCGAACAAGACTGAGTCAGGCTTTCGTGTCAGAAGTTCTGACTGTCTGTCTCTGTCTTATTTTAACTTTGTCTGTCTGTCATGTAGGTCACAGCGACAGTCACAGTCGTAACGTGCCCACTCTGGTCAAGGACATCAGTGGGGTCGGGCAAGTGGCCTGTGGAAGCTCTCACACCATCGCTGTGGCTCAAGATGGACGAATTCGTCTGGTCCTTTGGAGGAGGGGACAATGGTAATATTTCATATCCACCTTATTTTGCAATGTGTTTTTCTTTTCTGTGAATGTGCAACACTTCTGGTTAGGTTTATAAATTTTGTAAGTACATTAAAATAAAAAAAGAAATGCCGGTTTGCAATATCAAGCAGCACTATGAGTAAATATTTACATCTGTAACTGTAAGCAAATGACAGTGAAAGCCATACACATTTAAGTTATAAATAAGGTGAAGTGGCCATATTATATGCTTCTGTAGCATTTACATTTTTCCACATTTTGCACCAAAATCAGTCATATTTTAATTTCTCATTACATTTTTCTTTCATCTCACTGAAGGGAATTCATAGAGACATTACCTGACAAATGTACTGTACGATTGCCATTGTTTAGCTCAGAACATTTTTCAAGGCTGTTAGTAACTTGTACAGGCTAATTGTGAGTCAATTTGCTATTCAGTGATTGAAAGTCCTCAAATCTTCATGAAGACTAAGGTAATTTTATTTTAATAAAGTTTTTCTTGGGATTTCAAATAAAGAGAGACTGGTATTCAACCAATTTTTAAAATCTTTCTTTCTTTTTATTTATTTATTTATTTATTTATTTTTAAACAGAAATTCACATCGATATTCAAATACAAATACTTAGGTCTTTCACAGGCAACATAACATATTTATCTTAATACACACACGCACATATATTAGGGCAGTCTAAACGATTAATTCATATCCAAAATAAAAGTTTGTGTTTACATAATATGTGGGTGCACTCTGTATAATTATTTTATAGATGGATGGATAGATAGATAGATAGATAGATAGATAGATAGATAGATAGATAGATAGATAGATATGATAGATAGATAATAGAATAATATATAGATAAATACACACACATGCTTGTATATATTTAAGGAAATATTTTCATTTATATACTGTATATAGATGTGTATATATAATTTATATTATATATAAATATTTTATATATAAATATAATATATATATAAATATATAAATAATATATTTTTTAAAATTTACATGCATGCGTGTGTGTATGTATGTATGTATTTTTATATATATATATATATATATATATATATATATATATATATATAAAATAATTATACAGAGTGCCCCCACATTTATTATGTAAACACAAACCTTTATTTTGGATGCGACACTTTCACTCAAGTTTTATTTGCCACAATTTTTACAGCTATACAGCAGTTGTTCAGGTAACATTCTGAATCAAAATCAATGTGCCCATACACATTCTTCTGTGTTCTGCCCTGTCAAGTGACTAGGGCAGAGTGACTAGGACATAGTGACGCTTGCTTTTCATAAGTAGAGCTAGAAAACATGTGCAGTGCAGCACTATCAGACATAATATCCACAGACATGCTTAAAACATGTTTAAAATAAAGGTGAAACATAGAGACAGGTGTTGATGCAAGTACTGGCACAGCCTCTGAATATGACACACCTTAAATTACTGTTGTCCATGTCAGAGGAAATTCTCTGTGTGTGTGTGTGAATGGTGTGTTTGTGTTACAGGTAAACTGGGACATGGGGAGACAAACCGTGTATACAGGCCTAAAGTGATAGAATCCCTGCATGGCTTTATTATCAGAAAAGTGTGTGCTGGGAGCCAGTCATCACTGGCTTTGACATCTGCTGGCCAGGTATATACAACCTCTCATTTATCCCACAGACTCTGAACTGAGTAAACATGTACCGTTATATCCACCCTTATAAATTCTTGTGTCTCTGTGCTCTCCTGTGTGTGCGACGCAGGTGTTTGCGTGGGCTGCGGCTCGTGTCTCGGCTGCGGCTCGTCTGAGACCACCTCACTCAGACCTCGCTTGATAGAGGAACTCAGCATCACTAAAGTCATCGACACTTCCTGCGGAGACAGCCACTGTCTCGCTCTGTCTCATGGTGAGAGATATGGAGAAACAAATGAAAAAATTAGCAAAAAAAAATGAAATATGTAATTTCTGCTCCACTAGGCAAATTTTGCTGTCTGCAATATTATTAGACAAAATCTTTTTTGTTTTTTCTTCTAAAAGTAAGTCACAGATTTTATGTGTTAACAGTATTTAATGAGTAATTTATTTTATGGAAATTATTTGTAGATCAATGATAATTTATTATAATTATTTTTATTTTATACTATTATAATTATAAATATTTTGAATGAACTTTACTATGTATAATTTTAGTTTGTTTTATCATTTTTGTATGTACCTTTGTCATTTTTATTAAAATGTTAGCAACTTCTATATAGCTTTAACTTATATTTTTCTTTTTTTAGCTAATATTAGTATTTTAATTTATTTTAGCTTTTTTTTAATTATAGAAAACTATTTTTAATAGCTAACAATTGCTATACTTGTGTTTTTCCAACATAAGTTGATTTCTTTTGTGGAAACACAAAAAAGAGGGTTTTGAAGAGCCGTACTAGTTACTCTTTTCAATATAAACACAATAAATGGTAAGTAATGTTTTCAAGCCTCATAATGGACTCTATAAAAGTCCATACAACTTATGCAATTTTTTTTTTATCTTTTGAAACCCCATGATGAGCCTATGTGACGAAAAGACGTTCATTTTATTTCTTCATGAAAATGCTTATGCGATTTTACTGTTTTTTGTTATAGAAAACGAAGTGTTTGCTTGGGGCAACAATGCCATGGGCCAGTGTGGGCAGGGCCACACCTCAACGCCAGTCACCAAACCCAAGAAGGTGATTGGTCTAGAAGGGGTTTCAATACAGCAGATCACTGCAGGCACGTCCCACAGCCTGGCCTGGACAGCAGTTCCTACAGACAGGTGAGGAGAGAGACAAAGACCTATTTCAGTTGTTGTGATCAGTGATATGAAGGAGCTTCCAAATGCATGTACAGTATTGCATTATTTTTGTCCCTCATTGTCTGTGGATAATGGAAATAAAAAGCCCTCACTTCCTCATTTAAACCCAAACCAATAGCATTTGTCCTGAAATGAGTTTGAGCCCACAGGAAACCACACTATTCTCATATTCGTCATGCAAATCAAAACCCGTATCGCTCCATCTGGAGTGAGTTTCACCACTAATGCATTAATGCAATTGCATTTCCATTTTCCATTATTCAAATATGTTGGATATCCTGGCATGACTGAATGTGAATTATCTATGTGTCTTATGTGTGTGTGGCAGGCAGCTGGTGGCTTGGCACAGGCCATTTTGTGTGGATCTTGAGGAGAGCACATTTACGTACCTGCGCAGTTTCCTGGAGCGTTACTGCCGATAGTATCAGTGGAGACACACCTCCTGCACCTTTCCCCTCTAAGAGGTAAATAAACACACTTGGACCAGCACCAAACCACCTAGATTTACAAATTAATTTTGATTTGACCCACTAACGATTAAACAATAATATGGACTGTATAGTGTATATAAAGGCACGAAAATGTAAGATTTGCTGTTTTAGAAACATAAAATATGCAACAAATCTTGTTGATAGAGGTTGGTGGATAGATGGATAGATGCATGTTGTGAAATTATAACCAGCTAGCATCCAGGGGTCTTTTTGCACAGTGGCTTGTGACCTGTGACCTGTGAGACACCTGTCGTTTGACAAGGAACGCTTGGAAGCAACATCGCATGCTTAAATTCACATTTGATTTTATTTGTGGAAAATAGTATTATAAAAAATAAATAAATATATTAAAAATACATTTATCAATCAGTTTTTTTAATAGAAATTGTAACGTTTTTAATTTATTATTTTAATTGATTTAAATTATTTTGATTATTATTGATTTAACTAATTTAAATTATTAGTTTGTTTAAAAGTGCATTTTATTCTATATATAATTAATGAAGATAATTGATATATGGATCAGTGTTATTTTAGTATCATTGAGATACTGTTATAGTTTTGATTCATAGTTTAAGTTAGATTTAGTGTTTCTATTTTCATTTTAATAGTTTTGTAGTATTTTTTTTTTGTATTTTAGTTATTTTGGTATACAAAATTACTTTTTAAAAAATATATTTTATTTCAGTTAACGTTCTTTTTTTCCAAGTAAAATTTTTTAATGGTTTTAGTTATAATAATAATAACCCTGATATGGATTGATGGATGGATGTTTGCAATGTCAGTAGACTGCAAGCTTTAAGATTACATAAGAGCTGTCAGATTATATAATATCGCTGATGTTTCCCTGTTGAGGCCACAACAAGATGGTAAGTGATTTATGTTGACCTTGAGGTCAGAACATTTATTTCTGCTGCAGTATCTCTAAAGAAAGAAGGGAGAGAGAGTGTGTCAAATGTCTTAATGATCTCATTATGTGGAAGCTCTCAGAATACCCTAACACTTTATATGCTGCTTTAGGCATCTTTATTTTCTTAGTGGTGATTGCAATGGCAAGCATCATGGTTACCATTGCTAATTCTGATACATATGAAAGCTAGTTAGTTTCTGCATGTATTTTAGATTTTTTTTCTTGGGTCACTACATAGCAACTCCTTAGCATCCACCTAACACATTTTAGGATTGTGACGGAGAGTTTTGCATGAGCAAGCAAAAAATCTGGTTTATCTGAGTCAACGTCAGCTGCTGAAAGACATTAATGTAACAGGAATGTGACACACACACTCACACACACAGCCACAGGGGTAACTGGCACAAGCCCATAACCATCTTCATGCCCACAGGGATGGGGTCAGAGCAGCATATGGCCTGGCACTCGGTAAAGGTCACTTTAGACTTCTCATCTTTAAACTTGTCACTCTCTCTCTCGGTTTCTTTCCCAGGGAACATCACCAGTTTGTGTTGTTGTGTATGAAACTGTTGTCCATACACCTGTCGCTGGCTCACGCAGGGGGAACGGGGCCACAGTGCTTGGTGCTCAGGGTCGGCTCCCTCAGGAACCTGCTCTTCAGACTCATTGACTCTAATGTACCCTGACTCCATACAACAGGTCTGCCATCAAACACTGAGCTTTATTTGCATACATTTATATTCGAAGAGTTCAGATGCAAAAGCCTCTAAGTGCCATTTGAAATTTTCTTCTAAATGATCATTTTTATCAAGCTTGTATATTAAAGTTCAGTAATTTCACTTAAATGGCAATGAAGATTACCTATTAATTGTCATTTAAGTGAAATTACTGAACTTAAATATACAAGCTTGATAAAAATGGTCATTTTGGAAGAAAATTTCAAATGGCATTTAGAGGCTTTTGCATCTGAACTCTTCATTTATAATTCAAGTATATTCATGTAATCCATTTGATGAAGACTACTGTTTTTTAAAGAAATTATCCCTTTTATTCAGCAAGGAAACATTAAACTGATCAAAAGTGGCTGTAAAGACATTTATAAATTACAATTTAAAAACATGTTTCTTTGACCTTTCTATTCATCAAAGATGTGCCATCACAGAAATATGATTATATTAATATGTATTTTAAAATGGCAAAGAGTTATTTGAAATTTTAATAATAATTCACATTATTACTTTTGTTGTATTTTTATATTTTTTAATCAAATAATTTGAGCCTTAGTGAGCAAAAGAGACTTTAAATAGAGAATCAAAACATTAAAAAATATACCGGCCTCAAACTTTTGAACAGTATTGTACAGTTTTAATTTGCACCTTAAATTCATATTACAAGAAATTAGTAAAGCTCTCAGAAAGTGCTGAATAGATGAATATCTATTTCTTTGTGTTATTTATTGTGCTCTTTGGAAAATAATACTTGGTTAGGTATATGTTAGGTGTCAGTAGAAATGTTTTCATCCATATTTATGCATGATAGAAAGAATGTGAATAAAGAGTATTTTAATACCTTGCGATTAAGAGAACAAAACTATCATCTGTGGAAATTGGTGCTAAAAATACAAATAGAAATGGAAGTTGTGGTCATTGTAAAATCTATTCTGACTATTTTAGTACAGATATTAAATTATATATTTTCAAATTATTATACTTTTGAAAAAAAATTATCTGCTTCAAGTAAACTTTTTTTATGTGGATTATTCAAATCTGGTCATTATTTTCATCTAGGATTTTTTAATGCAAAATCTCAAAAGACATTTTATGTTCATGTTTTTTTTTATTTTTAAACACACTCCCAAAAGCACAAGCTATATTTTCTGGCTTACACAACAGTAAACCACTTCAGCCAATCAGAATGCTCACATATGCTGCTGGACTTCTGCCCACATGTTCAAAACACTAAGATGATGGAATTGGTCGCTCTGTTTTCTCTTCGAGGGAGTTTGCAGAGGACACGACATTTCACAACCTTCAAGAGTTCAGTGTAACCACTTCAGCTGAGTCATCTGTCAGAATGCCAGTATATGAGTCATTCCCTTCACTGTGAAAATTAATTGTTGTTTGTGTGTGTGTGTTTAGGCTGTAATGAGCACGCTGTCCATCGGAGCATCTCTGTTGCTGCCTCCTCTCAGGGAGAGAACGGAGCTGCTGCACTCTCTGTTACCTCAGGGCCCGGAGAGCTGGGAAAGCCTGTCTAAAGGACAGGTACTCATACAGGAACACTATCAAAGTTCCGCCTGTTACGTGCATATATCCACATTTTCTGAGAAAAGCCCTCAAATCAATATAACTCAAGTTAAAACTGTCTCTCAACCCCTGCCGTTCAATTGCAGCATTGTTTTTACTCGTATCATGTAAGTCTTGTAGTAAATGTTTGCTAATTATTCTGTGATATTACTGTTTCCTGTTCTACAGCGCCTACAGCTGGATATGGTGCTGAACAGCCTGCAGGAACAGAGTCACGTGGCGTCTCTGCTGGGATACAGCTCGCCCGGGAGCTGAGTGCAGGTCTGGCACTGCCGCCCACCCCTGACCGCCCCACAGGAAGTGTTAGCTCAAGTTCAGAAGCTCCAGACCACCTTCACCTGGCCGAGGTCCTCCTGAAGACCTTGCTGCTCAGCATCGGGTTCTATACGGTCAGTCCAGATTGACCGACACAAAAGATTCTTTCTATTTCCAAGTCTTGGTTTAATTTGAATTCAGTTTAAAGAATAGAAAAAAGCATCTATGTAAGCATATATTCATTTTGTAACACTCCTCTTCCCAAAGACATTTTGGAAATGCACTTCATGATTTCAAGTTTTTCCTGTACTGGGTTGCGAGAGGAAACATGCTTTAAAGACCTGACTTTTGGAAAACCACTATTTCTTTTTATCCTATAATTTTACTGATTATCATTATTTAATATATATAAATAAAAATGAATATAGCAAAAATATAATTTATAATATATATTTAATATAATGGATTTATAATATGTACTACTGTTCAAAAGTTTGGAGTCAGTAGGATTTTAAAACAAATGTTTTTGAAAGAAGTTGCTCACCAAGACTGCATTTATTTTAGATTAAAAAATACAGTGAAAACAGTAATATTGTGAAATATTATTGCCATTTAAAATGACTGTTTTCTATTTTGATATATTTTAATATGTAATGTATTCCGTGATGCAAAGCTGAATTTTCAGCATCATTACTCCAGGCTTCAGTGTCACCTGATCCTTCAGAAATCATTCTAATATTCTTATTTAGTGCTCAATTAACTTTTTTTCTTACCATCAATGTTGAAAATGCTGTTTAATATTATTGTGAAAATGGTGATATGATTTTTAGGATTCTTAGATTTAAATAAAAGTTCATTTATTGTTTAAAAAGAACATTTATTGGAAATAGAAATCTTCTGTGACATCATTATAAAGGATTTCACTGTCACTTTGATCTATTTAATGCATCCTAGCTGAATAAAACTTTTGAGCAGTAGTGTATTATAATAATAATAATAATAATTTAATTGTATTCATTTACACTCTGGCTGCTTTAAACACCTGTGTAGTAAATTAACAATCAACTCAGGTGTTTTGGGTATATATATATATATATATATATGAAATTAAGAATTTTGGTTTAATATATTATGAGGAAACTTTTAGCAATCAAACACAAATCATAACATGTTCTCCTTTCCATTAACTAAATTTCCATTATCTGTACAAACAGGAGCGTGCGTTTGGTGAACTGGAGAAGAACAGTGATAAACAGCGTTCCAGTCAGTCCCAGAAACAGACGGAGGCCCCATCACACTTCCACCACCTGCTGTCAGCCCTTCACAGACACCTGCTGGCCCACTGCTACATCCACACAGGCACTGAGGTACAACAACACATTTACTGTAAAAAACCTGATCCATATGATACCTACCTCCCTCTGGTTGCCAGTTGCAGTGGTTACGGATTGTAGTTTTAAGAAATAAAATTCCGTTGTGTGAGCCTGTTTAGTCAAAGATGCTTAAAGGTGACATATTGTGCCACTTTTCACAAAATGTAATAAATCTGATGGTGTCCCCAGAACGTGTTTGTGAAATTTCAACTGCAAAATGCCTCTCAGGTCATTTATTATAGCTTGTCAAATTCGCCCCTTTTATTTGGTGTGAGCAAAAATGTACCGTTTTTGTGTGTGTCCCTTTAAATGCAAATGAGCTGCTGCTCCCCGCCCACTTTCAGAAGACAGCCGATCCTTTACACAAGCTTCATGATACAAAAACAAAACACGCAAATAATCTTACTCATCCAAAATCTCAGAAATAATCAGTTGCGGAGTGCAGGCTTACTCAAGGAGGGAGACTCAGGAAGAGGTTGCAACTTTTAGACTTCACCTGGACGTTTCTAAATGGTTAGTGGATACATTTATGTAGTTGTTGTGGAGTTACATTGATTCATCTGTTTCTGGGGATTTCCGTTGAAAATAAAATGAATCCACTGCTCTCTGTCTCATCTGAATCTGGGACTCTAAATAGTGTTCTGTGCTCGTCTGTGGAGCGATGACAGAATAGTTTGCATGCTTTGCTCAAACTTTTGCCATTGTGTTAGAACTGGTTACACTGTTGTCACTTGCAAAACCAAATTTTGGGCTCCGTGGGTGGAAATGTGCAGATTAATTGGCAGTGATTTTATATTTAGATCCCCTTCCTATGTCAGAAAGGGAGCAAAATCGGATCGGCTAATTGTTTTTTACCTGCTTGGAGAAAATGTCTTACCAAAACAAAGTTACTGTGTTGTAATTCATGTTTTCTGGGTTGGTAGATGCACCGGAACCCAATTATAGCACTTATACAGCACACAAAGTCTGATTTTCATGATATGTCACCTTTATTTCTTGTTCAAGAACCCAGAGGCAGCCTGCATAATAAGTGTTTGAATATATTTTGTTTTGCTTGTGTGTTGTGTAGGATGACAGCAGCGTAGTGCTGCTACATAAGCACCTGTGCCTGCTGCTGCCATACGCAGCCGAGACCTTCAGGAGATCCACCATTCTGCTAGAGGAGAGCACACTGGACAAACACGTCATCAAGAAACTGCACAGTAAGAACACACATTACATGCCATCCATTCGTCCATCTAACCATCTATCCATAATGGTACAAACAAATTCCGGTTCTGGTAACGGTAAATTTAAAGTCCGGTTTGGGAAATTCCGGTTCGGTCTCTCCCTCAATCCATCCCACCCATCCATCCATCCATCCATCCGTCCACCCGTCCATCCATCCACCCATCCGTCCACCCATCCATCTGTCCATCCTCCCATCCATCCATCCATCCATCCATCCATCCATCCGTCCATCCTCCTGTCCACCCATCCGTCCACCCATCCATCTGTCCATCCTCCCATCCATCCATCCTCCGTCCATCCATCCATCCATCCATCCGTCCATCATCCTGTCCACCCATCCGTCCACCCATCCATCTGTCCATCCTCCCATCCATCCATCCTCCCGTCCATCCATCCATCCATCCGTCCATCCTCCTGTCCACCCATCCGTCCACCCATCCGTCCACCCATCCGTCCACCCATCCGTCCACCCATCCATTCACCCATCCATCTCATCCATCCTCCCGTCCACCCATCCGTCCACCCATCCGTCCCACCCATCCCGTCCACCCATCCGTCCACCCATCCATCTGTCCATCCTCCCATCCATCCATCCATCTGTCCATCCTCCCATCTATTGTCTGTTTCTCTGTAGCTGTGTTTGGTTCTGATCAATCAATCAATCAATCAATCAATCATTGAGTTGCTTGTCTGTTTCTCTCTAGCTGTGCTGTTTGGTTCGGTAGCTGGCAGTCTACTGTGTCAGGTGATGTACTCTCTGCTCCTGTTGCCATTGGCTGTTGTCAAACCCCTCCTCCCTCACCTGCTCACTTTGCTTGAACATCTCAATGAGCTCAACTGTTACTTGCCCAATACTTCACACCTGGAGAACTTGGAGCTGGAAGGAACCTCACAGGGTAAAGAATTCAGAATTTCTGTCATTCTCTGAAAACATTTCAGATACCTTAATGAATTGTTTGGCATTCAAACGATTCTGAAAGAATGCATTCAATTAGAAATGACAGATCATCACAGTGATACACTGTGAAGGAATTTCCTGAGATGCGCACGTTACTGCTAATTACACACCCTTCCTTCCTGTTACAGAAGCATCAGAAACCTCTGAGCCAATTCTGCCACCAGAATCAGATGACTGGGCGTGGCTTCTTGACCTGGAGAGGTCTGTAGCTCTTGCCATTGGCCGTTGCCTGGGAGGTATGTTGCAGGGGCAGCCCCCTTCCATCCAGGAGAAGACGGCAGAGTTCTGGCTTTGTAACCCACTCTTGAGAAACGGGCTGGAGATTGACTTTGAGCAGCTGGGTAATGACCTACCACCAGTTTGTATTGTAAGGCATAGACACAGGCATAAATTTAGATAAATAAATAAATACTCATCTATGTTCCTGTAGACTGGGCAATGGGTTGGCTGACTGAGGCCGTGTTCGTGGGTTGTGGGGATGTGAGAATAGCTGAGTTGTGCCTGTCAGAAGAGAACACAACGCTGAGTGGAACTCGCCCTCGGCTCCCGCGAGAACCAGCCAGCGCCCTCTGGAGGAAAATGAAGGAGTTTGCAGCGATCGAGGTAAGAGAGGAAGGATTTTTTAAGCTTTGTAGAATATGAAAAGAAGGAAAAAAACATTGCAAAATATATATATATATATATATATATATATATATATATATATATTTTTTTTTTTACGTTTCTGCGCCACTTGTGGCATTTGCCCTGTTTGATCTTGTCTTTTTGAGCCATTGTAATTTTGTCTGGCCTGTTTGAGCCAGTATTTGTTTGTCTGTATACCATGGTACTCAATGATTACCATATTCAATTATGAATATGCTGTGGTGCATTAATTTTTAAAATGCCATTTTTTCTTTCTTTTTTCTTTAAAATGCCTATTTTCTTTTTGCACATATAAGATTAGGGTCTGAACTTACTATAACCATTATTTTTAGATGATTTAAAAAAATATTTACTATATTATTATTTACATTTTTAGATGAAGTCCATAAAAAATTATCATTACCGCAACATGACATTACCTTAAATATATGGTATATGTTTCGGTAATGAGAACTAAAAAGTCGTGTAGGTACTATGACAAACAAAAATTTAACTTTTATCTGGAGAGAAAAAATAAGAACTGCTTATCTGGTAGGCATCTTGTGTGTCACAGTCAATTATGTCCCTTCCAAAAAAAAATCTTGAAAATGTTAGTTCCTTGAGGACTTAAACAATAATTGAAAATTGTTGCGGAGGATGAGATAATTGGTCTTGGACACATTTATATTCCTTATTATTGCCACTACATTTACCAATGATCACCAAATACCACATGTTTCTTTATTGTAAATATTTATAGTATAACATGCACTGAAGTTTTTTTATTTTTTATGTTTTTTAATTATAAATATTTTCATCTCAAAGAACCCAAATCCAGTCATGGACACATTGCGGTAATGAGAAATTTCCCCTTAAATGTGGAAAAAACAACAAAATTGGTATTTATGATGTCATTTGAAATCATGTGCAAAATAGTACATGATGAGATGTTTATAACTGTATCCTTTTTATTTTGATAGCATTTACTTTTATAATCAAAATGTTTCATTACACCTCATAAGTCTAATTTCGCGAGAATCACCCATATGTCTGTGTGTGTATGTGTATATATATATATATATTATACATTTAATTCATTCAATATTTAATTGGTGCTTTTTATTCAACATTTTTTTGTATTTTATTTTATTTTTTGCAATTGACCAATTAGAGTCAGGTATTTCAGATTACAATAAGCTCTGTCATCACATGCATGTCTAAATATTGACCTTGATGTGTGTGTTTTTCTATAGACTGGGACAGTAGTGGATCAGTGGGAGACTCTCTGTTAGAGATGGCGTGTCGCTGTAGTTTGGCTGCTCTGCTCAAACACGCTGGCCTTCATGAAGCCTACTGGCAGGATAAGTGAGTGAGATCCGCACCTCGCCCTCTATCTCTCTCTTTACCTAGATCTCTTTTTTACACCTTTATCTCCCCAGTTTCACTTATGCTATCATGTAATGAACTCTGTAATTAGTTGACCTAGATTTAATGAATATATGCTCTATTTGAGGAATGGCTCTGCATGTGAATATTAAAGTGTCAGTCCATGTCTCTTTCCGTGCTGTGTGAAATCTCACATGATAAATGCCTTAGCCATAATGACTCATTTGTGAGAGTGAGAGTTTGGTCAATCTGAATTGACAGTCATGAATCCAGAGAGACCTTCCTCAGTGCTTGGACAACAGCAGGGATGAACCAATCATTTAAACTGTCCATTAATGTGTGTGTGTGTGTGTTTGATTGCAGATATGAGCCCTGTGAGGTGCTGACTGAAATATATCAAGTGGTGTATAAAATCCGCAGCACTCTACTGTCCTATAAAGAGAGCATAGGAAACACAAGCAGCGTCCAAACAACAACAGCCACCAAACAGGTAAAACATACTAAATTTACATGATTTTTTTTATGTAATAGGGTTTACAAGTCTCAGTTTTAAATGTCTCAGTTAAAACTTATATAAATTATGAAATATCACATGGTTAATGTCACAAATTATATTTCATTATTCACTTAGAATTTTTTGTTATAATGTGTTTGTTTTATATACATATCCAATTTATTTCCCATTTTAATTTATATCTTAAATCCCAGACATCCTTTAAAAAAAAAAAAAGTTTAATTGATTACAATTATCAGTAAAGTATAATTTAAAATATAATATTATTTTAATTAAATGAGGAGTTCAGATGCAAAAGCCTCTAAGTGCCATTTGAAATTTTCTTCTAGAATGATCATTTTTATCAAGCTTGTATATTTAAGTTCAGTAATTTCACTTAAATGACAATTAATAGGTAATCTTCATTGCCATTTAAGTGAAATTACTGAACTTAAATATACAAGCTTGATAAAAATGATCATTCTAGAAGAAAATTTCAAATGGCACTTAGAGGCTTTTGCATCTGAACTCTTCATATGCTGTTCTTTTGAACTTTCAATGCATCAAATAATTCTTAAAAAATGTATTGCAGTTTCCACAAAAATACTAAGCAGCTCAACTCTTTCCAAGATTGATAATAAGAAATGTTTCTTGAGCAGCAAATCAGCAAATTAGAATGATTTCTGAAGGATCATGTGACACTGGAGTAATGATGCTGAATATTTACCTTTTCATGACTGGAAAAACATTGCATTTCAAAATATATTACAATAGAAAACAGTAATTTTAAATGGTAAAAATTAGTGCTGTCAAACGATTAAAATATTTAATCGCGATTAATCGCATTAATGTCATAGTTAACTCGCGATTAATCGCACATTTTTATCTATTCTTAATGTCTTGATTTCTTTTTGTTACATTTTTTTCTCATTTTAATGCTCTTATCAACATGGAAAAGTGGATTGGCTTGTTTAGTGCAAATGTTTTTTTTTAATTATTATTATTGAAAATAACATTGGAATAGTGTTCAATTTCACTCTAACATATATAGCCTAAATAATCTCTCACACAATGTAATACTGTCCATCAATAAAAGGGTGAAAGAAATACTGACGAGGTCCTGATATTGACGAGGGGGTGGAGAATTTGCATCATCTGTGTTTGTGTGTGTGTGTGTGTTTGCTTGGCCATCATCAAGTGGTGTTTCCTGGACGTGCTGTGATGATGATAGCTCAGTTCATAATGACAAAACATACAGATCGCTTTGGTCTTGTCAATGGGACAATTTGGCAACTTTTTAAAAGTAAACTTTACATTCAGAATCTCATTGGCATCCATTTCGGCGTCTCGCGCTCCGTCATCCACTCAAAACATAACGTTACTATTTGGCCGGCTCGCAAGCTGAAACGAGTGTGTGCGGCACAAAACGTCCTCGCGCTGCGCTCTGAAACACATTCATGTCAATGGTTTGCGCCGCGCGAGGACGTTTCGTTGCTTCTTCGTCCAAAGCGCAAGCGGATCTAGCTAGACCGGAAACAAAACAACAGGCACGCCGCACACACTCGTTTCGGCTTGCGAGCCGGCTTTGAGTGGATGACGAGCGCGAGACGCTGAAATGGATCAGGACGCATGCTGCATACTGTTGCAAAAGTATGTGAAAAACGACAAAGTTTGCTAGGACAAAAAGACCGTTAATCGCGCGATAAAAAAATTAACGCCGTTAAAATGGGTTTGCGTTCACGCCGTTAATAACGCATTTAACTGACAGCCCTAGTAAAAATATTTCTGAATATTACTGTTTTAACATATTTTAATCAAATACATGCAGTCCTGGTTCTGCATAAGTGATTTCTTGCAAAAATATAAAAAAAATCTTTTAAACATTAGTGTTTATATTTGTATTTAATGCACTTATTCTTTAGAAAAAATGGTCACAAACTTGTAATTTTATAATGTAATAATTTTCCCTACCTCTAAAACAAATTCATGCAACCAGGAACAAAATAACATTAAATGACAAGTTCGGTATTTTACACTTAAAGCCCTGTTTTAAGATTGTTTCTGATGAAATGGGACGGTTAAGATGGAAATTTGGGCCCATGCTGCTGGCCCAGGAATTTTCGGTTTCTGTGGTTGCACCCCCCCTCCCACACAGTGTTTGCATTGGTGCACTGGAACAATGCTTCCTAAAACGCATTAAACTTTAGTTTACAAAGACGTGAAACTCACAGAGTGGTCTGGGGTGTGATATGCTCACACAAAAATCGCTGCAAAAGATGCTTACTACGATAAAACCTGTTGGAAGGCATCTTTTGCAGCGATTTTTGTGTGACATATCCGTGAACACTGATAACACTGATATGGTCTAATACACCAGACCACTCGGTTAATATTACCAATATTATCACTGTTCCTCCTTGTGTTTCGGCCTTTTCAGAGTTCATTGGGCTCTCAGAGCCCCAGTGAGGAGAGGCAGGAGGCAGGGAGCTCAGGAGAGCAGACAGGAAGAGACACAGATCCCAGCAGCCAGACGTCCCATGCAGCTGAACACAACCAGGAAGAACCCCTAGAGGAGGAGACGCCCAGCATCAGCAGTATGTACCTGCCGGGTAGAACTCGTTGCTTTCTGTGCTCTTCCCTCTGCTTCTGCTCCACCGTACAGTATACCAAAAGCTTCTTTGTCTCAGAAAAAGGCCTGTTCTACAATCTCAGTGTTGTGGTGCACTCCTACTTTTTTTGGCCATTGTTCTGAGATTAAATGGCTAAAATCAATTTAGTTATAATAATAATTAATATGTTTTTTTATATACAAGTGAAGAGTACTGACTATAATGACTAGGAGGACATTCACAGGATATTTGCATGGTTTTTAGTTCAATTTGTTTTTCACATCTTGAGAGACCAATTTTCTTTTGTTTCTTTCATTTTATATTCAACATTTAATGTTGTGTTGTCATTACACTGAAACAAATTGTCACAGGATTTACTTTGAAACAAGTTTACTTAATAATTGCTAGTAAATTTACAAACAAATACCAAGTAAATTATTGAATTAAAGGGATAGTTCACCCAAAAATGAAAATTTTATGTTTATTTAGCTCACCCCCAGGCCATCCAAGATTTTTTTCTTCAGTAGAAATGTATATAAAGATTTCTAGCTAAAACTGTGGTCATTGGTAATTCATGTCATGCAAGTCAATGGCTAACGTCACTTTGAGAGTAAAAAAATTACAGGCATTAACTCTTTCCCCACCATTGATGAAAATTTCGATAAGTTAGGGGCGCGATAACACATCTTTTAAAAGAGTACTAAATCTCCTGATCAAAACACATGTGATATCACAAGCAATGTCTTATGTAATCAATGCATATGTAAAATAACGTGACCATCAACATTAAACACCATCAATTCGAAACGGCCTAATGTTACTGAATGAAATGCCGATCCAGGACGAGCCTAAAGGACAGGACTGTGAAGCTCTGAGGATATTGATGGACTCGATCTACTCCATCTGTGTTTTTGATCATTGTTCTGAATCCGATCTGGATGTAGCCTTTGACAAAAACTATTTTTTCTAGCTTTTTGCTTTTTTTTTTTAACTTACCCACATTCAAGTGTTGATTAAACAGAATCCATTAACCCCTTAAGTTAATCACATGTGTTTGAATCCGATCTGGATGTAGCCTTTGACAAAAACTATTTTTTCTCAGCTTTTTGCTTTTTTTTTTTAAACTTACCCACATTCAAGTGTTGATTAAACAGAATCCTTTAACCCCTTAAGCGGCACCCCCCCCCTTTTTTTTTGAATATAGATGAAAATGCACATTTCGAACTTAAATGGTTGTAATTCAAGAATGCTTTGGAATATAGACGTAAGATTGGTCTCGTTTTAAAGAAGACATTTGGCAGATTTTTGTAAAAGTGAAATAAATTAAGAATGTGAAACAGAAAGTTATATGAAAATGTACAATATAAAAAAATATTATTCATATTTTATATAAAATATATATTTTCAAAACCTGGGTGACACTAAAACTGCAAAAAAAATCCAAGCCAAAAATCTGAATAAGTTGTGTTTCAAATTTTAGGTTGATATCTCAAAAAATGAGACTTTCAGTGAGATTTTGTTTGGGCGCAGTACCACACTTTTTCACTAGATGACAACCAGACTCCATTACTGCCCATATAAGGGCGCCTCCATTTCCATATGTGTTTTGAGTGATATGAACAATTATTTCCACAATTGTCATACAATTTATGAAGTAGACATCCTATTCAGAAGTAATATGAGAAGTTTGGCAGATTTTGATATGAATTCAACCTCTAAGAAACAAGTATGTTTGTTATACAGTAGCTTCCTGCCACATGAAAATATTCTTGTTGCAAATTGATAAATTACGGCTCCTCTGTAATACATTTTGAAAATGAATCACCAAATATGAAAACTAGAGATTCTAAGCTTTCAAATTATATATAGTTTGTCAAGATTAGTTTAGGCTTAGTATAGGATAATACTGTTTTAAAAATGTAATGGATTTGTGACACTTAAGGGGTTAAGCTAGAATATCAGAGGATCTGTTCTTTATTTTGATTTATGTATTTATACAATAACAAAATATGGCAACTTAGAAAATAAAAACATTGGTGGGGAAAGAGTTAATACCAGGGTTAATAGCCAGTGTATCCTGACGATACAGGTCTTAGGAAGCTAAACGATTGGCATATGCAAGAAACTGGACCTAATTTACAGCATTATTACCTGTAATCCAAAGCCTATCATTTATTGGTAACGCTTCCTTTTACAGTCCAGTTACCCATGTAAATACTATGTACTTATTTTAGTAACTACAATTACTGGGTAATAACTAGTACTAACCCTGAACCTACCCCTAAACCAACCCCTGTTCCATGTACTTACCTTATATTAGCCAGTACTTTCTAGGTAAGTACACTCACTGTAGGTACTGTACTGTAAAAGGAAGCAGTACCCATTTTTTTTACATTGTATGGTCATGGTTGTGATTAATATGTGGCATTATTTGCTTTAAAATACTTGTGGTGTTGTATTGTGTAATTGCAAACTGTTTGCATGTTCCCTGCAGAGGTGCTGCAGTGTTTCCTGGCCACCCGTGAGGCCATGCAGCTCCAACAGAACGAGACTGTGTATGAGTCGTCTGGCACTAGCACGTTACCCAGCAGCACAGAGAGCCCGGGAACGCCAGACAGGGATCCTCCCCAGCGGCCCTGGGACCACCACAGCACCAGTGACCAGGGCCTGTCCTTCCCGGCCGCGTGCCACTTACTGGTCTCCCGATGCCTCTTCCTTCTGCTGGGGGTTCGAGCTGCTTGGCAGGAGGAGATTGTGACGCCCACTGAGAGCAGTTTGGCAAGGTCTGCTTTTGTGTACAATTACAGAACATTTGCTTGCACATGCTGGTGGGATACAGTACATTTACTGTAAGTGATAAATATCTCTCACTTCACAGATCTCCACCCTACTATGAGGCGTTTGGAACAAAGATGGAGTTACAGTCCTCCTCTGAGAGAAGATTCAGTGAGAGAGAGGTATTTCTACATCCCATGTTCCCCCCTAGTTTAATATTGATGAACTGATACTCTCATATGGGTCTTTTTGTTTGTTTGTTTTTCATCTGTGGTCTGTTTCGTCTCTTTTAAAGATACTAGATCAGTCTAAAAGCTCCTCAGGGTCATTCAAGAATAAAATGGGTGAGTGTATACAGTAGCATATTAAGTTATGTATCTGTTCTCACGAATATTGGATCTGTTGCAGATGTCTGATCTCACGTTTTTATGTTTCTAGTTTCTTGTCTTATATCATGTCTCATCTAACATATGTGATCTCGCATGTATGATGTCACATGTCTGATATTTTACATCTTGCATATCTGATCTCACACACAGTGCATTTGTTTCATCTGTCTGATATCACGTCAGATTTTTGACATCTATTTTTTACATTTGATCTCAGAGGGTCTGATCTCGCGTTTCTAATTTCTCATGTTTCATCTTGTATAACTGATCCCTAACATATCTGATCTCGCATGTATGATGTCACATGTCTGATATTTTGCATCTTGCATATCTGAGCTCACACACAGTGCATTTGTTTCTTCTGTCCGATATCATGTCAGATTTTTTACATCTATTTTTGACATTTGATCTCAGGGGTCTGATCTTACGTTTCTAATTTCTCATGTTTCATCTTGTATAACTGATCCCTAACATATCTGATCTCGCATGTATGATGTCACATGTCCTGATATTTTACATCTTGCATATCTGATCTCACACACAGTGCATTTGTTTCTTCTGTCCGATATTATGTCAGATTTTTGACATCTATTTTTTACATTTGATCTCAGGGGTCTGATCATGCGTTTCTAATTTTTCATGTTTTATCTTGTATAACTGATCTCCTCAGATGTCTATTTATTTCATCTGATCTCCCACATGCAGTTTTTGTAATATCTCAGTTGACTATTTCTACTATGATCTCATGTCATCATTTTACATCTTGCATATCTGATCTCACACACAGTGCATTTGTTTCTTCTGTCCAATATCATGTCAGATTTTTGACATCTATTTTTGACATTTGATCTCAGGGGTCTGATCTCGCATTTCTAATTTCTCATGTTTCATCTTATACAACTGATCCCTAACATATCTGATCTTGCATGTATAATTTCTCACATCTACCTTACGTATCTGATCTCACACATAGTGGATTTGTTGCATGCGTGATCTTTTACCTATCCGATATCACGTCAGACCATTGACGCATCAGATTTTTCACATGTCTGATATCTGATCTCATGTTTCTAATTCCTCATGTCTCATCTAATATAACTTCTCTCATTTCGAATTTCTCATGTGTCTAATCTCACATATTTACTTATTTCTAATTTCTCACATCTGGTCTCGCTTATCTTGCATGTCTGATCTCACATATTTCACATAATTGATCTCTTAAATGCCTGATCTTTTAATATCTAATTTTGTCAAATTTCATATGCACCTGTCTAATCTTTCATTTTATCTCTCATTTTTAATATACTATGTGTTTCATCTCATATAAATAATCTCTCATGTGTGAATTTGCATATTCTTACATGTCTGATCTGTGTCATCTTACTCATATTCCACATAGTTGATCTCTTAAAAAGAAGTCTCTCACATCTGATGTCTCCCATTTTAATTTTCACCTTTCTGATCTCTCGCTTGCCTGATCTCAGCGTTTGATCTGATTTCTGAAGAATTCAGAAGAATGTCACAAATCTGATCTCACATATCTAATCTGTTCAACTTCACACATGTCTGATATCTCAGACATCTCTCTGGCTCTCCTTTCATATGTACTGCAGTCATACATTTGAGTTATCTTAAACATCACACCTCTGAGCTAATCAGTCGTGTTCCCTGCTAGGCCTTCCGCTCTGTTCTTTGGGCATCATGAAAGACGCCTGGGAACGACTGCGGCAGTGCATCAGTCCCACTACCATGCTGTGCCCAGGCGGAGGTGCCACTACCATTCTGAGCCAGGTCTTCCATTTCCTGTGTGGGAGCCTCCTCCGGACCTCTTCTCTGATGGACAAAGATGGAGGTACACAGGCGGACCCCAAAGCCATCACTGTCGCCATGGCACAGCAACACCAAAGAGCTCAGGTGGGAAAGATAATTTGTATGTTTAATAACTGGCTAAAGTTCAGAAGAAATAAGTGTATTAACAGTAACATGTAATATTCTCACACAGTAATAAAGATGTAGACACTACAGTTGTTTTCTTACTCTCCGTCCAGGTGCGTTTGGAGGCCTTGTGTCAGATTTCCTCCTTCCTGTCAGAGATGGAAGAAAAGAGCGTCAGCTCGCTAGCGCCCCCACGTTTCCCAGGTCTCCTGCAGTCAGTGCAGCTGCAGTTCCTCTCTGGCTGCTTTGGCCTGGGAGCCCCAATCACCGGCAGTCTAGTGGCTCCTAACAACAAGATTCATCATTATACCGTAAGACATGCTGTTAATGACATCAGCCTAAATACACATTAATTTTTAGATCATGCTTATGTTAAATTTTATTCAATGAATGCAAGAAATATTGATTAACATTAGAGGTAATCATTTTTTTGAGTAAAAACAAAAATCAGTTTGTGACCTGACTGACAAAAAGACAAAAGCACTTGTATCACAAACATCTTACATTAGATGCACATGCACAATCATTGTGATCTTAAACATATATTAAACTGTAATTGCAGGTGTCTAGATGACTTTGTTTGTTTTTGTGTGTAGGCTGGGACTCAGTCGGCCCCTATCTGTGTTCAGAGGGAGTTACAGTCTGCAGCTCACACGCTCTATCAGCAGCTGGTGCGTGTGCTCAGACAGAAGGTGGCGCTAGAGAGAGAGCAAGCAGGTGGGTAATGTTTCTTAAGGCCCCCATATACTCACGCAAAGTTTGTTTTCGTTCTCCGGTTAGGGGTTAGCAGATATATACCGTTATCGAACATCCGACACGGCCCACACTGCTGAAAGCTGCGTTTAAATGAATATAAATGAATATGAAATGTTCTGCATGCTTTTCTTTCAATAACAATATACACACAACACAATTGAGAAAACAGCAAGCATTTATTTAATAAAACATAAGAAAAGCATCTGATCATAGCAGTGTGGATATGTTTGATTGAGCTCTGCAATTTGGCACTTTTGTAAAGTCCTGCCACATTTATTTATAAAGCATTTTATACAATAGATTGCTCAAAAACAAGCAGCTTTACCATATTAAACATGAAAAACATTCTCAGCATCTCATTTCGTTTTATCAGAACTCAGGGCAGAGCTAGGGCGCATCCAAAATAAAAGTTTGTGTTTACGTAATATGTGTGTGTAGTGTGTATAATTATATTGTATACATAAATACACACACATGCATGTATATATTTAAGAAATATTTGCATGTATATACTATATATATATATATATATATATATATATACATATATATATATATATATATATATATACATAATTAATATTATGTGTATAAAAAAATATTTTATATATTAAGAACACATTTTTCTTAAATATATACATGCATGTGTGTGTATTTATGTATACAAAATAATACACACTACACACACATATTACGTAAACACAAACTTTTATTTTGGATGTGATTAATTGCGATTAATCGTTGCCCAGCCCTAGTTCTGATGAAACGAAATGAGATGCCGACACTGTTTTTCATGTTTAATATGGTAAAGCTGCTTGTTTTTGAGCAATCTATTGTATAAACTGTTGTATATGTTGTATATTATTACACACACACATTATTATATATTATTTTCTGCTGTAAAGCGGCTCTCCAGTGTGTTCATGTTTTCATTTGTAGTTGTTCGAACTCGACGGACAGAGCAGGAGAAATTAAAAGATTTCTGTGTGAAAAGGTGTTTACCAGTCGTAGCAAACATTTCTGTAAAGTTCGCTTTGGCAAGCTGTTTCAAACTTCCAAACGAAGTTTGTTTTGGCCTGATTTTGTTCTAAATGACGTCACATCAACTTGTTATTCGATTTCGCTTGAAGAATATCGGGGCCTTTATTCACACATGTAGAATTTATCTAAACTTTTTTTTAAAATACATTTAAATTTGTATTTCTTAAGCCAGCTAAACGTAAAAAAAATTTGTATCGTTTCGTAGATTATTTTTAATTTTTATATAAGTACTTCATTTTTAAAATTACTTAAAATGTCTAATTAACAATGTAAGTAAATAGTATAAAAATAATGTAAACAATATTGGTTACATTTAAACTAAATGTTTTGTACTTGCAATTTTTTTTTTTACTAAATTGTATTTGTTTTGTATTTTATTCTTGTTTTAGTGAGTGATAGACAGGGTAAATAATATTAACTCAATTTAAATTAACTATCTTGTACTTTACAATGTATCTTGATGTTAATACAAATTATTAAAAACAATAAAAAATAGTAACAATAGTATTTGTGATTAAACTTACATATTTTCTAATTTTACTAAACATTATTTAGTTTTCGAAAACATTTTTTATAAAACATGGACCATAATGAAAACGGCTCATTTTGTAAATTTAAGCAACTACTAGACGCACAAACTGGGTGCCGGTGTTGTGAGACGTATATGCTCGTGTAAAGCGTTCTCTGTGTAAACAGGGCCTAAAACTACTGTTATCATGTCTGAAAACAAACACAAGTAACAAGAGTTTACAAAACTGTATCGCATGCGTGCTACAGTGGTACATTTGGATCATAGAAAAAAAAATTTGCTGGGGAGGGTCAAATTTATTTAGACTAGATCTCAAAACTCCTTAGCCCCTTAAATAAAAAACAAAACAAAGTAATTCAGTTTATTTTCTTATTTAAAATGTTTACAGTTTAAACTGTTTAGTTTGTATTGTTATCGTTGCCCATTGATTCAAAAGTGGGCAATGCCATACATTTTGCGGTTAAAATTGAGTTTGACTGCATTTTGTAGTTTGGCACAGTATTGCTGTAGTAATACACCAGTTTAAGTAAGTAGTGAATGATTTAACATAGATTTGTCTCATTTCAGGCTCTTATCAGCACCTGCTGTTAGCTACAGTCTTTGCTCTGAACTTTCACTATCAGCCGGTGGATCTGGTAGTGATTATTAAATGTGGCGTGCTGGAGATCTTGTCCACACTGACTGATAACACCTGTGTGCTGGTAAACCAACGCTGGCTGGCCGCCTCCATGTCCGGCCACATGCAGCTCGGTGGGGCAGTGAAGCTGGCCGCTGCCAGACTCCTGCAGATATTTGCCATAGCGGCCAGGTGAGATTATAAACTAGATAAATAAATTCAAAACGCCTCCCATAATATGCCCTCACACTGAAAACTGCTGCCTTAGATAATCACGTTCAAAGCATTCTTCGTGTTAACATCATAATAGTTTTTGCATAGTAGAGAGAAATTTCAAAACATAATTTCATCTAAAGGTTTTAGTATCAGCAAACATTACTTTTACCATAATGAGTGGCCACATGCTACAGCACATGGCTACACATAATCCAGGTTGTACAGTTGCAGTTAACGTGTATATGTGTTTCTCCAGTTCCTGTGAAGAGACCTTGCCGTTGGATGTGTCCCAGGCTCTCATGGATGTAATGAGCCAGCAGCTTCAGGGATTGTTACATGCTGTCCACCAGCAGGAGGTGCTAGAGAGTGACTCTACAGAACACATCCAAGAAGAAACACCCAAACGAGATAGTGAGTCATTACAACACATGTTCTTTAGTTTAGTGTAGTATTACTTTAGTTGTTTTTGTTTCAACAGACTTGTTTATTCATATAAAATGTATTTTATATATTTATACACTGGCATTCAAAAGTTTGGGGATGAGTATGAATTTTTAATGTTTTTTAGGGCTGTCAAACGATTAATCGCGATTAATCGCATCCAAAATAAAAGTTTGTGTTTACATAATATATGTGGGTGCACTGTGTATAATTATATATATATATATATAAAAATACACACACATGCTTGTATATATTTAAGAAATATTTTCATGTATATACTGTATATAGATTTATATATAATTTGTATTATATATAAATATGATATGATAGTGAATAATATTTTTTTCTTAAATATACATGCATGTGTGTGTGTATATATATATATATATATATATATATATATATATATACACAAAATAATTATACACGGTGCACCCACATATATTATATAAACACAAACTTTTATTTTGGATGTGATTAATCATTTGACAGCCCTAGTTTTTTTAATAGAAGTCTCTTTTGCTTAACAAGGCTGCATTTATTTGATCCTAAACCCTGTAATATTGTTAAATATTGTTAAAATTTAAAATAATTGTTGTCTAATTGTTTTGTTCCTGTGATGCAAGGCTGAATTTTCAGCATCATTACTCCAGTCTTCAGTGTCACGATCCTTCAGAAATCATTTTAGTTAAAAACAAGTGGACAATTTTTTCAGGATTCTTTGACGAATAAAAAGTTCAAAAGAACAACATTTATCTGAAATAGGATAATGTTTGCTACTTTATAAATGTCTTTACAATCACCTTTGATCAATGTAATGCATCTTTGCTAAATAAAAGTATAAAAAAAATGTTTTAAAAATTAAAAAATCTTACTGACCCCTTTTGAATGGTAGTGTTTATTGTTACAAAATCTTTCCATTTCAGATAAATGCTGTTCTTTTGAACTTTACATTTATCATAGAATCCTGAAAATGACAACCGTTCTCAAGATTGATCATAAAAATGTTCTTTAAGCACCAAATCAGCATATTAGAATGATTTCTGAAGGATCATGTGACACTGAAGACTGGAGAAATAATGCTGAAAATTCAACTTTGCATCACATGAATAAATAGCATTTTAAAGTAGAAAAATTAAGTATTTCAATTATTATAATATTTCACAATATGATTGAAAACAAGCAAATAAAGCTTGAGCATAAGATACTTGCTTCAAAAACATTTCAAAAAATCTTTCAAAATCCAAACATTTAATGGTATGATAAATATTGTATTGTATTATATGTAAACTTTGTTTCATTTTAGGTGCAAATATAGTTCGCAGCAGCAGGGTCGTGGAGTCCCAGCTCTCTGACTTTCTAGTCTTCCTAAGGCGCATTTTGTCACTAAGGGTTGCCAAAAGAGTCTCAGCGTTTGTCAAGTGGATCGATCCACTGATGTCAATTATCTCATACAAATGCAACTCTGGAAATCCACATCTCCATAACCTGCGTACAAAGCTGCTGGCCTTTCACATTTTAGAAGCTCTTCTCCCTGCCTGTTCAGACCCGGTCGTCATGAAACAGGTGAGAAAGAAAGTGCTTTTTTTATTTTTATCAATGCTGTTCACTTGACACTGGATGATTGGTTCTTGATTGATTCCGACTAATAAGCATTTCATTTTTGTTTTGTTTCAGATTGTGGAGCAATTATTTAGCCTTTTGTCCAAGTACATGTGGGAGGAACCTGTGGCCCAGAGAAAAAAATTAGAAAAAGAGAGAACTTCTGATAATATAAATAGGGTATTTGATATCTCCATTGCACACATTTTACACACTTGTATTTGTGTTCATTGATTTTAGATTATTTTATATGTGCTTATGTGTCTTTCAGGACAGTGGAAGTGAAGATGAATGTATTCCCATTGGTGATTTCTCTTTTGACCCACATAAACTGATCTGTTGTTCTCTGGAGAGTGGGAGTGTACTATCTCATGGTTCAGGGGGAAAGGGTACGGTTTGGCCACCACTGCCATCACATCTGGATGCTTCATCTGGAAGGTACCAATGCAATATACAGTCACTGGTGTCCTTTACGGGGTCCATGTTCTAATGTGTTTTTTGTCTCCATATCTTAGTTTTTTATCACTAAGGAGAACAGGGGAAATGAAGGGACGTGTATTGGAGTGTCCCGATGGCCCATCCGGGACTACAACCATCGCACCACCACAGACATGTGGCTGTACCGGGCCTACAGTGGTAGCCTGTATCATGGAGGAGAACTGGGCCGAGCCCTGCCCTCCTTCACCCAGGGCGACACAATAACCTGCATCCTAGACATGGAGGCTAGAACTATCTCCTTCGCCAAAAACAACAGGGTCAGTGCATGTTTGAGATAAGAATACATTCCCACTTAGCTCAACAATGTAAGGGACAATTCGCAATAGCATTTGTAGCAAATGAATTATAATTGCCATCAAACAAAATGTTGCTTGATTTAGAAGCTACAGTAGTTACACTTAAAGATGACATTCAAAAGTCAAAAATACTTTAGTTTTTCAATTGCAAATTGTACTTTTGTAATTTAAAGTGGAAGTGAAGTGGAAGAGAAAATGTTTTTTGACACATTTTAAGTATAGACTATTATACACTCACCTAAAGGATTATATAGGAACACGAAAAATATAAATCCTAAAGGATTATGTCACAAAAACATCCCCCACACCATTAAACCACTACCACCAGCCTGCACAGTGGTAACAAGGTATGATGGATCCATGTTCTAATTCTGTTTATGCCAAATTATGACTATTTTTCTGAATACCATCTGAATGTCTTAACGAAAATTGAGACTCATCAGACCAGGCAAAATTTTTCCATTCTTCAACTGTCCGATTTTAGTGAGCTCTTGCAAATTGTAGCCTCTTTTTCCTATTTGTAGTGGAGATGAGTGATACCCAGTGCATACCTCGGGTTGTAACGAGTGGTTATTTCAGTCAAAGTTGCTCTTCTATCAGCTTAAATCAGTCGGCCCATTTTCCTCTGACCTCTAGAATCAACAAGTCATTTTTGCCCACAGGACTGCTGCATACTGGATGTTTCTTTGTAAACCCTAGAAATGGTTGTGCGTGTAAATCCCAGTAACTGAGCAGATTGTGAAATACTCAGACCGGCCTGTCTGCAACCAACAACCATGCCACGCTCAAAATTGCTTAAATCACCTTTCTTTCCCATTCTGACATTCAGTTTGGAGTTCAAGGAGATTGTCTTGACCAGGACCACACCCCTAAATGCAGTGAAGCAACTGGCATATAATTGGTTGATTAGATAATTGCATTAATGAGTAATTGAACAGGTGTCCCTAATAATCCTTTAGGTGGGGGTATGTTAAACTGTATTACTACAGAAAATAATTTTGCACAAATTAATAAATTAATAATATATAAAAACTAATGACCTTGAAATGTAAATCTATGGGCCAACTGAGTTACAAAGTACTTTAACTGTTTCTATATGCGTGTAGGAGCCCAAGCTGGCGTTTGAAGGAGTGGATGTCACAAACTCTACCCCTGTGTGCTGTTCTACAGTAGTAACCCAGGAGAAAAGGTCAGCCTCTTAAACATACACAAAAGGGCCCATTATAAGCAATTCATACCGGAAAAGAGATACAATCTATAATAAGCTTGCTAAAACTAAATGAGCAGATCACTACAGAAAAACTCTAAACTTAAAAAAGCCTCTTGTTCCTCCGCTGGCCTTTAGGTGGCGCTGTGTGACCTGCAGATGCGTGGCATGCCTAGCGATCTTTCACCAGGAGAGCCACTGTGCAGCCCGCGGGCGACGGTTCTGCTGGAGTCCACAATTCAGCTGCTAAGACGACTGTATGTGAACGATGACTGGGTTCAACATATCAACCAGCACATGCTGAACAAACTACAGCTCATCAACCCTCTCATGAGGGAGGGACATGGCAAGATAGGTCTGTTAACTGCTTAAACGCTTACTTCGTTTACAAGAATAGACATGTTATATATATATATTTGGGAATTCTAATTCTTATTTTGAAATGTTTAAACCATGTTTGTTAGCTTTATTATTGTAGTAAATCAATACTAGAAATAACCTAGATATTTCAAATACAAAATCTATATACAATGTATTAAAATGTATACAAAATATATATTAATTATACACTTAAACTGTATAATCCACAAAACAAAGGTTGAGTTTGTACACTGATTATGTAATTGTAAACCAATAAGTGCAGGTAAACAGTAATGTTTCCTGTTATAAGACAGAGGATGAAAACAATGAAGAACAGAGGGCTCATTGAAAGGGTAATATATTCTGCATTCTGTCCTCTGCCAGCAGGTCATGCCAGTAATGAGTCTGAAGAGAAATGTGGAGTGAACAGAGAGAGGGGCTCTGCTTGGGTAGATGTCGGGATGTCGACAGACCACCTCTCTGGCCCGGCGGGGCTCTCCGACGCCCAGCTCAACATGTTGTGCACTGAGGTCTGGCCTGTCATGGCCCTCATCGGAGGGGTGGACAGCGGTCTCCGTGCTGGGGGACCTGCCTGCACAAACCCAGCGGCCGACGGGCCACCCTGCTCGGGGTCTTGAAAGACGGAAGTCCCCTGGCTAAGCTTCAGTGGGAGGAGACCGATTATACTGTGAGGTAAGTACACATATACAGCACTCTTACAGACATGCAAATAATTGAAAGTTTGTATTTTATTTTGCTGTAATATAAAATTAGGGAGTAATCAACAGCTATGTGATCATTATTCTTAAAGGGATACTTCACTTTTTTGGAAATAGGCTCATTTTACCATCCCCAGAGTTAAACAGTTGGGTTTGACCGTTTCTCTAATGTATTCAGTCGATTTTTTTTTTTTTTTTTTTTTTTTTTTTTCATATATATATTTAGCAGAATTTCAGTAACCAGACAGTTTCTGGTCTCATTGACTCATAGTAGGAAAAAAATATACTATGGTAGTCAATAGGGGTGGGAAAAAAAATCAATATTGCGATATATTGTTGTGCTCTCTGTTGCAATAAATAATCGATACACTAACGCCCAATATCGATATTTTATTACAACACGAAATTATTAATTTACCCGTTGTCAGTGTCACTGTCACTACCCAATATCTACCATTCTGTTTGGGGTAAAGGGGAAGCTAATCTGGGCGACACAAACCCACCAACCCGTCATTTCAGCTACAATGATGAAATCAAAACAATGAAAGCATGGCGAAGCGGCTCTCCACGTCTCTGCTTTCGTCAGCAAAAAGTTAAGAAACTCACGCTATAATCCATCAGTGCCAAGCCGAGCAGTTCGCACGTGACTTATGCAGTGTTTCCCACACATAGACCGTCGCAATAATTCGCCGCCTCATACTGCGTTTCATTTAACACTATTTAAAACACGCAGCGTATTCTTACAGTTGTATTTCCCCGCTCTGCCTCCGTCTCTGTCTCACTCACGCGTCTCTCTCTCTCTCTCTACACACACACACACAACAGTGCACACCGCGTCTGTCTATGAGGCGCCGGACTGGACAAAAGCGAAGTGAACTCCGTGAGAGACAGAGTGTGACTTTATTTAAACTTATATAAACTAATATAATTTATATTACTGGACAGTTTAAAGCTCATAACCATATTTTGTTGTTACTTGAAGAGTGCAGTGTTATGTACTGCATCATGCAGTGTTTTGTCCTGAAAAGGCTACTGAGTAACTTAAATGTCTATATTACCTCAATAAATTTAAGGTCATTCCTAATTTATTTGTATTTTTAAATACATTTTAATCATTAACTTTAAAAAGCACACTCTTTTTACGACTAAAATAACAGCCAAGGGTAAAAAAAACAAAAAAAAACTAATTCCCCAAAATTAAAACGGAATTTGGGAAAAAATAAAACTTATTTTATAGGGCCCTAGGTCTAAGACACAATGTTGCACAATGTTGGAAATGTTGGCATTAATAAATGCATAAATTTCCTTATTCCTTCTTTTTCTTTTCAGTCATATTGTGATATATTGTTGATAATATTTCTTCCAATATATTGAATATTGATAGATATCGCAAATCGATCATATGATGGACCACATATCGCCACAGAATTGAATCGTGAGGTACCTGTATCGTCCCACCCCTAGTAGTCAATAAGACCAGAAACTGTCTGGTTAATGATATTCTTCTAAATATAAAAAAATCGGTAAGACCCAACTGTTTAACTCTGAGAGGATGGTAAAATGAGCCTATTTCCAAAAAAAAGAAAGTGGAGTATCCCTTTAAATGCAGACAAAAATGATAATAATTTGAAAAATTAAAATGCTTGTGTAAATCTAGTTTCAAGCTGGGCTCTGTGGGTGTTTGGGGTCTTCAAAAAATTTAAGAGAAACTAAATTTAGAGAAACAAAGAAGACTGTTACCGTAACTGAAGATTTCAAGTATCTTATTTCTAACACAATATATTTTCAACACCTTTAGCAAGTTCAGTGTAATTATTTTGCTATTTTATTTTATTTATATATTTTTATTTAATTATTTTTTTTCAATTTTAGGAGAGCTCCCTCATATTTTGGAGTTCTTGGCATCAAAATGTTTTAAAACCCTTGTTTTAGAGTAAAATATAATGTCCTCCAGCACTGTCGTTGGCTTCTGTGTTCAGATGCCATTGTAATTTATGTATATTCTGTATGTTATATCTGTCCTGTTCTTTTTGCCAGTTGCATGCATTTTTTCCTTTTTGATTTCTTCACTTCCCTTTTCTGGTATTGTCTTTTGTCCTCTTCATTTTTTTCTAATCATGGTATCCTTTCCTTTCCACTCCTTTATTTCTGTCTTGCCCCCTTCTTCTCACTCCTCTCCTCATCTTCATACTGCTTGTGACCTGCTGTGGTCCCACTAACCCAAAGCTTCCTGAATTCTTGGTCACCTCAGCGACACGCCTCTTTCCTCCCTGGAGCCGTGTGACATCCCCAGCTGGACGTGTCCCGCTGCCGTGGCCTCAAAGCGTCCGTGTTGTTCGACCTCATCCTGATGACCGGCATCTTGGATGAGCAGGAGCTTCCTTCCGGATCATCCGCATTGCCAAGGAACCGGAATCAGCTCAGAGGGCGGCCCGCGTAATGAGCTTGAGAGACGTTTAGATGAGGACATCGCTCGCATTATGATGGACGAAGAGGGAATGAGCTGTCCCGTGAATGAGGGCGAAAATGACGCAGAGGAGAGAAGAGAGGAGAACCAAGATGACACGTTCAGAACCCTCGCACAGTCGAACGGGACCGCGCTGGCGCCCCCTGTCCACCAATACTCGCACTCCAACCCAGGGTGGACTTCTTTGCTTTGGAACTTCGCGCAGTCCGTATTTCCTACCTCCTCTTGGGGCGCTAAAATCTCTGGCTGTCATTCTGAGCTGCGGGAAGTTCACGGATCTTCTCCTGGTTCCCAAATCAGATGCAGTGGGTCAGCGTAACGTAGCCCTGACCCAGCGGAGGACCTCTGCCGGTGGGAGGAGAACGCCGAAACTCGCTCTGTGCTGCAATTTGTGGTGCGGAGCATGGTGAAGTGGGCCGTCAGACCCTGTCCCATTAAACAGGCCATGGCTTTATCGAGACCTCAGAGGCCCAGGTCATCATCTTTAAAGGGGCATTGAACAGACTTCATGAGGATGGAAGCAAGGAACACAAAGGTTTGTTGCTTTTGCATGAACATGTGAACAAGCTGAAATGCTGAATGTGCTTTATTCAGATGGCTTTATGCACAGCTCCACTACTTCCTGAACTTCAGCCAGCTCCTTGTTTCCTGTCTGCCATTATTGGACAAATTGATTAATTCAGGTGTGCCTGACCTCAGTAGTCACGGCAACAATAATTAGACACACCTGAATTAATCAAGTTCGTCCAGTAATAGCAGACAGGAAACAAGGAGCTGGCTTAAGTTCGGGAAGTAGAGCAGCTACTTACTGTTCTTTACTGTTAAAAAATTATAGTAAGCCTGGTTAACTTAACTTGGTATAGTAGTTTTATTAGTATTATTAAAAAAACATTACTATATTAAAATTAACAGTAGTAATAATAATGCAATTTATAATAAATTTGATTATTATTTTATAACAAATAAATAGACGAACAGTAGTAATAATAATGTAATTAATTATTAATAATAGTGTTATTATAATTTTTTTACAGACGTTTGTCTTCGTAAACCGGATGAAAATAATAATAATTCAAGTATTTTAATAATATTATTACTACTGTTCATTTATTGTTTTTAACTATTTATAAATTCAATAATAAATATTTTTTTTATATAATAATGTAATGTATTATTATTATTATTATTATTATGATTATTATTATTAAAATGACTATTTAGGCTTTATCTCTGCAATGCCTTCACATTTTGACACCAAACTTGTGTGTGTCATTGTCACCTCACTCTTACCACATCACATTAATTTCTGTAACTGCACCACCTATTTGTCTAAAGTGATAAAATATTAAATCATCTTATAAGCTAATGTTTATGTGATTTATTTTTTTTAAACCATTTGCCCAAAGTTCTCTTAAAATGCCTTTAATTGCTCCTTGCTACAGTTGGTCTGACACTCCTAGCCATTTTGGCATATGTTGCCGCTTCTTGCACTTGGCCCCGGTAATGGCTGCTTGCAGCTATATTTATTATTATTATTATTAATAATAATAATAATAATAATAATAATAATACATTATTGTTATTATTACTACTTTTTTATTAATTAATATAATTTGAAAACCTTTAATGAATCCCGATTAATCACATCTTAATATAAGTGTTATAAATACATAATATATGTATGTGTGTGTGAATTTGTGTGCGTGTGCAATTATTATTATATCTGCTGTTTGTTTATTTATTTTCGGTTTTCATTATTATTAATATAATTTAAAACATTTTTTGTAATTTATATATATAATTTCATTTCATTTATTATTATTGTTAATAATAGCAGTAGTTGTAGTATTTCATATAGCTCAGAAAAGTAAAAGTCTGTTGTAATAGCTGATTATAATAATATTCTTAGCAGATATATTTTTAATTTCTTTGTTTTCTTGTGTATTATTAATGTAATAATTTGTGTTTGTGTACATAGATTCAGGGGGTCACTCTTCCTCTCAGCCAGTGTCCAAATCCTCCAGTTCAGTCTCGCTTTACAGCAACGGCTCTGAGGGCACCGCAATCTTCGGGCAGTCCGCTTCACCCTCTACCAATGACCTCACAGCCTCCCTCCTCACTGCCCTGCAGGCTGACGGCCTGGACAACTTTAACCCTTTCCTGCCCATCAACCTGCTCCAGTGAGTTTCTCTTTGATCCTGTTACAATTTATTCTCTACATGATCTCATTGCAGTGAGCTCTCAAATGTGAACTGAACAATATCTGCATTCTGCACATTATGTAATAAAAAAGAATAGAAAATATTAAGCAATAATGTATTCCACAAACGTAGACCATCCCCAGATTCCACCACTTCTCAGACTGACAAATAATCGGTGCAAACAGCGCCAACAGCCAAAACCCGATGAACGTGTCTGTCGGTGCATTTTGAATTGGCCTTAAAGGAACCTATGAATTACGTGAAATAATTATGAAGTACTATGAATTAATGCCAGTTTAATGATGACATCTCCTGTAACATCGTGTGTACAGTTTGTAATTACTCTGCCATTCACTGTCAGTTTGAAGACAAAACCAATGGGGCATGAAAAGAGTTTCAGTCTAACACACACACACTGTAAACTCTCTGGACGAGTCTGGATGTTCTCACTCCAGATCGCTGTCGTCTGAGTCACTCACACAGGTTACTGAGAGTGTGAATGAGAATACAGGTAAGTGTGTGAGTGTAAAGCTGTGGCTGTGTACGTTCATAACCCCACAAACACATGCTCCTCTCTTAACCTCAAGTGTCTGAGCATGGCTTAATGACACAAGGGTGATTTAACACCTCAATATAACACGCGCTCAACTGAATGTTTGTTTTAGAGCTGGTGCTAGCGGTTCTCCTGTGTCTGTGTGTGCATGTGTGTGTGGCTGGGCTCCTCTAGGCGGATGGTGCTGGCCCGTTTTCCCACATTGGCAGGTCTTGTCCACAGTCCGGTTCTGCCCCCCGGGCTCAGCCTGACGAGCTCAGCGTCCTGTGAGGGCTTCACTGAGCAGCAGACCAGCTTCCTGGAGCCCTGTGGTCAGACCCAGGACCCCCGTGGGTAAGACTGACAGCCCAGGTTTCATAACGTCCACAACTCTTGGAATAGAAGAGACTAGTAAAAGTGGATGTCTAGCATATGCTGTCCATGGACATGCTTTATCTGGTCAACAGATGATGTTCCTGTAATTGATTGTTTTTTTTTTGTTTGTTTTTTTAACAAACTAACATGAAGATCCTAGCACCAGAATTTGAGAAGTTTCCTTTAACTTAACCCTGACGGCCCATGCATGTTTTACACTCGAGTCTTGCTTAGGATGTTTTTTTTTTTGTTTGTTTTGTTTTGTTTACTCACTGGTTGCAAAAAAAGTGTTTGTCTTTTGTGTGCATTTTCACACCCAGTTAAATGGCACCTTGAATCTCACAATGCATTACAAGACCAATTGCTTCTATACATTTATATTTTTATTAGGGCTGTGCAAATGATTCATCACGATTAATCACATCCAAAATAAAAGTTTGTGTTACATAATATGTGACGGTGCACTGTGTATAATTATTTTGTGTGTGTATATTATTATGTATGTATATATATATATGTATATATATACATATAAATACTCACGTAAATACTCAGAAAAAATATTATACATGTATATATATATATATATATATATATATATACATATACATATATCTGTATATATATATATATATAATATATAATCTATACAGTATATACATAAAATATTTCTTAAATATATACAAGCATGTGTCTATATATATATATATATATATATATATATATATATATATATATATATATATATATAATTATACACTGTGCACCCACATATATTATGTAAACAAAAACTTTTATTTTGGATGCGATTAATCACGATTAATCATTTGACAGCCCCTAATTGTATGAATTATTTTTAATGAAAATATTGTTATTTTAATAAAGTATGTGTGTATATATATATATATATATATATATATATATATATATATATGTGTAATAATTAAAATAATATATTACAAAATATTTGTATATGATACTTATTGATTTGATTATATTATCAGCATAATCTGAGTGAAAAGTTAATTGAAAAATAAATAAATAAAACTTAAAATATAATTAAAAAAAGAATTTCACAGTGCCTTATTTTATCACAAAAAGATTTTTTACTTTAAATAAAACCTTATTTAAAAAATAAAACATATAATATATAATATAATATATAAAATGGTAAAAAGAAATAATAAAATAATAATTGAATTTGTAATCCCCAGCCTGCTTTAGCACATTTTACTTAATTTTTTAATGGAGATATTTTATAAATAATTAATGAATCATATTTTCCTGCCTGGATCATTCAGCCCAGTTCAGACATACTCTGATTCATCACTTAATATTTTTTATTTCTGTCCTTCAGAACAGCCCCAAATGTTTGTCCCAGTTCGCTTGCTTGAAATGGGCTTCTCAATGAGGCACATCTACAGGGCCATGGAGGCAGCAGGTACCAACTAGTGCTTGCAACATCTAGACTCATTCTTACCTGCTGTTAAGGAAGGAGACAATCATGTTATTAGATTACTGTTAAACTCCTCTTACACTGTTACACTAGACAGTTTTATTGAATTTTCAAAGCAATGCAGTTATTCATAAATGGAAATATTGGATAACTATGTCGAGTTTTGTACTGCATTTGGTTGTTTTTGTAACTAAATAATTATTTACTGGTGATTCACTCATTACACTTCCCCTGTGAGATCCTGCTTCAATTCCCCCTCACTGTTCTTCCCCACTGGAACACTCAGGAATCATGGGAAATATTAGTGGAGCACTGCATGAAGTCTTATTAAGCATTACAAATGTTCGCAATATAACTCAAATTCGTCATAATGTTTTGCATTACTTTTTGATTGCTATCGAAAAGTGTGTGTGTGTACACATACACATGCACGTATGCAGTGCATATGTGTGTGTGTGTGTGTGTGTGATATATACTATATATGATATGTGTGATATATATATGATATATATATATATGTACATATATAGTGATGTATGTGCTATATGCTTTGTATCATTTTTTATTGATACTTAGATTTTCTTGTGCAGTACAGGTTTATAAAAATTAAAATGTTCAATATTTTTATTTATTTTGTTTGCAAAGCTGACTTAAAAAATTAGTCAGTTCCAAAAAAAAAATAAAATTTTTTTTTTATTACTATTTTGGCTGCTTTTCCTTCACCATCTGGTTCAACAAATCAGTTTCCATTGTTTTTGTTTTAAATTAAAAACAATTCTAAAGGAATATGATTCTAGACATAATTGGAATAATTTCAAGCTCATTTCAAACTTTTTAAGTTCATGAAAAATCGTAAATTCAGTCAGGTGTGTCCAAACTCTTTTGGGGGGCAGTATTCTCCCTGACCCTTTTGTGATATCTCTTAGGGTCACTGGAGAAGTGGACTGGCGCACCATCGAAGTGCTGGCCAGCTGGATGCTGCGAACACCCTATCACAGAAGAGCAGCAGGCGGAGAGGCTCGATCTGTCAGGAGGCTGGCAGCTGCATACACCCTCATCTGAAGGGCCTAGAGACGGTCCAGTGTCCCGTCGAGTCTCTGCTCCCGCCTAGGCCTACAGGATAGCAGAGACCCAGCGAGAGGTGGATTCACACATCCAGGCTCTACACAAAGTGACAAGCAATTAATTATCTCTTGCATATTAATCAGACCACAACTGATAGTAAGATATTTTGATGCCCACTTGGTTTCAGTAGCTATGTTTCATCCACCTATTTTACGCAAACAAATTGGGATATGCATAAAAACACTATGGAAATGTCCATAGAGGAAAGAGTTGCGACACTCCATAGACCGCCATAGGAACTTTTTAAATGCGGAATCATGGAGCAGCCAATAGTTCCAAACACTGATAGTTCCAGCATTCCCCATTCATTTTCAGTGTTTCCGAAGTATGCTCGCTGGTAAATTAATGAAATTACTGTATTTTTTTACTTTTACACACTAGCCGACCTCGCGTGAATATGTAGTCAGTAGCTATATTTTATGTACCAGTTTTGTTAATGTTTATTGGAAGATAATAGGTTAATTGCAGCTATAGTTTACGTGACCAACACTTCACTATCGTTTGCTAACTCGTAACCTGATGTATATAATATTATGCATAATATATATACAGCTATGGAAAAATTAAGAGACCACTGCCAAATCAGCAGTTGCTCTGGATTTATTATTTATAATATAAATAATAAATCCAGAGCAACTGCTGATTTGGCCAGTGGTCTCTTAATTTTTTTCCATAGCATGTATATATATATATATATATATATATATATATATATATATATACAGTATATATATACATGTATATATATATATACAGTATATATATATATATATATACATGCACGCACACAATTCATTTATTTAATTTAATTAATTTATATCAATACACACACACATAATATATATTATGTGTATGTGTTAGGGCAAGTTATCTGTGATTTTAATATATATACATGTGTACTGTACACACTACACAGTACATCGTATACATGTATTTGTGCGTGTTTTCTGATGAATGGTTTAGTCTATGATTAAGGAAGGATGAAGGGGTTACATTAGCCATACTGAAATGAATCCTGTTAACAGTTATGGATCGTATGTTAAAAACATGTTATGGATCATATTTAGGAACATAGTCATCACTCATCAACTATCTCTCCGGTTTCATTTTATGAAGTTAATATTTTTACCGAACATTGCTGCTAGTCATTGCTTTCTACGTTATGGGAGCAGTCCATTTCCCTCCTAAATCATTCATTTGTACATGCACAGCTTAATAATTTATATTTTATGTTGGTTGTAATTCTGAATAGACCGCCACTGCAGACCTTTTGCGTGATCACGAAAGTTGGCTAACGACTGAATCGAGAACAAGCCAGAGTAGCGGGAATCAATAGCCTAATACAGCCTAGTTGTGCTAAAATAATTACCATGAAAGCCACTAAAGCCAGTGCTACTACCCATGCGAACATGAACACTAAGTTTTTCGCTCCAAAAAAATAAAGCTTTAAAACTTTTAGTAATATACAGAATTTTGTGTCACCCTGCCTCTCCAAATGCAAAACTGACATTAACAAAATGCAATAATGAGAGTAACAGTGGAAAAAGTACTTGTGTGTGTTATTTTATATTTACCATTCAATTATGCGATCGCTGCCGCCTGTCCCATAGAAGAACATGACAGCCCGCGTATGTTTTGTAACTATTGGGGCTTACGTGAAACCATGTGACAGCCGTCACGGCGACATAAGAGAGTGTGCAACTCTTTCTGTATATGGCTCTGGAAATGTCAGGCTACATTCTAAAAATGTGCATAAAAAACTTAGAATTCTGTCATCATTTACTCATGATGTTATTATCAATGAAAAACTTTTTTTTATCATTGATAATGATAAGAAATATTTCTAGAGCAGCAAATCAGCATATTAGAATTGATTCTGAAGGATCATGTGACACTGACGACTGGAGTAATGATGCTGAAAATTCATCTCTGATCACAGGAATAAGTTACATTTACAAAACATCCAAATAGAAAACAGTTATTTTAAATTGTAACAAATATTTCACAATTTTGCCATTTTTTTCTGTATTTTATATAAAATGCAGCCTACTAAGCAGAAGAGCTTCTTTCAAAAAAATTATGTAATGTACTGTATCTAGTGTCTGTTTTTGGAATAGCGTACTACTCTTACGATTTCTAGTATAAAGTATCTATAGTTGCACAGTATGCTCATTGTTCGTTTGCAAGATCAGTTACATACTAAATTTCCTATAAGAAATGTGGTACACAACAGAGCACACTGTATTTATTCACTGTGTGTATTCCAATGTGTTTTCCAGTCTGTTAGCAGGTTTGGACCTGGTGGAGGAGAGAGAACTTCTTAGATGTTCACCTACACGAGGAACAGACCTCCTCCTGCACGGAGACAGCGGTCTGGAGTGGGTCAGGAACATCCTTCAGGAGAGCAGGTCAGATTTCACACAGTTTACACTAATGCACACCACCGTTCAGAAGTTTGGGGTCAGTATGTTTTTTTTAAAGAAATGAAATTCAAGCTAGGATGCATCAAATTGATCAAATAAGTTATTTAAGAAACATTCAAAATCTTACAAAACAACGACCTTAAACTTTCAAACGTTAGTGTACATGGATATGTATGTGGATGTGGACTGATTACCCAGAGTGTACCGTACTTTATGAAGGACACATTTCAGTGACTCTGCCCTGATGTTTGCTCCCCTATCTTGTCTGTTTCAGACTCCCCATCTCCCAGTCCTGTCCCATCGCTGTACAGACAGGATGTGGGAGTGGCAGAGTGGCCGGAGCGGGCTGGAACGCCACCCGTTTGCTGCTGAAGAAGACTCAGAGCTGGGCTATATGGATGATCCGTACCATGAAGAGCCCTATGAGGAGCTGCTCACCCCAGAGTTCATCACCTCTGAGAGGGACACGCTGTGGATGGTAGAGGTGCTGGAGACTGACCATCCATCCATCCTTTTCTCATTCCATCCATCCTTTTCTCATTCCATCCATCCTTTTCTCAATCCATCCATCCATCCATCCATTTCTCATTCCATCCATCCATCCATCCATCATCAATTTCTCATTAAATCCATCCATCCATCCTCTTCTCATTCTATCCATCCATCCATCCATCCTTCCTTTTCTCATTACATCCATCCATCCATCCTTTTCTCATTACATCCATCCATCCTTTCTCATTCCATCCATCCATCCATCCATCCTTTCTCATTACATCCATCCATCCATCTATCCTTTTCTCATTCTATCCATCCATCCATCCTTTTCTCATTCTATCCATCCATTCATCCTTTTCTCATTACATCCATCCATCCTTTCTCATTACATCCATCCATCTATCCATTCATCAATTTCTCATTCCATCCATCCATCCTTTTCTTATTACATCCATCTTTTTCACATTACATTCATTCATCCATTTCTCATTCCATCCATCCATCCATTTCTTATTCCATCCATCCATCCATTTCTCATTCCATCCTTCCTTTTCTCATTACATCCATCCATTTCTCATTCCATCCATCCATCCATCCTTTTCTCATTCCATCCATCCATCCTTTTCTCATTCAATCCATCCATCCATTTCTCATTCCATCTATCCATCCTTTTCTCATTCCATCCATCCATCCATCCATCCATCCATCCATCCATCCATCCTTTCTCATTACATCAATCCATCCATCCATCCATCCATCCATCCATCCTTTTCTCATTACATCAATCCATCCATCAATCCATCCTTTTCTCATTCCATCCATCCATCCATCCATCCATCCATTCCATTCTCATTCCATTCCATCCATTCCATCCATCCATCCATCCATCCATCCATCCATCCATCAATCCTTTTGTCATTACATCAATCAATCCATCCATTCATTCATCCATCCATCCTTTTCTCATTACATCCATCCATCCATCCATCCATCATTTTCTCATTCCATCTATCCATCCATCCATTCATCCATCCTTTTCTCATTCCATCCATATATCCATTGATTTATATTTCAATCAGAATATAAATTGTTTTCCATTCTATCGTTTATCATTTTTTCGTTCTGTGAATCATTTATCTTTATGTTCTTTCATCGTTCTATCTTTTGTTTATTTAATTATTAATTTATTTCTTGCCTTGCCTTGTCCTTGTATACATGTATTTTTCATTTCTCCTTCACTGTACCTCAGAGTTGAGTCAACATACGTCTGTTTTGTCTCAGGGAAGAGAAGCATCCAGATCCCCATGAGATGGTGGAGTGTGAGCTGTGTAACACTCTCACCCTGCAGTTCAATAACCACATGAAGCGTCACCACCCAGGTTGCGGTCAGAGCGCCGAGTCGCCGTGGTTACCGCAGCAATGGGGCCTACGTGGATGGCTGGTTCGGAGGCGAATGCGGGATCAGGAAGCCCATACTACCTCCTGTGCAGTGCATGCAGGGAAAAGTATCTGGCTTCCAATCTGGGCATTATGAACTCCAAACAGGATAGGTGAAGAATAGGAACTTATAAGCAGGTTTTAGGCATTTACCGTTTTTATATAAAATAAAACCCAGATGATGATTTTTTATTTATTTATTTTTTCAGGGCAAGAGGTTTGGCGTCTGATCTGATTGGTCAGTTGGATGGTACATCAGAAGGTATTCTTCCAGTTATTTTTCTGTTAAAACAAACTTGTGCTGTTTATTGAGGCAAAACACTACAGGCAAAAACATGTTTTTTTTATGCATTGGTCAATTTTGCATTTTTAAACATAACATTTCAGAAATCTGGTAATGCTAAAAAGGTCAACAATTCTTAATTTAATGTGGAATTATGGTGATTTGTATTAGGTAATTGTTGTATTCACCAGTGGTATATTGCCTTGAATTCATATGTAATGATTTGAATGTGTGTGTTAGATGAGTGGGATCCAGGTAACCAGGAAGACTCCGAACTCGGACCGGCTTACAGGTTTGGAGGACTTTGGGATTCTTTTGAGACCTTTGGGTCTGAGTGAGAAGAAGCCTGTGCCTGACCCCATCCCCTTTATGGAACACGACCCTCTTGGAGCTCTGGTCAGTGGTTTGGTCAGTGGTGACAACAATCTGCTTTACAAAGGTAATATTCTCATATTCAACAACTATGTTTACAGTTGTCCGATACATATTGCATGTAAGAGCTTCCCAAAATCAAAGTGAAATGCATCACATTGTTGTTTATTCATTGTGTGTAGGCGTTGTTACACACTGAGCTGAAGAGCTCCTCGGTTCCTCTGAGTTTAGGGGAGCAGGCAGCATCCCTTCGGGAACCCCAGGAGAGACTGTTAGCTCTGAGGAGAGTCACCTCCACCGCTCAGATCCTGCTAGCCTACAGTATGGTGATGAGAGCTCTCTCACAGACCTACTCCAGGTAACAGCCACTCACACACCTCTGCCTGACTGCCCTGCAGAATATCATCTGCTCTGTGAACTCCCTCACAGCGAGTCTGACACCCATCAACATCATCACACCCATCATTCAAAAATGTTTCATCAACCACATGCTCTTATTTAGATCTGCATCCATCCAGTCCACATCACATGGATAGAACCAAGTCCCTGTCTTTTAATTTTTTCAGATGTACATAACAATATGAAACAAATAATCTGTTGCTACCTCCTTTACATCGCAACATAGTCTGTTTTTATATACATATGTATGTACACAATATGATGAATATGTTATTGTACATTACGATGAACTGTCTCTCAAAGCTCTCTCCGTCCTTGTGTGTTACAGTAGTTCAGTGTGTAATCAGTCCAGTGGTCTGGAAGCTCTGGGTCTGGCTGACATCCGTATCCCTGGTGCGACTGATGTGTCTGGCAGCAGGAGGGCGTGTCCAGACGGTCCACACAGGCGTGGACCAGCAGGGGCGGGGCGCGGCTCTGTGAACGATCGCACAGGCTCCGCCTTTCTGTCATTCCTCAGCTCAGCTATCGGCAGTTTAGTGTCCCACAGTCCTGCTGCCTACAGAGAGTTAGTGGACATCTGCACTCAGGTACTCTCTCTCTCTCCCCCTCTCTCTCTCCCCATCCTCCCGACTCCTCTGCTAATGTTTCTCAGCTCATTATCCTTGTTACGCTCTTCATCATTCTCTCCGTCGAGCGCATTTCATCATCCTGTCTACTTCCTAATCATGCTGTCTCACCTGCATGTCCTTCCTCTCAGGATCTCATGGCAGCAGCTACAGGGATGAACATCAGTGCTATCACTGATCCACAGCAGAGAATGAGGCAAAGCTCCGCCCTGAAGGGAGCGATCCAGGAGCCGAGAGAACTGACTCCGCCCACCTTCCTGGTCACACAGAGTCTGGTGTCCCTCCTGACTGAGAAAGGAGTCCAGATTCCGTTACAAGGTGGAAAGAAGCGAATCCACTGAATCAAAGGGTAAAAAATTACATTTTCTTGACTCAAACAGGTACATATATATAATTATATGGTTATAATTATTTTTTATATAAATAAAAAAATACATATATTTCATGCTCCATAAAAGTTTTGTTTAACCAGGAATTCCCGAAATGTATTGTCAGCCAAATCCATTGGATCTAAAATGATTAATTGAACAATTAACATTTTAAGTTAATATTTAAATAATTTAACAACACATTTGGAAATTTATGGTGCTTTGATGGTGGTTAAATAGTAATACAATATTAATTTGTATAAGTTATTAAAATAAATATTTCTTTTTTTAGTATGTGATTTATATTTGATTTATTTGATCTATTTTTAATTAATTAATTTATTTTATTTATTTAGTTTTTATTTATCATAAGTTCCACTGTCATATAAATATATTTTACATTTTTATTATTTAAATAATTATATTTGTTATCTTTTAACTTTTTTTTCCAATGAACTTTTCATAAGTCCCGCTGTCATGGAAAACCTGTACCAGGATTTTTATTTAAAAAATTTTTTGCCTAAACTGTCTATTGAAGTATCAGGGAATTTTAACATCATGATAACCAGGACTGAAAAGTTACAATAAAGAATGTTCTATAGTGAATTAAAATATTTCATCTCTAAAATATGTAATTGGTTAGAAAGTGTTCCTTGAGAATGCAGTCCCTACACAAAAAGAATTAATTGATTAATAACTAACTAACCAGTGATCATGAATGACTGGAAAAGTAATGAACAGTGGTTTTGGGAACCCTGCTGGTTTTGATTTTGACTCACTTATCTACCCATAAATCAACTTTAAATAACAATAAAATATTTGCTATTCATTTGTCCTAATTAACGCCACATGTCATTGGACAGAAGGTGGAACCCCTCCACCCTCAGGACCGCCTCTCTCTCAAGCAGGGGTGCGGGTCGGACCTCTGGAGCTGACTAATGCGCTCGCTGCATGTGCCCTGTCGGCCAGGCTGACCAGCAGACACCGTCAATGGGCGGCACAACAGCTGGTCCAGGCCCTGGCGGTTTTTGAGAAAGACAACACCGCCAGACCCCAGACATACAGTGACATGGCCGGAGATCTGCGCAAGTGCCCCGTAAGGAAGCTGGAGGGACATCAGAACAGGGTAAAGAGGATATAGAAACAACATGCTAGATGTCTCGCAAATTAATTCATTGGTACACAACTGCTAATAGATACAACTCATTTTGATGCTGAACCTGCTAAAGCTTTGCATTAAAATTAAAATTTAAATAAATTTAAATAAAAATAATATATGATATGTATGTATGTGTGTGTGCATATGCATGTGTGTTTATATATATATATATATATATATATATATATATATATACACTCACCGGCCACTTTATTAGGTACCCCATGCTAGTAACGGGTTGGACCCCTTTTGCCTTCAGAACTGCCTCAATTCTTCGTGGCATAGATTCAACAAGGTGCTGGAAGCATTCCTCAGGGAGTTTGGTCCATATTGACATGATGGCATCACACAGTTGCCGCAGATTTGTCGGCTGCACATCCATGATGCGAATCTCCCATTCCACCACATCCCAAAGATGCTCTATTGGATTGAGATCTGGTGATTGTGGAGGCCATTTGAGTACAGCGAACTCATTGTCATGTTCAAGAAACCAGTCTGAGATGATTCCAGCTTTATGACATGGCGCATTATCCTGCTGAAAGTAGCCATCAGAAGTTGGGTACATTGTGGTCATAAAGGGATGGACATGGTCAGCAACAATACTCAGGTAGGCTGTGACGTTGCAACGATGCACAATTGGTACCAAGGGGCCCAAAGAGTGCCAAGAAAATATTCCCCACACCATGACACCACCACCACCAGCCTGAACTGTTGATACAAGGCAGGATGGATCCATGCTTTCATGTTGTAGACGCCAAATTCTGACCCTACCATCCGAATGTCGCAGCAGAAATCGAGACTCATCAGACCAGGCAACGTTTTTCCAATGTTCTATTGTCCAATTTCGATGAGCTTGTACAAATTGTAGCCTCAGTTTCCTGTTCTTAGCTGAAAGGAGTGGCACCCGGTGTGGTCTTCTGCTGCTGTAGCCCATCTGCCTCAAAGTTCGACGTACTGTGCGTTCAGAGATGCTCTTCTGCCCACCTTGGTTGTAACGGGTGGTTATTTGAGTCACTGTTGCCCTTCTATCAGCTCGAACCAGTCTGGCCATTCTCCTCTGACCTCTGGCATCAACAAGGCATTTCCGCCCACAGAACTGCCGCTCACTGGATGTTTTTTCTTTTTCGGACCATTCTCTGTAAACCCTCAGAGATGGTTGTGCGTGAAAATCCCAGTAGATTAGCAGTTTCTGAAATACTCAGACCAGCCCTTCTGGCACCAACAATCATGCCACGTTCAAAGTCACTCAAATCACCTTTCTTCCCCATACTGATGCTCGGTTTGAACTGCAGGATATTGTCTTGACCATGTCTACATGCCTAAATGCACTGAGTTGCCGCCATGTGATTGGCTGCTTAGAAATTAAGTGTTAACGAGCAGTTGTACAGGTGTACCTAATAAAGTGGCCGGTGAGTGTATATATATATATATATATATATATATATATATATATATATATATATATATATATATATATTGGGCTGGGCAAGTTAACACGCTATTATCGCGTTAACGCATTTATTAATTAATGCCGATAATTTTTATTAATTAAAAATTATATTAATAATATAATTAATGCCGATATTAATTAATGCCGATAATAATAATTAACGCACGTAACGCAGTTTTTTTTATATATATTTTTTTAAAGTCCGTCTGCTCACTGGCTCTGAATAACAGGCCTACAGTCAAACCATGGATCACAGGAGGGGTGGGATGTTGGTCAGCCAGCAAACCACCCAAACAAGCAGTGGAGAGAGGCTTTGGCAGGTTCTCTCAGGTGAATAGAAAGGGAGACAGGCAGCGCTCTGCGAGACGAGTGAATGACAGGCGCGGATAGTAACCAACGGCTTCTGTGCGCAACACAGCGGTAGTCTTTTAACTTAAATTAAAATATAACTTTACCTGATAGGCCTGTGTTTAGTTGTTTAGTTTAGTAGGGGTGCTCTGCCATGTGAATTCCCTTCTGTTGATGTCCTGAAAACTATTTAGATTCTGGAAACTCACAAACAGCGAACCGAGGATCAGTCTCTCTTCCAATGATTTGTGTTGGCTGCGCTGACGGCAACGGGCGGGCGGGCGCGTGCGTGAGGCGAGCTTGACGCAACAGTTTCACAGGAACGCACCCGCCTGTCGCTGCACCTTGTGCTCGACCACTTCACCTCACTCTAAATGCTGACTTATATTTCTGCGTCAGACCTACGCCGGAGCCTCTTTGGTTTTCATTCATACTTCTGCGTCGTTGTCCGCGTTGACGCGCAATTATGGGAGCATGTGAAACCCGGGGAGCGATTCTAGCAATCACAGTGCTTGAGGTACGCGTGACGCGTTGTTACATTTTTGGAGAGGTGCACGTCAGGGTACGCGCGCTACACACAGCCTACGGCATAAATTCGATGCAGAATTATAATGGGCTTTACCTCTGTTTAATGTAGCCTAATCTTAGAGTACGTGGGAAACCATGCCATGACCAAACCTAAGCTACTATCAGAGAAGTAACGTAGGTCGACTTATATCTGTAGTGGTCATGACCTCTGACTACATTGACTCTTTCTGCTGCTCCCTGATAAAAGAGACCTGTTGAGAAAAAAGAAAAGAAAACTGGACTCGTTTTAACTAGATAAAAGGTAATCCCCTGTGCCAAATAGCTTTGTTTTAATATTTGATTTGATTACATTAATGTTTAAGTTGAGATTTGGAATAAATATTTTATTGCTACTGTGTAAAAGAGAATTCTGCTGGTATAAAGCACCTTATTTGTTTAAAGTTTTTGCAAACCACATGTTATTGCACTTTTATGTGTATAGCAGTACATTTAAATCAAAAGTGTGCAATACATTACTTTCGAATTCATTTTTCAATCTTCCGCGTAACAATGCGATTAATCACGATTAATCGCAAGAAATTCATGCGATTAATCGCGATTAAAAAATTTAATCGTTGCCCAGCACTAATATATATATATATATATATATATATATATATATATATATATATATATATATATATATATATATATATATTAGGGCTGTGCAAAAGTTAATTGCGATTAATCGCATCCAAAATAAAAGTCTGTGCTAACATAATATATTTGTCTGTGCTGCATATAATTATTTTGTTTATATTAATACCTATGCATGCATGTTTATATTTAAGAATTATTTGCGTTATATTATATATATATACCTTTTTTCCAAATTAGCTTTGTACTTTGTATTTAAACTATATATTTGGGGTCAATACGATTTTTTTAAGATAAAAGAATACTTTTATTCAGCAAGGATGCATTAAATTGATCAAAAGTGACAGGCAATTCTTGTAAATAACAGTAAATAATGTTACAATGTTACAATAGATTTCTATTTCATATTAAAGCTATCTTTTGAACTTTCTATTTTTCAAGTCCTGAAAATTTTATAATTATCTATCTATCTGTCTGTCTGAGCTATTGTTGTATATTCTAAATATAAACAGAGCTATTCTTACTGTGAACTTTGCCCAGGGCATCACAGAATGTCTTGACTTGTACGTAATTGGCTGTTGTGTTTGTAGGTGAGCAGCTGCAGCTGGAATACAGAACAAGGTCTGTTGGCCACCGGATCACAGGACGGAACTGTTCGACTGTGGGCCATAACACCAAACACAACAGAGCTGCAGCACACACACACCTGCACTGTCAGGTGAGACTCCTTGCTTTTCGTCTCTTTGATTAGGATAGGGAGAAATCCAAATGTTTCAAAGGTCTGATGGGAAATACATTTTTCTGTAGAATGAGATGGAAATGAATGCTTTGGGCTCTGACAGCTCTGTGTTTGTGTGTGTATTCTCTACAGTGAGGATGCTCAGAGCTCAGATGGTTCGATGGGATCTCATCTGCTGTCCTCTGTCTTGTGGAGCGCAGGGGGAACTCTATTGGCTGCGTTCCAGAACAAACTCATCAACATCTGGACCATCAACGGTCAGATCAGCATTACACTTTCACATATCCACACACACAGTTACAACTCTTCTGCTGCCAAGTCTTGTGTAAGGGAACATGTAAAATGTACTTTATAGTTGACTGTTAGAGAAACACCAGCACTCTTCTGAAAACGCCTTGCTGCTGTCGCTTGAGAGTAGGGTTGGGTATCGCAGAACCGGTTCCATTTTAGAACCGGTTCCAAAATGCCAAAAACCGGGGATTCGATAAGACACACGAATTTCGATTCCCTCTTATCGATTCCTTACTTTGATGCTCGCGCGCACGCGCGTTGTGAATGGAAGTGAGCATTTGTTTACTGTTGCATTCATCTGCCAGGACCTGCCTGCCGCACATGGGTTGCAAGTTAAATATTTACGATGGCAGAGCGTGGCAAACTTTTAAGCTTTTCAAATGATGCACCTCCAATATGATGAAACATTTGCTTCAACACGGGGTCAATTTGAAGGAATGCACGCGCCCATTTGATTCGGTGCGATCTCTCAGCAGCCGTACCACAGCTTTCCACACACCATGATAAAGCTACTAGCAGCAGCAATAGCAGTCCCTCACACTCAGGTACAAAACACAGATGAGCAGACATTCGTCTTCGAACAAGAGCCGCATAATTCTGGATAAAATGAGAACCAGTTTTGTTTAAAATAGTTATTGTTGTGTTATGTTTAAAATGGAGATCATGAATAAAAACATCAGACAATTAATGACTCGAATCTATGTATTATTATTTTTTTATGAATACTTGTTTGATATTCCATAAATTCTTTTTAGTTAATGGATGATTCACCATTTCTGAACGAATCTTTTGAATGAACGATTCAACGAAAAAAAAATACATTTAACACTCACTTGCTGCTTCCTATTGGTCTAATAATGTAATTAACATAATCTTTATTTGTAGAGACTTCATTCACTTTAGCCATGAAGGGGAAGATGAGCAAGTAGAGAGTGTTTGAATGTCACGATTTGTGGTGAAAGGGTTACATCCTTTTGCTACAGTCACCTTGATTTCATTCAATATCAATGGATTTGATCCTTCTTTGATATTCACCTGTCTTAAAGCAAATCAGAAACAGAGCTAACAGAACATTATGCTTCAGTAAACTATAGTTAGGTAGGTCTGTTAGGCTACATATTTTGTTATGTTCTATTTATTTTGTGTTAAAATGAAATATTTTTGTAATTGTTTTTCATGCTAATTCCTTAAATTGTTATACATATTGTATTACTGGTAATAGCCTAAATGTGACAACAATAAAAGGTAGATTTTTTTAAATTATTATTTATTAGAAGTATTTGCTCTCCTTTTCTCTCCAATAAATATTGGAATCGAAACCAAGAATTGTTAAGAACTGGATTCGATAAGCAGAATCGGAATCGGTATCAGAATCGTTAAAATTGAAACGATACCCAACCCTACTTGAGAGCCCAGCGTTCTTTTCAGTTGAGATACGGAATATATTTGGAACATTTACTAGTGTCTCTGATTTCGCAAATCGTTTGTTTTTGAATATAAAAATGTCAACACAATGTGACGTACTTGCTTTGGCACTAGTTTGGGGTGAAGAGATGTGCTTGTTGTCATTTGTTATCGTTGTACTAGCAGAATGGTCAGTGTGGTTTTTGTCCTAAAATCTATATAGAAATATAAAAACAAAACAAAACAGAATCACTAAAACTAACTGAAATTAAATTGAAACTGGAAATATAAAAATTGGGGCTGTCAGTTTAACGCGTTATTAACGGCGTTAACACGAACCCATTTTAACGGCGTTAATTTTTTTTATCGCGCGATTAATGGTCTTTTCGTCCAGCAAACTTTGTAGTTTTTTCACATGCTTTTGCCACAGGACGCGGCATGCGTCCTGATCCATTTTGGCGTCTCGCGCTGGTCATCCACTCAAAGCCGGCTCGCAAGCCGAAACGTGTGTGCGCGTCGTGCCTGTTGTTTTGTTTCTGGTCTAGCTAGATCCGCCTGTGCTTTGGTCTGAAGAAGCAACAGAACTTCTTCACGCGGCGCAAGTCATTGAAATGAATGGGTTTCAGAGCGCGAGGACGTTTTGTGCCGCACACACTCGTTTCGACTTGCGAGCCAGCCAAATATTAACGTTACGTTTTGCAGTGGATGACAAGCGCGAGACGGCGAAATGGATGCCCTAAGATTCTGAATGGAAAGTTTACTTTTAAAAAGTTCAGCTCACACTGCCACACCGGGTATTTCTCACGCTGAAAAGGCAACGTCAACCAAGTTGTCCTGCAAGCTGTATATATAACGTTGTATGCGAGCCGTAGGCACACAGTGAAGTTTCCTGCCGCCAGCACGTATCTCTCGGACAGATTGCGTTCGTTAGGCAACGTAGACGCGCGAACACACGGAAGTTGACGGAACATTCTCTCGTCGTTTACTAGGTAACCAACAACATCGCGCGAACACACGTCGTGATGGAGAAGGGAAGAAAGCTCGTCTAACATTTTTTAGGCTAGAACATTTACATATATAGCCCATCCGGTCCCACTTTATATTAAGTGGCTTTAAGTATTATGTACTGACATCTGAAAAATAAGAACAAATGTATTATTGTGTTCCTGTTGTATTGTAAAACACTTTTGCTGCTATTGAGGTATGATACGGGTTAGGTTAAGGACAGGTGTGGTGGTATGGGTCGGTTTAAGGGTAGGTTAAGGTGTGAGGAATGGGTCAACTGTGTAATTACAAATGTAATTACATAAGTTAATTAACTACTGTAGTTAATTAATTACTGTAATTACATGCTGTTTTTTTTAAAATATAAGTACAATGTAAAAACATGTATGTACAGAATAAGTCCATTGTATCAAATTATTTATTTCAATGTAAGTACATAGTACTTAAAGCCACTTAATATCCTATACTTATCTGCATCCTATCCATTATTATTGCATAAACTGTACAACTACTTTGCAACCAGGCCAGAAGCTTTGGCTCAGTTAGGCTTGCTTACATTACCTGAAGGGAAATGTTAGTGGGTATGGGAAGGAATGAAGATGTATTTCTTCATTTTATTTTAAATTATATATTATACTGTATATTAGGCTAATAGTCTTTTGAGTTACATTAAGGCTACATGTATTAAAGCAGAGTGCTCTGGGTAATATTTTATATTGGTCAAATCATACATTAATTATTGCCAATGCATCTGTATTTTTCAAAGATGTCAGGGAAGAAGCACAAGAGATATTTGTGTACACACACACACACACCTTAAAATTCTAATATGCCCATTTGTTCATATGTCCCACCTACACAATAAATCATAATACCATTTCGGCTAGACACATTCAAAATGCAAAAAGATTTGTTTTTCCAAACTGTTTGGAGCAATTTGTTTATTTTTGTATTTTTTTTAAATATTTTTACTTAATATAACACTAAAGAGTAGGCTATATTTGATGTCGATGAATTGCTCTGTCATTATGAGATTTACCGATTGTTATAATTTCAATTTGTGCTGGTTAATTATGAACAATGGGTAAATTGGGCGGGGATGGGTGGGGGCTGGGGCTTCATTCGGGCTCCTCCCCTAACCGCATGTGATCTCACTCCAAGCTTTTGATAAAACTTGAACCCTGCATTTTTTATTTTTTTTTTGCCGTGATGGGCTAGTTGTTATGCAGTTCTATGCAATGTTTTTCACATATTGTATCATCTTTTAGTGGTGCTTGTCTCGACGTAATAATTTCATAGTCTAACATTCCCAATTCAGCCAAATCCTGATGGATTGAAACGTCCTGCAGTGTATATACAGATGCATCTGAATATGTCCTGCGACCTATTGGATTTAGTACAAGCACCTTTATTTGTGTTTGTCTTCTTTCCTGTAGGTAATCAGGCACACATAGAGGCTCAGTCGTCCTGGGTCATCGGCGCGCTCTCGCTGGGTTCAGACCTCTTCTCCGTTCCTCAGTCAGGAAGCCTGTAGTCAGGTCTCAGTCCTCCTGAGAGTCTGCTGGTGGGACGCCTGGACGGCTCCCTCTGCTGGCTGGAGGTCACAGAGGACTTGAGGGTGGAGAGAACAGAGCTCACTCACTGCCACAGAAAAGAAGGTTGGTGGCAAAAAAAGTGCTAAAGATCTTTCTGTTTTAACGTGCTTGGAGAAATTCTGTTGCGAATCGAACTTTTGTGTGTTTTTCCTCCTGTTCAGCACCTCAGTGCTCTGGCCTGGTACAGGTGTTGATAAACCCTTTGCTGTGGGCTATCCTGATGGTAAAATTCTCCTCGCAGCAGCAGAGAGCTATGAGACCGACCCACCCATTCTGCTAACAGCATTTCCTGTGAGTAAGAGGTCATCAAAACACTCATACGCTGTATGCGAAATCGCATACTTTCTGAGTAGGAAATGAGGAGGTTGATACCAGCTCATTTTAATGATTCAGTTGAACCGAAGTTTGTAAGCATTTATAAGATCACTAGACTGTAAGAACAATTGACGTGGATTTAGAAAATATTCTCTTGTTAGTTTCTGATGTATTTTTGTTTATTGTTCTGATTACTGTGATATCATTCAAGGCAATAATTCTATACAATTTAATCAATAATGGTGATGAAAAGTAGCTTTTAAAATATTCTACACTAAAGGCCTGTTCAACACTGGGGACGGAAATTCGCGCGCTAGCTACTGACTAAACAAAGGGCGCCAATGGGAGTGTGCACACTGATGCGTAAAACGGCACGCGCAAAATCGTTCATTTAAAAAAAAAAACGCCCTTGTTTTTTTTTTTAGTTTGATGTGCTGCGTCAAAAACTATCCAACAAATGAGATTGGCGCTTTTGCTCACGTGTTTGGAGCTTCTGAAGTTACAGTCAAACACAACTTGGGGGCGCTCAAACACAAAACGGTCTTGCCGAGCACACATATGCAACGGCGAAGAAGATATACGCCAAGTAGCGTCACCGTTCTACACAGCCAGGAAGAAATAAGACGAGGAAGATGCAAGGCAAGATGAATGTAGAGCTGCTGTTCTCGTTGGTGCTAGAACATAAAGAACTATATGACAAACGCGACAGGGACTACAAACATCTTTATTAAAGAAAACTGATATGGAGTGGTATTACAGAGCAAATTGGCGCCATCTAATGTCAGGGAATGAATTTGCATGTTCACTTGGCTCATCTATCAGCGAAAATTGCTTGGGTGTGAACACGAAAAATGCGTTGAAAAACGCTGGCGAATAATGCGCGCTGAATATTCGCCCCGGTGTGTACGGGCCTTAATATTCAAAAGTTTGGGGTCAGTGTGATTTATGCAATGATGCTGACAATTTTGCTCTGCACCACAGGAATAAATGACATTAAATATATGAAATTAGAATATAATAGACTCAATGCACGAACCGTCTTTACTTCCGGAAGCGCGTTCTTCAGGCCAAGTGTATAGCGGCAAAACTTTAATAAAATCCATTTTCTCAGAAACGGAGACAACGATTTTAGAAAAAACGCTGATTCGCTAGTCGAATTGCGTACGATATGAGAGAATACTAACCCTCAAAGTTGTTGATGTTGCTCGAAATATATAATTTAAATAACTTCTCTTTTTCACTCTTGCGTGACAGCTAACTGCCTCACAGTGTTGTTAACATCATTCACGTTAACCGCAGGACGTTTTTATAAACGGCAAGTGTAATTTGACACTATTTCCACCTAACGCAAAACCGGCTTCTGACCATAGACTGACGCAGCAAAGGATGTAACTGGGCGTGCTGAGACAAACCTGGAAGCGATCGTGCATAGAGGCTATTATTTTAAATTGTAGTAATATTTCACAATATTACTGTTTTTACTGTATTTTAGATCATATAAATGCAGCCTTGATGAACATAAGAGAGCTTTCAAAAACATTAAAGATCCATTACTTAATCACAAAAATAAATGTAATTGCTAAAATAAATGCTACATGGGGACTGGAAAACTTTTAAATGATGACCCATTAAAAAAAAATGTGTGTGTGTGTGTATGTATGTATATATATATATATATATATTAGAGCTGTCAGTTAAACGCGTGTCATTAACGGCGTTAACGCAAACCCATTTTAACGGCGTTAATTTTTTTATCGCGCGATTAACGGTCTTTTTGTCCTAGCAAACTTTGTAGTTTTTTCACATACTTTTGCAACAGGACGCGGCATGCGTCCTATCCATTTCAGCGTCTCCGCGCTCGCCATCCACTCAAAGCCGGCTCGCAAGCCCAAACGAGTGTGTGCGGCGTGCCTGATGTTTTGTTTCCGGTCTGAGCTAGATCCGCTTGCGCTTTGGTCGAAGAAGCAACGAAACGTCCTCGCGCGGCGCAAGCAATTGAAATGAATGGGTTTCAGAGCGCAGCGCGAGGACGTTTTGTGCCGCACACACTCGTTTCAGCTTGCGAGCCGGCCAAATAGTAACGTTATGTTTTGAGTGGATGACGAGCGCGAGACGCCGAAATGGATGCCAATGAGATTCTGAATGTAAAGTTTACTTTTAAAAAGTTGCCAAATTGTCCCATTGACAAGACCAAAGCGATCTGTATGTTTTGTCATTATGAACTGAGCTATCATCATCGCAGCACGTCCAGCCTGAAACACCACTTGATGATGGCCAAGCAAACACACACACAAACACAGATGATGCAAATTCTCCACCCCCTCGTCAATATCAGGACCTCGTCAGTATTTCTTTCACCCTTTTATTGATGGACAGTGTTGCATTGTGTGAGAGATTATTTAGGCTATATATGTTAGAGTGAAATTGAACACTATTCCAATGTTATTTTCAATAATAATAATTAAAAAAAACATTTGCACTAAACAAGCCAATCCACTTTTCCATGTTGATAAGAGCATTAAAATGAGAAAAAATGTAACAAAAAGAAATCAAAAGACATTAAGAATAGATAAAAATGTGCGATTAATCGCGAGTTAACTATGGCATTAATGTGATTAATCGCGATTAAATATCTTTAATCGTCTACAGCACTATATATATATATATATATACACTCACCGGCCACTTTATTAGGTACACCTGTCCAACTGCTCGTTAACACTTAATTTCTAAGCAGCCAATCACATGGCGGCAACTCAGTGCATTTAGGCATGTAGACATGGTCAAGACAATCTCCTGCAGTTCAAACCGAGCATCAGTATGGGGAAGAAAGGTGATTTGAGTGACTTTGAACGTGGCATGATTGTTGGTGCCAGAAGGGCTGGTCTGAGTATTTCAGAAACTGCTAATCTACTGGGATTTTCACCGCACAACCATCTCTAGGGTTTACAGAGAATGGTCCGAAAAGAAAAAACATCCAGTGAGCGGCAGTTCTGTGGGCGGAAATGCCTTGTTGATGCCAGAGGTCAGAGGAGAATGGCCAGACTGGTTCGAGCTGATAGAAGGGCAACAGTGACTCAAATAACCACCCGTTACAACCAAGGTGGGCAGAAGAGCATCTCTGAACGCACAGTACGTCGAACTTTGAGGCAGATGGGCTACAGCAGCAGAAGACCACACCGGGTGCCACTCCTTTCAGTGAGAACAGGAAACTGAGGCTACAATTTGCACAAGCTCATCGAAATTGGACAATAGAAGATTGGAAAAACGTTGCCTGGTCTGATGAGTCTCGATTTCTGCTGCGACATTCCGGATGGTAGGGTCAGAATTTGGCGTCTACAACATGAAAGCATGGATCCATCCTGCCTTGTATCAACGGTTCAGGCTGGTGGTGGTGGTGTCATGGTGTGGGGAATATTTTCTTGGCACTCTTTGGGCCCCTTGGTACCAATTGAGCATCGTTGCAACGCCACAGCCTACCTGAGTATTGTTGCTGACCATGTCCATCCCTTTATGACCACAATGTACCCAACTTCTGATGGCTACTTTCAGCAGGATAATGCGCCATGTCATAAAGCTGGAATCATCTCAGACTGGTTTTCTTGAACATGACAATGAGTTCGCTGTACTCAAATGGCCTCCACAGTCACCAGATCTCAATCCAATAGAGCATCTTTGGGATGTGGTGGAACGGGAGATTCGCATCATGGATGTGCAGCCGACAAATCTGCGGCAACTGTGTGATGCCATCATGTCAATATGGACCAAACTCCCTGAGGAATGCTTCCAGCACCTTGTTGAATCTATGCCACGAAGAATTGAGGCAGTTCTGAAGGCAAAAGGGGGTCCAACCCGTTACTAGCATGGGGTACCTAATAAAGTGGCCGGTGAGTGTATATGTATATGTATATGTATGTATATGTATATGTATGTATATGTATATGTATATATATGTATATATGTATGTATATATATATATATGTATATATATGTGTATATATATATATATATATATATATATATATATATATGTGTCTATGTCTATGTATATGTGTATATATATGTGTTTATATGAAGAGTTTGTATGCAAAAGCCTCTAAATGCCATTTGAAATTTTCTTCTAAAATGACAATTTTTATCAAGCTTGTATATTTAAGTTCTGAATTTCACTTAAATGACAATTAATAGGTAATCTTCATTGCCATTTAAGTGAAATTTCTGAACTTAAATATACAAGCTTGATAAAAATGATCATTTTTGAAGAAAATTTCAAATGGCACTTAGAGGCTTTCTGTATCTGAACTCTTCATATATATATATATCTATATATATATATTATATATATATATATATATATAGACATAGACATTTATAAGACAAAAGTGGACAGTTTGGGATTTTGTGTGAAACCCAACCATTCTTTTACACTAATAAACCCATATTTTTGGAGAGTGATGCTTTTTTATTATTATTTATTTATTATTTATTTATTTATTTTCACAGGAGAGTGTGAGTGCACTCAGGTGGGACCCTACAGGACATCTGCTGTTGTCTGTGGGCCGCTCTGAGGTGGTGAAGATATGGGGTCGTGCCAGTGGCGCGTGGGTCACCCTCCACTCTCTGTTCCACACGGGTACTGTCAACACGGCTGAGTGGTGTCCTCTGCCCGGAGAGGGCGGAGCCTCGTCTTATGATGGCAGTGTGAGTGTGGCATATGTATAATAATTATTAAAGCAAACATAAATGTTCAGAACTTGTGCACATTAACATATTCCCAACCACTTCAAAATCTAGCAACTTGCTGGTGGTGTTACAACTCATTTTACATGTGAAAAAGTGAGCCAACACTAACAGAATCCTTTTACATATAGAATTAAGCAAGAAGAGATGTGGTTGAAGCAGAAGGCAGAAAGTCCTGTCATTTTTGCTTGAAGATTCAGTTATGACATGTTGATTAAACAATACAATTTTAAAATGTGCATTTACAAAATAGATTGGGTGCATTTTCATTTCATGCTGCCTTTAAGGTCTTATAGGGGGGTGAAAATAGAGGAAAATGTGTAAAATGAAAGTACGACAGCTTTGGTGGATGAAATCTTGACTAACATTATAAGTGTTACATCGAAAAGTGTATAATATGCCCCTTTTATTATTTCGTCACACCATTTACTTGAAAAATGGGTAACAGATATCTCAGAGGAGCTTTTGAAAGCTTTAAACCAGCACTTCATGAAGTATTTTTAGGATATATAGACATTTAGCTGTCATGTTGGTACTCAAGGATGCACAGGTGTATAATCCGTCATCCAAGTGTTTTGATTTTCCTTTCTTCATTTCCTCAGTGGATGTCAAAATGGCCTCCTGTATGTGTGGACTCTTCCTCAAGGGGGCACTAATGTCTCAGTGCCCAATTTCCTCACCCCATCTACCAGCCAAGACAAGAACAGTGCCATCAAGGTCAGAATAATGTATTCATCTTTTTGGGGGAGATGATTTGCTTGGGGTAAATGAAGCTTTCTTATTTATTACCTGTTTAACCTTACCTTTTAAATTCACTTTGGTTCTGTTAGATTAAATGTGTCACTAAAGGAGTTTTTTGGTGTGTGTGTTTCAGCGAGGTAATGCTAAATGTGTGTTCCGACTGTGTGGACACATTACCGCGGTAAAGACGCTATCATTTTGCCCCAGTGGGCTTGCTCTGGTGTCCGGAGGAATTCGGAGGGGTGCTCAACATCTGGTCTCTCAGGGTGAGTCAAACGCTTCTTTTTGGTATTTCTTTTATAAGCTTTGCAAAACTCCTGTTTTTGATTTTTAACACTTCTCCCATCTGTTCTAGGATGGTTCAGTCCTGCAGACTGTGGTTACAGGAATGGGCTCTGTAGTTTGTACCACCTGGATACAACACATAGGGGTGACTGCTTGTTCTGGAAGGTCAAAGGTACTAAATACGTCCTGAAAAATGTGTTTAATTTTAATAAATATTTAATGTTTTGTTTATTCCATGTATCTATTTGTTTCTCCAATCACAGGATGTTTTGCTAATTCGCTGTACCCCAGACTGGATATCTCAGAATCACATTCTGGCCTCCTGCCGTTCTGTTCTACGCAGTCAGGGCATTCTGGGATTGAATCGTGCTCCCTGCATGGCTGTCTTTCTTGAGCGCCTTCCCACACTGCTTCAGGAGCAGTATAGCTATGAGAAGGTATGTACACTTTCTCATCAAAACTGAAAATTCAAAATTCACTACATGTATTGTCCTTTTAATGAGCTATATTTTGCTCTCTTCATGTTATGGCCGATAACTATGAAGGTAAAAGTGTAGCAAAACTCGAGAGCATGTAGATGTGAATTTGAGAACTTGTACAATAAATATTCGTACTTTTACGCTAAAATTTACACTCACAGCTCTTGTAAAAAACTGTAAAATTCTAATCTGAAGTTGACTTTTGAGATTAATCAATAGTCAATAATAGCCTCAATAGTCACACACCTGTATTCTGAATTTGAAGCTGCTGACAAGTAGTCACAAATGTGTAAAATGCCATTTACAAAAATACAATGACAGACAAACTTGTGCACTTGGAACTCAGTGGCTGCAGAGAGAAAGGCGGGGGGGGGGGCAAAGGAGTAGTTTTATTGGTTGGTGCCTAGCCGATGAAATGTGACTTGTTTTGAGCGCAGTGATGTCACAAAACCCACGTCCTCCTCTGAGATGTTCTGAATGGAGCTCAATGCATTAGACAGTTATATTAAAAGAAATACATGATATTATCAAACTCAGTAAACAACATACTAATAATGCATACTATGTACAGAGAAGCTGGCAAATCTTCTAATTATAACAAACAAAGTGTAGATATTATGAAAGATTCATTGATAATAAGAGATGTGTGAGATCGCGATGAACTGATGTCAGCTTTTTAGGAATTAATAGGAATTATTTGGGAACTTTTTAGGAATTACAATTAGGAATTGGGAGCGCACTTTGCACATCTGCTCTGATAAATGAACTGCAGCTCTCTGGGTCAACGGCACCTCAGAACAACCTATTTTTATTTAATTGGAGATTTTTATACAGGCCAAGAACATTAAATATTAAAATGTTCCTGTTTATGTCAGTAAAGTTATTGAGATGCAATAGTTCACACATCAGATATTACAAAACAGCTCTGTAAAAACCATCAAAAAACTTTCCATGAAGCTTTTACCCTGTACACTTTCAGTCAAACATTAAGAATGTGAAGATTTTTTTTTTTTTTTTTTTAACGTTGAAGTTATTTGATCTTTATGCACTTAAAACAATACTATTGTGAAATATTATTGCAATTTGACATGACTGTTTTATTATATATATATATATATATATATATATATATATATATATACACACACACACACACACACACACACACACACATTAGGGCCGTCAAACGATTAATCGCGATTAATTAATCACACATGCATGTATATTTAAGAAAAATATTAATTATATAAAAAATATTTATATATAATATAAATTATATATAAATCTATATACAGTATATACATGAAAATATTTCTTAAATATATACAAGCATTTGTGTGTTTATATATATAAAATAATTATACACAGTGCACCCACATATATTATGTAAACATAAACTTTTATTTTGGACTGCGATTAATCGTGATTAATCGTTTGACAGCCCTAATATATATATATATATATATATATATATATATATTTTTTTTTTTTTTTTTTATTTAACAAGTACATTACATGGATTGAATGTGACGGTAAAGACTGTTATAATTTTACAAAAGATTTCTATTTCAAATTAATGCTGTTCTTTAAACGTTCTATCCATCAAAGTATTCTGGAAAACAAATGGTTACATTTTGCACAAAAAAAAAAAAAAATTAGCAATTTAGTTTTCAACATTGATAATTTTAAGAACCATTATTATTAATAGGACAGGCACCTATAAAAATTGAGCACAAAATCAGCATGTTGGAATGATTTCTAATGGTGGCAGAAATAATGTTGAAAATTTAGCTTTGCTATTAGAGGAATCAATTATATTTTTAATATATTGAAAATAGAAAACGTAATATTATTTCACAGTTCTATTCTATTTTTGATCAAATAAATGCAGTCTTGGTGAGCATAACTTAATTTTTCCAAACTTTTAACAGGTATTGAATGTAATGTATTACAAAGGTATTCTCTGTGCATATATATTATATCACACATCATATCCCTTCATGTGTGTCTTGCTCCTCAGAGTCATGTGATGGCGGGTGATCAGTTGACCCACAGTCCCTTTCTTCAGAGTCTGGCCACACTGGCTGTGGGTCTCTTCTTGGATCAGTTACTGTGCCGTCAGCCCAGACCTCCTCATCACAGCGGGACGGGGCCTGATTCGGGACGGTGCCCCTGGATCCTTCTGCCCCTCAGAGTGGAACTGGCTTTCCACATATTCAACCACAGTGAAGACCGCTGAGGCATTTGCTCGCGGCACGCCCTTCCCAGAAGCCTTCATCGCACCTGAGTTCCATCATTCTGGAGCCACAGAGTTCACCAAACCTCTAGTAAGAAGCTAAGAAAGTTAATTCATGTCAAATCTGTAATTTAGCTAATTGGATATTTAAAAGGAACGTTCTACGCTGTTTTAGCATGCTAGTGATTTTTTTTGCACCAAAAATTGGTATAAATTACTTATTCATGACAGTCATATATATTTGACTTTTCCACTGACCTTTTAGAATTTTAAAGGTATACTATGTAACTTTTTTGTTCAATATATGTAATGAGCAATTACATCATGAATCTATCTTCTAAACTGTTTTGTCTTATCCTGAATCACTACAGTACTCCTGTAATAAGTGTTTACATTTGGACTATGTTCTGCAAGACACATTCACTGCTAAAGCGTCAAAAGTTACATGGTGTACCTTTAAATGAGCTGGTTTTGCTGCTTTACTTTTTGGAGTTAAAAAAAAAATCTGAGTTGATGGGGAGTTTTGGTTTGTCTTACTGTTTTTTTAGTCAATAGGGCCCATTACACTGCTCTGACACAGGGTTGAGGATCCAAATGCAGCTTTGAAGTTAATTCAGAATCATAATCCAAAATAAGGCCGTGTGTCCACCAAAGCGTTTTTATCCAGCTGAAAACACCAGATGCACTGATGAAAACTTTTTTTTTTCTATTGACATTTTTCGTTAGCCTGACTTAGTCATACTCATATTCTAATGAGAATATGAGTCTAAGACCGGCTCCATTAAGCTTTGATTATGAGGCGTGTCGTAACCGAACCAGGAAAAAACAACAACTCTGCACTCAATTGGATAGTGGGTAGACCTACAACCAATCAGAGCAACGCAGTAAGTCAACTACTTTGCATAGCGCAGTTTTCAACTACAGAACTTACTTATTTTAGAAGTTAAATAACGAGTGTTGCTTCTTTTACTTACTTCTCCATGAGTGCGACCAAAGCAGAAACCACAACGACCACAAGCTTTTCATTACACATCTTCTTAGTGACCATCGGAGCCAGCTGATAAGTTACACTTTTCCCGAATCATGTGGGAAGGACGGCAAAATATCTTTCCGATCGACAAATGCCTTGATTGCAGTTCTCTGTTTGTCTATTAAAATGAATGCGCTGTCGATTTATTTTACAACAGACGCGACAGCAGAACATTGATAACGTGATGATTACTTGCAGATCAATCTGTCCATCATCGTATAAAGCCCGCCCTGGCAATTTGATTGGCGCGAACATTGTTTGCCTGATCATAATTACTCCTCAATGGATTCGAGTCCAGACCGAAACTTCCCGTCCAAAAAAATGTTGTGGGCGGAGTTCGGGCTGGCATCCAGGCTAATTTTTCGTTGCTATAATACAGAATATCCGCAGCACAGTTTACTTGTAACTGATTTCGCTGATAATTTGTTTCATACTAAAAAAATATTTTTCATCCATTTTGTTGGGTTAGCTCTGCTGGTTGATGTCGTTGTACAGAAAGAATGTTGTGACAGTTGGTTCGGTGTGATATTAGCCCCGCCCCTCCTTCACTGTGTTTAGACGGCTGTGTAAGAAGTGACAGTGACTACGTTTACAAGCAGCCAATTTTCGGGTTATGGTCGGGTTAAGGTAACTTTTCGGGTTTCTGAAACATTAGGAATAACGCGTTTACATGCATGAGCAGAGAGAGTTTCTCCTGTATACATGGAATTGCAATATCCCAATGTAAACGGCAACGCACGGTTCAGCGTCTAGACGTATGGACAACCTTAGGACGCAATTTGCGTCATTTCCGATTCTTTTTCAAGACAACAACAGCAGCATGTGGATAATGAATAGTTTGGGGCAGATAGCGATCGTCTTTGTTTGCGCTTTGAGGCTGGTAACGTTACTGAACTCACTCCAAAAGTATGATGTGCTGTGTCTCGCCATGTTTACTTCCGGTATACTGCACGCGGATTTTTGTATGCGTCGAGAAGTTTCTCTACTCAAAAGACCAAGATTCCTTGGGAATAGAACATGCGCAGAACACAAGTCACTATGGGGATATGCAGATACGCGTTTACATGACCAAAAATTCGACCAAAAATACCTGGTACCCCAGGTATAATATCCCGGTTTTTGAAATCCGGGATATGTGCAATATTCAAGTTTTTGCCGGTGTTTACATGGCCGTTCAGTTCGCGACTGTTTTGAACGGGTTATTGGCTGCATGTAAACGTACTGAGTGATGATCGCTGCATTTTATCCAAAGTTGAACATTTTTCAACTCTCGGGCGCTCACCACTTCAGCATAAAAAAAACGCTCAGCGCCTCGTTACATTTGTAACGGAGGCTAGCTAGTAGTTGCCGTGTGCGTAAACCTCACTCCCCGATCTCAATAGGCGCTCTCAGCGACTCTCATGACTCTCATGCCGTAGACCCGGGTTCGAGGCCCGCTCGGGAGCGGGTTAAGTTTGACCCGGGTGTGAGGAGTTACAACATTCATGGTGTTTAAAAAACGCGGCGCTCCCATTGAAAACAATTAAAAACATACGCCAGGCGCGTGAAAAACGCTTTGGACACACGGCCTAAGGGCAAGGGTCTGAACCAATGGGTAAACAATAGAGACAATCAAAGGGCAGAAAAGGATGTTAATCTTCATAATACTGTATTATTTATTATATTACTTTGTCTTGTGGGTAAATTTCCTCTTCACAAAGCCAGAACATTCACTGCAATCCCAATTATAGATTGTCCTCCTCTGATATAAAGTCACGTTTTCCTTTCTTTAAGAAAATGTCAAAACCTAAATTAAAATAAAAAGTCTTCCGTTTTTAGTTGAAAAAGGGTGTCATGTACAGTAAACGGACCCGAGTTAACCGGGTTTAAATAGGCACAGTTAAACAACAAGCTAATGAGACCCAGCTGTAAGCAATCAGGCATGATGAGTCTAGGCAATGGATTATGGTAAAAGTAGTCCTTGAGGGAATGACAATAGTCTGTGATGGTGGCTCTCAAGGGCACCCCAGCTGGTGATCGTGACAATTTCATCTTGATAATTCAGTGTTTTAAATTGTCTACTACAAAGTACAAGAGTCTGTATTTGAAGGGATTAAATGAACTTATGAAAGTGAATGATATATATATATATTATAGAGCACAGAAATCTTGTTTTCTATAATATGCTTCTTAAAGGGATAGTTCACCCTAAAATAAAAATGATGTTAGTATTTACTCACCCTCATGTTGCTCCAACCCTGTAAGAAGTTTGTTCATCTTTGGAACACAAATTAAGATATTTTAATTAAATCTAAGAGCTGGATCACTCCTCCATAGGCTTATATTGTAATTGAAACCTGCCGACCCAGAAAAGTTAGTAAAAACATTGTTAAAATAGTCTAAGTGACTAAAGTGGCTCAACTTTAAGTTTATCAATCGACGAGAATACTTTTTTGTACGCAACTATTATTCAACTATTCATCTTCTACTGTGTGGGCCATTGAGTGAGTTCATGTAGTGCCAGAACGTAGGCTCACTGTTGACCAGCATGGTCAACCCAGAACTCACTCAGAGGTCCACATAGAAGAAGATGAACAAAGTCGTTATTTATTTATTTTTTTTTTTTGCACGCACAAAGTATTCTCGTTGCTTGATAAACTTAAGTTTGGCCATTTTAGTCACTTGGACTATTTAAACAACTATCTAACTGTTTTTACTAACTATCTGGGCCGTCAGGTTTTAATTACAATAGAAGTAATAATTACTGACAGAATTTTCATTCTTGGGTGAACTAACCCTTTAAAGGTTATTTTGATATGGGAATGTATGCAGAGTTTCTTTTGTTCTCTTTATAGGACAACAGTAAATGGAGTTTCATGATGGATGAACAACTCATGTCCTGGGCGACCAGCAGACCTGAAGTAAGTCTGTGTGTTCCTGAACGTGTGTGAGGTTTAGCAGATATGTGAAAGTGTGCGTTACGGCATCCGGATGTTCCTTGATCTTCCTCATTCGTCTCTGTCAGTGTAGTCTTTGTGTTCAGCATTGTTCTTTCAGGCAGTTTTTTATCGCTCTTCACATGTTTTTATTCATTCATCTTTTAGAAATTACCTCACACAAAACTCCTCTCTAGCTGCACATACAACCATTAAAACTTGTTTCGTACTCATCTAAAGCATTTGTTTATCTTTACAGCTTGCTGAATTGGCTATTTAATGGACATGGCCTTATTTCGCATCAGTACATTGAGATTGCATTTAAGAAAATTGCTTTTGTAATTTGTTGTGTATAATGGAAATAATGTTGTTGTTTCAAAATGTGCCCCAATTAGGCTTTTGCCAATATTACCTTTCATTTTGTGTTTCAAAGTTTCAAATCAAAGTGTTCAACAAAGTTATGGTTACACTTTAGTTTAGGGTCTAATTCTCACTATTAAAGGGATAGTTCACTTTGAAATTAATAAAATAATAAAAAATTAATTTCAAAGTGAACTATCCCTTTAACTAGTTGCTTATTAGCATGCATATTACTAGCATATTGACTGTTTATTAGTTCTTACAGTATAAAGCACACAATTATGCCTTATTCTCCATGATCATATTCTGCATCTTTTAATCCTACCTAATACCTAAACTTAACTACTACCTTACTAACTGTGAATAAGCAGCAATTAAGCGTTTATTGTGGCAAAAGTCATAGTTAATAGTGAGAATTAGACCCTAATCTAAAGTGTGATTTTTCTCCCAAAAGAAAAATGCCTTAAACGAATCATTAGTTGATCCAGTCTTTCTTCCTGCATAAATCTACATAAGTTTGCAACAAATTTGCACAATACCAGCCTATGATCTTCATTGGCTGCCCGTGAAGCCGCATCAGAATCGTGTCGTCGAAATGTAGAGAAGGCGTTTTTTTTCTGCAGTGAAACCGACTCCATCGTTATAGTTTGTTTATCAGAGTGCTTACCTTGGATACATGTAAACCTATTGTAGGAGACCTCCAAAACAAAATTATGAACCTTAAAAATAGCATAATATGAGTAGTTTAAACATATTATTTTTGAATCAAATAAAATTATGTTTGTGTGTTTTACAGGACTGGCAGCAGGGTGGTAAAAGTGAGGTTTACTTGTGGGGTAACGGACGTCACGGGCAGCTGGCGGATGCTGGAACCAGCGCATCTGTGCCAAGCCTTGCGCCCTCCCTCTCTCAGACTCAACAGGTACAGTGCCAACACAAAATGCATGCAAAACTACCACAAAACATGTTCATTTAATAAGAGTTGTCCTCTCCATTTATGTCTGATGTGTGTTTCTCTTAGGTGGTGTGTGGACAGAACTGCACATTCCTGGTTCAGGCTAATGGTTCAGTTCTGGCTGTAGGAGAGGGCAGTTATGGGCGACTCGGACAGGGTAACTCAGATGACCTCTACACCCCAACTATCATCTCAGCTTTACAAGGTAATACAAATAACTTGAATTCAATGTAATATTCTTGTGAAGGAAATATATATTGCATGGAAAATTATTTATTTTTTCTCTAATAGGTTATGTAGTGACGCAGCTAGTGACATCATACGGGTCAGATGGACACTCACTGGCTCTCACCGAGACTGGAGAGGTGTTCAGCTGGGGTGATGGGGATTATGGGAAACTCGGCCACGGGAACAGCGACGGCAAAGGCGACCCAAACAAATCGAGGCTCTGCAGGGAGAGGAAATTGTGCAGGTATTGGAAATCACTGTCTAAGATAATCGCCAAAAGCATCACATGATCAGCTTTCATTTGAACAACCTTTCCCCTTCTCAGCTGGCCTGTGGGTTCAAACACTCAGCTGTCGTCACAGCAGACGGAAAACTCTTCACCTTTGGCAGTGGAGATTCTGGACGCTTGGGTCAAAGGTCAACTTCGAACAAGATGATCCCGGAGAGGGTTACAGCATTAGATGGATGCCACATTGGACAGGTGCTACTTTGCCTTGTTTTGACTTTCATGCTACTGTGTGCGTAGATGACCTTTGACCAATGCGTGATGAGTCTAAATGACCTTTCCTCTCATGTTTAGGTGTCCTGTGGTATCAATCATACTTTGGTCCTCTCATCAGACGGCCTGACCATTTGGGCCTTCGGAGATGGTGATTATGGGAAACTTGGTATCGGGCCATGCACAGTGAAGTGCTACCCACAGGTACCGTCATACGGATCTTCTCACTGGCTGATAATTAGCTAAAATACTGTTCAAAAGTTTGGGTTTGGTCAGATTTGTTCAGATTTGTTTTTAAAGAAATCTCACCAAAGCTGCATTTATTTGATCAAAAATACAGTAAAAACAGTAACTTTGTCAAAATATTTGTACTATTTAAAACTGTTTTCTATTTTATTATATTTTCTTAATGCAAAACTGAATTTTCAGCATCATTACTCCAGTCTTTAGTGTCACGTCACCCTTATGGTCACTTTTGATCAATTTAAAGTATCCTTACCAAATAAAAGTATTGCAATCTTAAAAGAAAGTCTTACTAACACCAAACTTTCAAACAGAAGTGTAATATATGGGTTTTATCCATTTGCTCATTGACCTGCGTTTCTATTGGTTGGCAGAAAGTGGAGGCTCTTTGCAATAAAGGCATCAAAAAGGTTGGATGTGGAACGCATTTCTCAGTGGTTCTGGCAAAAGATGGGCACGTCTACACATTTGGCCAAGGTAGTTCCTCAAGGAATCTTCATCCAAATGTATTGTGTGTAAATGTGCCATCATTTACATTTTTGAACGTAAAGCTGACTGTGTTTTTCAAAAGCACCTTTATGATGTTAAGACAGCCCTGATGTGTGTGTATGTTTTTACAGAGCGTCTGTTGGGTCTGCCAGACTCCATGCTAAAGAATCACAACCGGCCACAGATTATTCCTGCTTTGGAGGGAGTGTTTATTGAGGACATCGCTGTGGGCTGCGAGCACATTCTTGCTTTATCCAACACTGGAGATGTGTACGCATGGGGCTGCAACTGTGAGGCCCAGGTAAAGTCAGCTGGAATACTGCACTGACCCTTTGCCATCATTAGTGATTTGGTGAATAATTAGTTGAGCTTATGTCCTCTGTGTGTACTTTGCAGCTGGGTCTGGGCCATTCCAATCCCGTCAAAGAGCCCACTCTAGTTACTGCTCTGCAGGGCAAGAACATCAGGCAGATCTCTGCTGGACGCTGTCATACCTCGGCCTGGACCACACCAGCTCTGTCAACCAGAGCATCAGGTACACTCCACAGGCTTGGAAAAGAATTACTGGGAGTTTGGTTGGAACCTCATAAGTAAAACTTTTTGGAACGCTCCAGGCGTGAGTGAATGTGGTATGTACCACACAACTAGCACCGTTTGGTAAATTTCAATCTTTTTTAAAATAAAAAGAATTGATTTTCAGGCCTGAAGACATACAAATCAACAAAATCCTAAAAAAGTCTGTATACAATATACAGTAAAAAATACAAATGTTTTGGGTCAGTAATTTTATCCATATACAATATATATATATATATATATATATATATATATATTAGGGCTGTCACTTTAACGCAATATTAACATTTACACATTGGGTTTGCGTTAACGTAAACCCATTTTAACAGCGTTAATTATTTTATTGTGCGATTAACAGTCTTTTTGTTCTCTAGCAAACTTTGTAGTTTTTTTTGTAGACGCGGCAGGCGCACGAGGACATTTTGTTGCTTTGTCGACCAAAGCACAAGCGGATTTAGCTAGACCGTAAACAAAACAACAGGCACGCCGCACACACTCGTTTCGGCTTGCGAATAGTATTGCGAATAGTAATGCTACGCTTTGAGTGGATGACCAACATTAAAATGGATGTTTACGTCTTAAAAAGTTGGCAAACTGTCCCATTGACAAGACAAAAGTCAGACATCCCAACCTGCAAGAATTCATTTGACTAGCTTTCGCGAGGCACATTACATACACACGCGCACATGACGGAGAGGGAGAGCGTGAGACAGTCGCAAGGTCTGTCGCTCTCTCCCTCTCTGCCGTGGTAAGACTAGATTTGAACATATACCCAAATAGAAAATGGTTATTTTAAACTGTCAATTTACTCAAATCATAAACATAAATCTTACTGACCTCAAACTTTATAGATATGCTTGCCTTTTCAATATTACATTTTTTAGTAATCTCTACAAAAAAATCCATATCTAGTATTCACAAACAACTGGAAATCTTTTATTTATTGTGCAAAATGTATGGAAATCTGGGGCCGTATTCACAAAGAATTTTATCTTACCACTAGGAGTACTCCTAAATCGCACTAAAATATTTTAGCTAGGAGTTTCCTCTTAAAAGTTATTCACAACGCCTTTCAGACCTACTCTTAGTAAGGAAAAATGACAACTCCTAAACTAAGAGTGAGTCTTCGTTGCTATGGATGACGTCAATTTTCATGCACGAGCTTCCTCGCAATGATCACGGTGATTGGTTGTTAGATGACAGGGCCATCATGCGGAACATAACACAGCAACAAATCATGAAATTACGACATCTAAAGATGTCTGAAAAGGCAGAGAGAGAAAAGTCATGAATGAAATTATTCAAGGTAGCCTAAGGGCCTGCGGTGTTCACTTATCGCGTCTTTTACGCGCTCAAGTTCGTTATTTTAAATGTAGGCGCGCGATATGTGCGCATGTTTTTTCCAAGCGCGTCCGTATAGAGTGGTGCGCGTGACAAGAACCAACCAGAGCCCAACCGCCGGGAGAATGCGGCACGCCTTGCGTTTTAGGCGCTACAGTATATGTGAATGGTGCCTAATACCCTAATGAAAACCTTAACTTGCCTAATAATGAAAAATGACACTTGCATTAACACTTGCTTGGTTAATTGACATTCTTTTAGCCTAACTAGCCTATTTAAAGCAAGGAAATGTTGCTCCTATTGAAGTAATGTAATAGTTGAATGACGGTGGATTATGAACTCGCCAAAATGGAAAAGAAAGCCCAACTGGACGCAGGATCAGTTACTGCTGCTGGCCCGGTTGGTGCTAGAAAAAATTATAAAACATAATAAAAGTGAAATTCGGCACTGGGATATCAAGCAAAACTAAGCGTGAGACATGGGAGAGGATTTGTTTGCAGATGAATGCAGTATTCCCGCTTGTTTCGCGGACCCCGGACGACTGCGAGAGGCGCTGGTGTCGCTACAATCCTTTGTGAATAGGATTAGTGAGTTAGGAGTCATCTCGACTTCTTTTAAGCTGTCCCAGACTTAGGTGCTACTTTTAGGGCTAAAATGCTTTGTGAAATACTCTTAGTGAAAAAAATTAGGAGTCCTAAAGTTAGGAGTAACACGCCCATTATTTTTAGGAGTTGCTCCTAAATTAGCCAGTTAGGAGCAACTTTTTGCCTTAAAATTCTTTGTGAATACGGCCCCTGGTAATATACACAATTCAGATATGCAATATTTTTCTGCTGAATCCTGGCATAATTCAGCTTGTTTAACATCTGCATAGTTTCTGACCTTATCAGTGAACCGTACTGTTCTAGGTTCAGTTCCTCAGCAGTTGGATGTGAGATTTGTTTTTGCATCTCATGTCAACAACTCTGACTCTGATTTTGCAGGTTGTTCAGGAATTCAGCTGGGTTTGCCTCAATCCGTGCCCCCGCAATATAATGCCCTTAAAGACTGCAGCTCTGAAGTGCTAAACACTCGTCTCAGAGTTCTGTACCACTTCTCTGATCTTATGTACAAGTCCTGGAGGCTTCTGAACCTCGACCCTCGCAGTCAGGTACGCATAATCACTAATAAACACACTCACACATTCATATCAGTCACAACATTGCCTGCTGTTTCACTGGAAAGAAACTGTACTCTGACTTCCTGCCAAGAGCCTTTCATCATTTTCTAAGCTCAGCTGAATTTGTGTCCAGTGTGTGAGTGCTGTTACGATTCCTGTTTTTTACTTCCAGACTAATAGGTCTCTGTCGCTCGATATCCGAGCAAGGGTTTTGTCTGACCATGTAACTCTCTGGCTTGTTTCCAGGTGAGTGCTTCTCGCTACAGCTCAGGTACCGCTGCCATCGTACAAGGCCAACTCCGAGGCCTCCTGTCCCCGAAAGTCAACACCCTTCCTCTCGTTCGCACTATCGGCAGAACCATGACACAAGGAAAGACCTACGGCCCACAGATCACAGTCAAACGGATCTCCACCAGGTGCAAGAATAATTTAACTAAGGCTGCACAATTATAATTAACCTAAATTGTGAAAAAAACTGGATATATGAATTATCCTACATTTAAAAGTTTGATCTCTAGACATGGAAAAGTACATTTAAATCTTAGAGCTCCATGGAATTTTTTCTAGTTTTGCCAAGCTTTTGAGAAAATTAAATCAAATCCTTAATTCTTATCCAAAAAATCACAAAAAAAAATGGAAAATTCATGGGGCCTCAACAAGATTTTGAGAAACACAGGAAATGTAGAGAATAGTGTTGTCAAAAGTACTGACTTCGATACCATTTTTGGTACTGAAATTAAAAAAATGTGACAATACCAAGCGTTTACACAGATACACATGGGAGCGTTGGAAAACACAGGCGTCTATCAGCGGATCCCCACAATATCCACTGATAGACGGGTCTGCTGATTGATGACTGCTTTCAAATGCTCCCATGTGTATCTGTGTAAGCGCTTGGTGAAGACGACATGTCTTTGAAGTGTTGATCATTGAAGCCAATCACAGACCTAGATGTTAAGTGCATGAACACAATGGCCAATCAGAGGCATACATTTTTTGAGCATGTGAACGCAATAGCCAACCAGAGGTGTTAAAGGGTTAGTTCACCCAAAAATGAAAATTCTGTCAGTATTTACTGACCCTCATGTTGTTCCAACCCCGTAAGACCTTCGTTCATCTTCGAAACACAAATTAAGATATTTTTGATGAAATCTGAGAGCTGAATCTCTCCTCCATACTAGTCCATAGGCTTCTGAGGGATTGAAACTTGCTGTCCTCAAAGTTATTAAAGACATCGTTAAAATAGTCCAAGTGACTACAGTGGCTCAATCTTAACTTTAACAAACGACGAGAAAACTTTTTGTGCGCAAAAAAATAACAAAAATAACGACTTTTTCAACTATTTATTTACTTCTCTCTCTGCCTCGAGTCAGGTTACTAGTTTAATAACATAAGCTTCTGTTATTGTACGTCACACACATCACACACGACCAGCGTCGGCCAATAGTGAGCCTACTTGCTGACGTAGCTCTATGCTATCACACTACATTAACTGACTAGAGGCCCATAGAGAAGGAAGTGAATAGTTGAAATAAAGTCGTTATTTTTCACTTGGACTATTTTAACAATGTCTTTAATAATTTTTCAAGGACGGCAAGTTTCAAATCCTCAAGAAGCCTATGGTCTAGTATGCAGGAGTGATCTAGCTCTCAGATTTAATCAAAAATATCTTTATTTGTGTTCCGAAGATGAACGAAGGTCTAGCGGGGTTGGAACAACATGTGAGTAATTTTTGGGTGAACTAATCCTTTAAACAATCAGTTCAACAGCACTCAAAATGCTAGAGGGAAATCTTCACTTTTTTTAAATTTCAGTATCCAATTGGTACCAAAGTCGGTACTTTTGAGAACACTATTAGAGAATGTACCATTGACCGATAGTTGATAATGTTCGTGTTTTTACTTTAAGATTTGTTTTTGCCATATCTACAGGGGGCGCTCTAGCAAGCCCATTTTCGTGCAGATCGCCAAGCAGGTGGTGAACCTGAACCCTACTGAGCTGCGTACTGCCCTCCAGAGCATGGAAGGTGAAGTTGGTTGGAGAGGGGCGGATGGCGCCGGGGCGTGTTTGATGACACCATCACTGAGATGTGCCAGGTAACTCCAACTCCAACATCCAGGGGTCGCTTTTTACTGGATTCATGCATTCAAAACCGATTTCTCTTTTCCTAGGAATTGCAGTCTGGTGTGGTCGACCTTCTTATTCACACTCCTAACAGCACTGCAGATGTTGGTAGTAACACGGACCGTTTACGTTGTAGACAATGAGATGGGCAAGCAGAATGTAATGGAGCGTGGCAGTGATGATGGGTTTTTGTTGACCGACCCAGAAGTTCGCATCACCCTGATTCCCTCGACAAAAACTCAATTGGCTTTTTTGTCCCATTGGCTTTTGGACTAATTTAGAAAATAAACTTTGTGACTGACAAAAGTTTATGGTTCTTACATGTTTTGTTCATTAAGATAATCTTTACAAATGAACACAACTAGCCTGAATACAATCGACAAAAGTTAAAAGTTAATTGTACGCTATAAAAAAACTACACCACGGTCAACTAACTTAAACATAACCACCATTAAAGAGCTATAAATGTAGTCATTTACTCACTCTTAAGTTGTTCTAAACCTATATGAGTTTCTTTGGTAACCAAACAGTGAGCCCTTGAAACCCAGGGCGCTGAAAACGGAAGTGCTAAAATGCTAACTTGTTTCTGGGTTTTGGCCTACAAAAATGTGTCATCCCTGCAGCAGTGTAGGTAAAAAAAGAGACTGTTTTTCTGCTAACCTCCATTGTCTGGATAGGTTCTTGCTGAGCCCAGCAGCAGTCTCAGATGATCACATGGTGCAGTTTCGATTCTTGGGGATCCTAATGGCAGTGGCCATTCGAAACCAAAAAGCCCTTGGATCTGCACCTGGCGCCATGGGTGTGGAAACAAATGTGCTGCATTCCTCTGGGAGCTGGCGACCTGGAGGAGGTGGACCTGCTTACATACCGCTCACTTCAGGGCATCTTACACCTGGACAGCAGCGTGATCAATGAAGAGAACTTCACAGTGGTGAGCCATACAGTCCTGAGAGACTAGTTGAAATCACCCATTCAGACATCAAACACATCACTTCCTCACTATCTGGTCTTTTTTCTGGATTTGTAGATGATCCCTCTGGACTCGTTTGTGGCTCACAGTGCTGATGGCACATTGGTTCCAGTGATTCCTGGTGGGCATAACTTCCCCCTGACATTCTCCAACAGGAACGATTATGTGGAGAGAGCCCTGCACTACAGACTTCATGAGATGGACAGACAGGTATCTGCCTCTCTTTTGGACACTTTAGAATTACAGAATGGGATTACATTCACAAAATTCTTAATTAAAGCCACATTTCATTTTTTTTCCATGAAACACCATAGGAGGTTTTAGAAGAATTGTACTTCATGATTTGCATACGGCCATCTTGAGACACCCCATGATGATAATTAAATAATGTTAATTCATAATGTTGAAAAAGTGACATGATTAAAATAATCATGGGGGGATATGAGTTTTTGGGGTTCAAGCTCAAAGAGCTGAAACCCTATTGGAATTGTAAGGATTTGTAAAACTGATCGTGCAAACCAAACCGTAAGTGCTAGAGACTTGAAACCTGGCCAGATGGTTAGCCTCAATTTGGGGAGAACCTCATCAGAGTATGACCCGATTGGCCCATAGGTGGCGCTACAGCAACCAAAAGTGCTAAACTGATCAACACCTAGACCATTTGACTTAGAATCAAATCAACCTCTTTTTACACCACTGTGATCACTTGCTCAAGACGGACAAAATGTATATCTGCAATTTCGATTTAGGCAGCAAAAAAGTTCTGCTATGTCAAATTTTGTCCAAAACGTACTTTTGCGACCTGAGTCATAGTTTTTATTTTATTTTATTTTTTTTCGCCCAGATCGGAACCAGACCAGTTTAGGGATATTCTCTGGACTTTTAGATTCCATAATTATCGAAGAAAAGTTTAACTTTTGCATTTGGGTGGCTGTAACAGGGTCATTTAGAAAAAGGGCGTGACAAACACTCAAGCCTATAAATCCCCAAGTTATTGTGTCTTTATTCAAATATTAAACCATCAAGCTTTTATTTTGGCATAAAACCACAGGCTGCTATTAAATGCTTCTCATTTCAAATATTATAAAATAATATGATCTTGATATTAAATTGATATTAATGATATTATGATATGATTAAAATATTATGAAATAATATAATATGACATTGTATTTAGTCAGAATACACAATAGCTTTGCAATGGATCTCGAGAAACTTTATTAGTCCTTTCATGGTGTAGTATTTTTATTTACAAAAGTGTGCATACACCTGTGAATCATCAGTATTTTAGTCTGTTTTCCTGGAAATGTCTAAATGTTCAGTCCACTTATTTGCTAAAAGGGAATTTGTCAACACTGGGAGCATATTAGCATAAATATGATCTCCAAGCTAACAGACATGAACTTAAAGCCAAAATAACTGAATGAATGGCTTTATTTCAAAACATGTAAAATAAACCATAATAATAATGCAATAAAAGCTAATGGAAAAAAGAAAAATACTCAACAAAACAGAAAGCTAAACAATATTAACTTATACATGTCTGAAAAGGAGTAGGAAGAAGCATAAGCTTATTTAATCCAACCCCTTCTCCTCTACCCGTTAAAATCATCTGGGTGGCCGATCATCTTAATCGGTATATCTCCACAGGCCAAAAAATACAAAAATAACATACATATTTACCTATGTTTGTTTCCACCATAAATAATAAATTGTGTAAAAAATAAATATATAAATAAAGACCTAGTCAATGGCTGCATCTGTTCCACAGCTTCACTATAGAAATACAAAAAAAAAGTTTTAATGTTGTACAGACACAGAAATGTTTAAAGTTGCACTCACCCCTAAAATTATACCTCTCTTTTCTAATAAAAAAACAGCTTTTGAATATTACCAGGAAGTAGGTTGTTTTTTGCTTTATACATTATTTATGCTGTTTGAACATGAACCAGATCAGTGAATTTCAATGTCTTTAGATTTTAAAAATAATGAATATGTGTGATCTCCATAACCTGTATTATGAATTATTCTTATGGGTCTTTTTTGCAAATTGACACAAATACTCAAAGATTGACTCTCTCTATGTGTAAAGGTAAATGAAAACAACTAATGCCACATCAAGCAGTGTTAGTGGCTCTGCAGTGTAATAATGCCAATAAACTGATCTTGCATGCCAACAGAACATAAGCAGTGTTAACGCAGTGTGTGTGCATCTGTGTTTATGTAGGTGGCAGCAGTGAGGGAAGGCATGTCCTCCATCATCCCAGTACCGTTGCTCTCTCTGCTCACGGCTCGGCAGCTGGAACAGCTGGTTTGTGGCCTGCCCGAGGTCTCTGTGGAGATGCTGAAGAAGGTGGTCCGAGACCGTGATGTTACCGACAGCCACCAACTCATTGGCTGGCTGTGGCAGAGCCTTGAGGAATTCACCAACGAGGAGAGAGTACTGTTCCTGCGCTTTGTGTCCGGACGCTCCAGACTGCCATCCAATCCGGCAGACATCACACAGAAGTTTCAGATCATCAAAGTTGATCGGATAGACCACCGTCAAATGATTAAATATGACATTTAAATATTATTTTATTTAATATTTCTTGAACAATATGTTAAAAAAAGGATTTTTTTTTA